>CM014273.1:95111-193699 GCA_004135705.1 Alloteropsis semialata | reverse complement strand
GCTCCCAACGGTGAGCTCCATAGAAGCAACGCCCTTAGCACTCATAGGCTCGCCTCCTCCCACACCGCTGATAGTCATGTTGGTCTTGATCAGCTCATCATCAAGTCCACCAAGCTTCTTGAACACAGCATAAGGCATCAAATTGACAATCGCCCCGGTGTCAACAAGCATCCTTGAAATCGGCTTCCCATTGATATGTCCCTTCATGTACAGCGCCTTCAAGTGATTTTCAGAATCCTTTGGCCTTTTAAATATAGCTTCTTTCGGGCCAAAGTCTAAATGAGCGATCTCATCCTCCGGAATAATGTAATAATCCGAAGATAGGTGCACCATATTAGCATCAACATTCATATGTTCAGGTGACGACCCATAATCAACCAGCTGTTCATCGTCCATGTGCTGGGAATCCGATGACAACCTCTGATCAAACGCAGGAGTAACAGAAATTTCAGAGGCAATTCGAGATGAACCTGGATCAGCAGAAACCGGTTCCACCGGTTTCAGAACTGGTTCCACCGGTTCTGATGCAACAGTGGACGGCGACGGGGGTAGAACCGGTTCCACCGGTTTGGAATCCGGTTCCACCGGATTTTGCCCTGTAGCTTCGGTCTTCTTCCACCCCTTGCCTGGAGGAATCATCGGCCTGTACTTGTTGAAGTGCTCCTCCCTCTGCTTCTCCAGTGCCTTCTCTTTCTGGTCCTGAAAGCGAAGTCGCTGCAACTTCCTCTTTTGTGTTCGTGTCAAACCTGGAGGACACCATCTAGGCATAAGGTATTTAGCTCTATCAATTTCAACCTTTTTACCCACATCAGGCTCTGCAGCAACGTTCTCCTGGACTGATGGCTTGACTTGATCACCAATTATCATAGGCATCTTGTCATCGTCCTTCAAATTTATTTGGAAGTCACCAATCTGGATGATGTCAGCAGCAGTAGTCCTCTCCTGGTCGACCTCCATCTTCTGGACAACTTCCTCCATCTTTTTAGGCTGATAAACTTGCTTGGGAGGAGAAGGCTGACTTTTCTGGGAAAACCGGTTTAACCAGTTTACAGAACCGGTTCCACCGGTTTGAGGTGGCACATCCCAACCTGATCGACGAGGAGCCGAATGGTTATCCACCAACCTCTCATGTGCAGGAACTCTGTTATTACCCCATCCTGGATGAAAAGAAGGATACTACGCAGGGTAATAAGGCATATTCATCCCATTGTGATCCCATGCCGGATATTGATAATTGTAGTACGGAGGCATCCATGGCATGTTCTGACATTGGTTCTGTTGGGAATAGAAGCCTGCATCACCACCCTTCCACCTGTTATTCGCCCTTGGAGGCGAAATTGGATTCTCTTGGCGCGGAGGTGATCTCTTTCTCTTTTTTGCCGGCCAATCATCTTCAACTGGCCTTTGATTTGCATATTTGGAAAACAACTGGTCATAGGTCACTTTTGGCTTTGCAACTTTGCCCTGATCCTTGGCCACATTGATTTTCCAGGTTCCAATCTCCGGACGCTTAGGCTTCAACATTTTCTGGCGCCCCTGAGTAGAACCGGTGGAACCGGTAAAACCGGTTTGTCCTGTACAGGCTCAAACGGCTTCTTTGATGATCCTTGCCCCCCGAGATCCGTGACTCTTGCAGTGATTTTGAATGTCTCTCTGCCATTGGGGGTCTTCTCACACACCACTTCCCTGACAATTGATTTTCCTTTCACATTTTCAGGTTTTGGCTTCTCGTCACCTATAACAACATTTTTTTTCTTTAGTTCATTCGACTTGATGCGGCCGAATCAGAATTTTAGGAGCTTGCATCTCAAGGGTGTTGACAGGGAAAGGCTCTTTATCCACCTGCATCTCATGTAGTGTCAAACGTCCTTCATTCAAGGCCGATTGCACCTGTCGACGGAAAACATTGCAATCATTAGTAGCATGCGAAAAAGAATTATGCAACTTGCAATATGCCCGCCTTTTGAGTTCTTCAAGTGGAGGAATAGTATGAGACATTTTAATGTTTTCATTCTTTAACAATTCATCAAAAATACGATCACACTTGGAAACATCAAAAGTAAATCGCACTTCTTCTTTTCGATTCTTTTGAATTGGCTTAAGAGATGGACAAGTGTACGATTTATTCTTAGAAGGCCATACAAGTTCAGCAACATACACATCTTCATCATCGTCCGAACTACTAGAATCATAAGCAACAAGATGAACATTAGAACGATGAGTTTTATATGTATCCTTGCTATTTTTAATTCGGTTTTCAGTAGCTAAAGCTCTTATTGGTACTTGATTAACCGAAAAGTGTTCAAAGCCTTCTATCTTTTCTCTAATAGAGGATCTTAAACCATTAAAAGAAACATCAGCAAGATCCCTTTCAGAAAGTGACAAATTAAAGCATCGGTTTCTAGTCTCTTTGAATCGTTTAAAATAATCAACAGCAGATTCATCTCTTTGTTGCTTAACCGATGTTAAATCCGTCAATTTCAATTGAGTACTCCCACTATAAAAATGATCATGAAATTTTTTTCTCTAATTAATTCCATGAATTAATTGAGCCAGGAGTTAATGAAGAAAACCAAGAGAAAGCAGTTCCAGTCAAAGATAATGAAAATAAGCGAACTTTCAAAGCATCATTAGAACTATCTTCTCCTAGTTGAGCAATATATTGGCTAATGCGTTCCCAAGTGGTTTTATTATCATCACCATTAAATTTAACAAAACCAGGAACACGCCAATTATTGGGGTAAGCTACAGCATCAAAATTAGCAGAATATGGTTTTTGATATAATCTAGAATTACCCATATCAATGCCAAGCTTATCTTGCATCATAGTAGCTAACTCGTCCTTCATTTTATAAAATTCAGCATATAAATTTGAACGAGCTAGATCAGATTGCCCTGTGGCTGTATTCTGAACTGGAGCAACATGAGGCGTGCTAGAAGAACTTTGCCGCAAATATTGATCGTATACATCATTAGGAATCCCGCTAGAATTAATATTTTGATTAGGTATAGGGGTGATGTATAAGCACGTGTTCTAATATAAGCAGACCCATTAACAGCTTCTATATTTCGGTTAGGGACCACCGAAATAGGAGCTGTGGCGTGTGGAACAAGCTGCTGTCCAGCCTGAGCAGCAGAACCGATTCCACCGGTTTCTAGAACCGGTGAAACCGGTTTCGCCGAGGCTGGCGAAACATGCGCTGGAGGCGGTACCTGTCCTGGATAAAAATTTGCCGGCATACCATACAGAGGGTTTTCACGTGCTTTTCCTGGTGTAATCGACACACTAGCATGCATATTCTCATGTTGGGTAGGTTGTATATATTGGGCAAGTTGGAAAAATGCCATTACAATTTTCACGGAATTGGAAAAATGCCATCGCTGAGTCACTGACAGGTGGGGTCCACCTGAGTCACTGTCATGTGGGGTCGGATGGCATTTTTCCAATTCACGAAAATTATAATGGCATTTTTCAAATTTTTCCTATATTTTGTGAATAATAAGAAGATTCTACCAACCTATCCTTTTCAATTCTATCTATCCTGTCCATAAGAGTGCTAACTACTTCATCGGTATGTAGAAGTGCAGCACCAAGATCATTATCAGGATTAGAAGTAGAAGGTTCAAGTGGATGTGCAGTTACCGGAGGGATTTCTTCCACCTTTTGATCCTTCATCACGAACGCCGGCATCGTGAAGTCTTGAGTCCTTGTCACCTTGCCGTGGTGATCCTTCTTGAGCCCCATCAAGAATTGAGTCTTGAAGAATTCTTGGGCCGCTTCAAACTTCAGGCGTTCCTCCTCGCTGATCTCCTCCATGGAGGGAACAACGATGTTGTCCTTGTCAAGATCTGAGATAGATCCCATCTGGCTAGGGTTTGAATAATCGGTTATTAAAACCAAAATTTCCAAATTCCCCAGCGGAGTCGCCAAAAATGTGTTGACGCTTTTTCTGGTCAACACACCGAGATTGCGCTAGAACGCGCGAGATCCGCAACGGATCGATCAACTGCAGCAGGCCCAGGCGAAACCGGTGAAACCGGTTTGAGGATCCGGTGAAACCGGTTCCTCGGGATCTGCTGCGTAGACCTAAGATCGCCGGCCCGGGAGGGACCCCGTCAGGGCAGGCGCGTCTAGGGTTTCTCTGAGATCGGCAGGCCACTCAGAGCGCCGTAAAACGCCGTAGAGACGAAGAACGAACAGAATTAGGGTTGGAAAAGCTAGGGTTTAGAGAATGACAAAAAAGTAAAGGTAATAAGTGTTTTGATCGATTGGATAACCCTCAATCGGCCGTGACCCTTCATATTTATAGGGTGGGGAGGTCGTACCCCGCAAGGAAAGTCCTATTACAACTCGGATCTACAAAAAGAGTCCAATCCTACTAGGACTCGGGGAAAACCGGTTCCACCGGTTTCCAAACCGGTTCCACCGGTCTGGCTGTCAGACGGGTAACAGTGGACCAAACCGGTTCCACCGGTTTGAGAATCCGGTTCCACCGGTTCTTCCTGCCTTGCTGTCCTTGTGCCAATTTTGATCGCCAATACATAGCAACAGGCTCGGGCCCAGATAGTGGCTTAAATAAACAAGCTAAGTAAAGCGAGCAATGTAAAAAAAATTATACCCTCTCAAAAAAATTGAAAAAAACTATAGGATTCTAAAAAAATGTAAAAAAATATTCTTGTTTGGCAAAAGAATATTTTGTTCAAATTAATATGCCAAATGTCCTTTTAATAGGCTACAAAATGGGTTTTTATGAGAAAATTCTATATGAGGGAGACAAAATCCACTTGAAATATTTAGGTAAAAATTAGAACAAATCATAAAATCAAGTATAACAATATTTATATTATCTAAAATTGTCGTTGTAGATGTCATTCATGTGCAATAAAAATTCAAAACTAAAAATTGTGACATTTATCTAGTGGAGTAGCCAAAGTTATGAATTTTCCATAACGAGGTTTTCAAACAAGACCATGCGAAACAATATTTGGATGTTATGTTTTAGAATATATTTTTGAGCACGTTGTAAAATGTAAATTTTTATAAACACATTATTTCACTGTATCAAAATAAATAATGTCTCACATTCTAAATATTTAAATAGATACCATCACTCAACACAATGTTTCAAATTGGTGAAAAAGACCTTATCCAATGGAATAAAATATCAACTGAAACTTATAATTAGTGAAATAAATATAGATACCACTTGAAAAAAAAACTCATATCACATAGAACAAAAATATCTTAGTTATTTTAAACAAATCTTTGAAATAATATAACTATTATAAATAGAACATATGGACAAACAATCTGAAACCTAGAAGAACAAAAATATCTTAGTTATTTTAAACAAA
Organism: Alloteropsis semialata; assembly: GCA_004135705.1. Lineage (NCBI taxonomy): Eukaryota > Viridiplantae > Streptophyta > Magnoliopsida > Poales > Poaceae > Alloteropsis > Alloteropsis semialata. Next base: position 188,344 of record CM014273.1, on the reverse strand, counting down.
TCTTTGAAATAATATAACTATTATAAATAGAACATATGGACAAACAATCTGAAACCTAGAAGAAATATTTTGAAGTAATGTAACAGTTATATATATTTCACGTAAACACAATTATGCCGTGTAGAACCAATGCGTTTTACTTTGGAAAAAGTTATACTATGTAAAATGTTAGATTCTATGACTTGGAACAAATGTTGTGAACTAGTGAAACATCCTCACCCATCAACTACACATCACTACAATGCATGTTCTACTACTAAAGATGTTTAATAACCAATTTTGGTACAAACCAGTCCTACATGATTAGTCATATTGTTTTCTATATACTTTAAAAAACATTGTCTTCATATAATAAATACATCAAAGGTAAACTACCATACGAAATAGATATATTAGAACATTGTTTTTGCAAAATTCTAGAACCAAAATTGATTTTAGTTTGTGTTAGATGAAAAGGTGTGTGCCACCTAGTGGCCTCAAGATTTGGATGGGTTCATTGACATGGAGGTAGCTGAGATCATTATCACCTCTCAGAAAATAGCCCGCCCACTCGTGACTCGTCACTTGAATAGTGCACTAGTAGTAATTTTCTTCTTATTACACTACATAAGTTTCAAATGCAGATGAATGTAGAGACAAATAAATGTGATATAGAAACCAAGATCACATTATTACTAAATAACTTGTAAATAATTTTTGAATCATAAACGCATAAATTTCTCATACTATGCGCTATCTTATAGATGAATTTAGGTAATCTTCCAACTAATTATGTCTTTTGGTTAAAGTTAAAACTAAAACGAATTTTCGGCTCGTGTGCCGACTCGTCATGTGGTCGTGTCAGGTTGGGTCAGTTACCTCTTCTTCACATGCCCTTTTGCAACTTCTTGTTGGCAGCAGATTGGAATTCAATGGCAACTTGGAGTTAATTTCTTCCACATGATAGAAACAACCAGACAAAACTTCAGCCACAACTTCTTTATGAAAATTTTCATAATTGCAGCTTGGCACATCTGGAAGCAAAGGAATGGTCTTATTTTTTAGACTGTCCAACAACTGTCAATTAATGGAAAAAGAAACTTCAAAGACGAGTGCATTGCACGAGCTCACCGATGAAAGAACCTCTAAAGATCCCCTTTTTAGATTGGTCAAATAGCACTTCTTAACTTTAATTTCTTTCCCTTCCTTTGAAGCCCTTGACCTGTACAGCTTCAATAGCCCCTTTTGTATTCCACCCTCCCCTGTGCAGTTCCTTTTGTAAGTAAAATCCTTCTTTTTTTATTAATAAATTTACTTTACAGCAGGGGCCTCCCTTGCTGTTTTCGGTTCAAAAAAAAAGGTTGGGTCAGTTCAAAACCTTTTTTGTATAAGTTATAGTTCGAGTTTCTTCGGGTTTTAGGTCAAAAATTTTGGCTCGTGACCAACACGGTGTTTAGATCAGCCTGCAAAACTTCTTCTGTGGCTGCCAAACACATTGACACATTGGGTATTTCTTGGTCAGGTCATATCAGGTTCACGGGTCGGGTATCCCATAATTAGGTCTACTAGGTAACAAGCCAACAACATGCTTATTATAACTAATTAATATATAGTAGTCGTTAAGTCAATAGTTGCTTCGCGGTGCAAGTGACATGGCATCCTGAGATTACGAATCAGTCGTGAAAAAAACTACCAAAGATTCAGTCAATGACTCGATGGCAAGTGATCGATGCACCAAACATTAAGGTAAAAAAGCTAGGGTGAAGGAGCCTAAGGACGGGCTCGGTCCGGGTAGCTAGCTAGTCTAGATATGGAGCCATTGGCCCAGATTCGAGCCTTCGCGATCGCGCTCTCGTTAGAGTTGGTGGGTGAATTGGCCAGGGGTAACTCCTGTGCCTAGCGTCTAAAAAAACGGGAAGAGCTTATAAGCGTCGGACCTTGGAAGTCATGTGCAAAACGTATACAAAATGACACTCCCGGACTATAACCATTGTGAGATGTAACTCAACATCATGGCTAAAACATACAAAATAGATATTTTCTGAAAAGTGAGTACCTTAACCGATCCACTGCCAAAAAAGAAGCTAAAGAAACTATAATACTGGAAATATAAATGTGATTTTTTTCCTTAACCAATGTTACCGTCATAAATAAAATGAAACGAGATATGAACGAGTGATAAGGCAAGAAAGATGGCTGGATAGGTGAAACACCTCCTAATAGTTTTTTTATCAATTAGAAAGTTTATTGGCATTTCGAAAAATGGGTATTGACTCCGATCTCCAAATGAGTTGGGAGCCAATGACGCCAGTTATTTGGCTCCACTAGCTCACACTTACTGTATAATACACTGATATCAAGATTTCAAAAATTGGCATCAGTTTCTAAGGCTCCGTTTGTTTTCCCACTAAAATTATACAGACTAGCTTATGCGTCAAGGGTAGCATGATAAAAAAGCACTCAAGACCAATAAGATGTCCAAGAGATGCTTATTTCAGCTTATTTTGGTGGTCTAATGTTTCTTTTTACCGTATTGTCCTTGACACGTAAGCTAGCTTATATAATCCACCAAGGAAACTCCAAATGGCCGTGAATGGAGCCAGTTATTTGACTTCACCGGCTCATGCTTATCGGAGAAACTGAATCCGACTTGGGCCATGCTAAGCAGGACCTAAGACATATTTAGTTTGCAACTTAAGGTTGTCACGTCTAATCTTAGACAGCCACATTTTTATTAGTAGTATTTGGTTGTTGCCACAGTTTGATCTGCCTAACTTGTTAGCACCGTGTCTCACGTGTCAGAGTTAACTTTTTTGCCTAAGCGTAGTTTCATTTTTCTTGCCACAAAAGTATGGCAAAACTAAGACCCCGTTTGGTAGAGCTTCCATAGCTGATTCTCGGCTGAATACTGCTAAACAGTTTTTCAGAGAGAAGTGATTCTCAGCTGATTCTGTGAAGTGATTCTATGAAATGAACTGGGAGCTGAAAAAAACAGCTTTTCCTGACTGTGAAGTGATTCTCCATCCTAATTTTGAGAGTTTTTGCTAGGGAATAAAAGAAAATCACTTTCCGCCACAAATCACTTCTCTCGAAGAATCCGCTTCCATAGAGAATCAGAATCAGATGGACCACTACCAAACAGGCCCTAAGTTAGCCACTTTAGTAAAAATGTGTAACAAAACTAGTTAACAAGCACACATGCCCCTAATCCTTGCTGGAAAAATCCCAGAACACTACTCCTGTAGTCCTTTTCTTGTCTCTCCCGTCCTGGTATCGGAGAAAGGTCCCAAACCCTAACATCTCCCCATGGAAGACGGCGACGGCGGCCTGAGCTTCGACTTCGAGGGCGGCCTCGACTCGGCCCCGGCGGCCGGGGGCGGGGGCCCCGTGCCGTCCTCCGCGGACCCTGGCGCGGGCGGCGGCGGAGGCGGGGATGGTCCGGGCATGCACGGGCGCGGCCGCGGCCGCGGGAGCTACCGCCAGACGGTTTGCCGGCACTGGCTGCGCGGCCTCTGCATGAAGGGCGACGCGTGCGGCTTCCTGCACCAGTTCGACAAGGCCCGCATGCCCGTCTGCCGCTTCTTCCGCGACTTCGGCGAGTGCCGCGAGCCCGACTGCGCCTACAAGCACTCGTACGACGACGTCAAGGAGTGCAATATGTGAGATCTCTGATCCCTACCCACCTGTTCGGGTTCCCCGTGTTGATTTTTGCGTTTGGGTGGGAAAGAGGTGGCTTTTGAGGGCTTGGTGATGGGTGTGGCCGATGAAATTTGTTAACTTGTTGGGAATTTTCTAATTAGGGTGCCCAATTCGTGTTGATTAATTGGGGGGTTTGGGCTTGAGATTGTTGCAATCATGATCCCTGGGTCAGTCCTAGTATTCGGTTGGTACATGTAGTTCGACTCAATTCAATGAAAAATTATACACTTTGCTAATTTCATTCACTGAGAGAAGCTCCTGCTGACGTGATATGTTGGGAATGCAATGTATTTGGCAGTATTTTTCTGCATAAATTGCCATATAACCTGTAAACCTGGTAGAATTCAGTATATGTGACACCAAGCATTCATTTTGTGCTGTCATTGTTAAAAGTGAAGAATGATTGATCACCATCTTTTGTCACATCTGAATCTTTGTTGTCTTGTGCTTCTTTGTAGGTACAAGATGGGTTTCTGTCCCAATGGCCCTAATTGCCGATACAAGCATGTCAAGCTACCTGGGCCACCTCCTCCTGTTGAGGAAGTTCTACAGAAGATTTTGCAGATGCGATCTTTCAACAGATACGGTCAGAATAGAAACAATAACTATAGTCAGCAGGGTGAGAGGCCTCAACATCCACAGGGTTCTGGGTTGCCTAACCAAAACTCGGCTGAAAATACTCCTGCTACTGCGACGGTTCCACCAGCTGGTGGACAACAAGCACAAATGACGAATCAGCAGCCACCACAGCAGCAGCAGAAGCCAAATACAAATGACCAGGTCCAAGGTGTTTCAAATGGCCATCAAACTACTAGAATCGCAACGCCCCTTCCACAAGGGCCATCTAGGTGTGTGTGGAGTTTCTAGTCAATCTTGTAAAGCTTTTAGAACTCTGTGAAAATGACGTACTGACATACATAGTTTTGGTTGCGATAGCATATCTCATTGACTTCTATACTTTGTTATCTATTTTGATACCCGTTAATACAGTGTACTTATTTTCAAGCTTATTTGTCCTATGTTGGTTGATAGAAAAAAATGTGAACATTTTTGTTTCCTATAATTACAATTTACATAAGCCAACTAGCACTGAGCTTTTTGGGTTACAAAGATAGGGGTGCTAGCTACTTATCTGAGGTTGGTTCCACAATATTTAGCTCTTGAATAGTAGGAGCCTTTGTACCTAAAGTTTGCTAAGTTATTACTGCTTGTATAAACGGATTTTGTGGTTGGAAGTTCAAGTAGCACATGAGATAGTGAGAATGGCATGAATGGTTGATTTGAGAGACATATAGTCTGAACCAGGCCATATTGTACTCATGGTATTGTCCATGCCTCTGCTGTGGGGGAGGCAATATGCAGAATTATTGGCATATGCAGTGTTATACACTGAATTTGTATTTGTCTAGTATTTTAAATTTCAATGCGAGAAACTAAAGTTTCTTAGTTATAGGAATTCAACCGTGGGTTGTAGATTTTGAAACATCTTTACAAGTTTAGTGTGCTCTAAATTTTATGGATCTCTAGTTCTTGCGCAACAATACTTTGGAAACCAACAACCTTTTCCCACTTTTTTCTGGTTATTTAGATATAACTTAACAAAGAAGGATTAAAATAACTGTTTTTGTTTTACAGATGTAATCAGAGTGACCCCACTTGCTTGTTGGAATTTATCTGGATTTTAGGGAGTTAGTTTTATGAATGACAGTGCTGTGGGTTCACCTGTTGTCTGGTTGTTTGGTTACATGTCAATTACCACTTCTTCCTACCTATCCTACTGACTGAGTGATTTCATATTTTATTATCTGATTTAAATTATTATGGAGTATAAAAAAAATTCTGCTCGTTGTATCATCACCTACAGCTTAATGCGCCTTCTGTTAGAAGTTACATTTAAAACTTTCATGGTATCTGCTGTGCTATGATGCTATAATGGTTCTCTAATGGAGTCTTGGGTTGTTAAATGTAAAACATCAGGTACTTCATTGTTAAAAGTTGCAATCGGGAGAATCTGGAAATATCAGTTCAGCAGGGAATTTGGGCTACCCAGAGGAGTAACGAGGCTAAACTTAATGAAGCTTTTGAATCCACTGAGAATGTTATTTTAATATTCTCAATCAATAGAACTCGCCATTTCCAGGTAAACTGGAGGTTTCGTCTTTGTTATGTGATGCATGCAGTAATTGTTTATCTTCGATCTCATCCTTGAAATTGGTGTTTTGGATTTGTTAAATCACATTTGCTTATTATATCAAATCATATTATGCTTTTCAAGGGGTGTGCAAAGATGACTTCTAGGATTGGTGGCTACATTGGTGGTGGAAATTGGAAATCTGCTCATGGAACAGCACATTATGGTCGAAACTTCTCTATGCAGTGGCTTAAGGTGCACTTTTCTTCTGATCCTGCTCTTCTGTTTGTTTATCACCACGTCCAGATGATGGAACATATGGGTTTGGAACTGATAAGCACAGTATATAGTTATGAATTCACATCATGGAAATATTTGTATGTAGTACTTTTGATATAGTTAGTGACATTAATACTCTTTGTTTTCTGTCCACCTTGTTCCCAAGGGGGTCTGGACTTAATTCTCCTCCGGGTAATCCATCTAAAATAGCCAAGTCGAGGTTTACAAACATTCAAACGTTGAGAGCAAGTGAGAAACTTATTGGGTGCTTTGTTTGAGGAAGAGGTGAACTTCTCACTCAAATTTTTGCTTGGTTTGAGGAATGGAATGGGCTTTGATCTATTACTACCTCATCCTCACAAGCACATGGTTAGCTTAATAATTAGGATTGGATTCATCCCACCAAAATTCATGTGATGACCCCATAATGGACCATTTCAGTCTAGATGGGGTGATTCCCAAATGAAACAACCTATTATGTATTGATGTGCAGGTTGAGGTTATGGTTAAGATGTGCTTTAGGTCCAGGCAATTTATTTAGAAGCTGAAACTATTGTATTAATGCCTTCAAGTATCAGGCTATCAGCCCTGGGGTGTTGTTCTCCTATACATCAAAATCTGTATCTGCCATTCACTCATTGCTTTAGTTCTTGCAAGCACATATGTTCAAGGCCTTATGTTTTATTTGTGTTTTTTATGAACTGGACATTATAAAGTTAACAAATTTAAATTTACGGACTTTATGTTTTTTATGAACTTGACCATAACATTGATGTCGATTTTTCTAGAAATGGTTAAATTGTCAGCCAAATCGTTAATTGCAGTTGGCTAACAAGACTTCTCACTGAATGTTTCCTGCCATTTGTTTTTGCATGAAAGCCTTAATAATGTCTTCTATCTAATATATTTATACTTACAACAGTTTTTGCACTGCAGCTTTGTGAACTGTCATTTCAGAAAACTCATCATCTCCGCAATCCATACAATGATAATCTCCCTGTTAAGGTACGTGGATGAATCACCTTGTCTCAGGTGTTTGCTGTGTTCATTGAAATATGGCGCCTTATGCTTTTTATGTTAAAATGGAAAAAAAATGGTGCGGAAATTATCTGTCCAGCTTATTTAAATTGATTTAGATTGTATGTCCTGTCTTCTTTCGTATTGCTGATATATTTCCACTTTGATTTTTATTTATCACAATAAATAGACTGTCAAAGCTACCTGGAAAGACAGATCTGACTTTGCTGTTACTTTTAGTGATCCAGTCTCTAATTGTGCTATAAATTAGACACATGCTTCTCCATCACTATTCTCTAGGTTTAAAATTCACCACAAAGATTATATAGGCTGGTTGACTTTTAGTTAAAGTTCAAACTTCAAATGTTGTACTGTTTATATACTGATTTAAACACTGGCTAGAAAATTAAACTTGCCAGAAGGAGCTATTGCTGTAGGCCAGAAAGAATAAGTAACATATATTCTAGTGGTATGCTCAAGATGATGATTGACTAGATTCTCAAAGTCATTATTTATTTGTTTATCTACTTTCTCAAAAGTCTGAGGATTTAACTGCTTAGTTTACTTTTGACTAGTGCAGATAAGCAGAGACTGCCAGGAACTAGAACCTTTCATTGGTGAGCAGTTGGCTTCCCTGCTTTATCTGGAGCCAGACAGTGAACTTACGGTAGGCCATGCATTTCTTGTCTATTTACCATGTGGACCTTCCCATTACCTGTGTTTTTTCCCTTACTGACGGGCATATCAACGTAATCTATTGCAAGTACACATTGTAGGACAACTTGGTCTTGTCACACATGAGCACTATATGCTGTTGTTCTTAACTCTGTTTTTAAACTAGTTTCATAATAGTTAAATCATGATTGCGAGTGAATCATAGTTTATGTGCGTACAAGATTTATACAGCAAGGTTGCTCTAGAAAGATGCAGAAGATATCATCAATATTTTCAATCTTTGTTTACACTGGGTTTAATGAAGACAAATGTACTTTGTTTAGATTCAAATTTTTTTTTGATAATGGCACATTATAGTCTCTGTGGAATAAAGATTAACAGTGCATATATACAGATACACTCTCTTCTATAAACAAAAGCGCACAACTCCCCATGTTTATGGTGGTTAGTGTTTGATGCTATTTTGCTTAAAGATAAATATTGTATTACATACAGGCGAGCATGATTGGTCCCTTCCTAGGCCTGATCCACTTGTGTTTACTTGGTCCATTTTTTTTAGTAACCATATGTTGCCTTTTTCTTCTTTCGTTTGTTAGAAGTGATGTGATGTCCATATCGTGTGGCTGATATTTTTTATTGTGGGGTCAGGCTATGCTCATTGCAGCAGAGGCCAAGAGAGAGGAGGAAAAAGCAAAGGGAGTAAGTGCTGATGAGGCAGCCGATAATCAAGATATCATGCTGTTTGATGACAATGAAGAAGAGGAGGAAGAGGAAAGTGAGGAAGAGGAAGAAGGCAACGGCCAAGAGTCTCAAGGGAGGGGAAGAGGAAGGGGCATGATGTGGCAGCCTCAAATGCCAATGATGCGTGGGCCAATGATGGGAGGGCGTCCCTTCCCTCCCAACATGATGGGCGACGGCTTTGGTTTTGGGGGCGGCTTTGGCATGCCTGATCCTTTCGGCATGCCACGCGGTTTCCCGCCCTTTGGTGGCCCAAGGTTTCCCGGTGACTTTGCTAGAGGCCCTATGCCTGGTATGGGCTTCCCTGGCAGGCCTCCACAGCCTTTCCCTCTAGGCCTCGACATGATGATGGGTCCTGGCCGTGGCCCGATGATGGGAGGCATGGGAATGGGCGGTCCTGGACGGCCTAACCGCCCCATGGGTATGGGGCCCTTCATGCCCCCACCGCCTCCGAACAACCGCGCCGCCAAGCGGGAGCAGAGAAGGCCGGGCGGTGAACGCGGCAGCGATAGGTACGAGACGGCGTCGGACCAGGGAAGCAGGGGCCATGAGAACACCGGGAATTCAGGAGCTGATGGAGCCAGGTCACAGTCCGGTGACAGGTATGGCAGAAGCGCCCTTCGGGACGATGACAGCGAGAGCGAAGAGGAGGCAGCCCCCAGGCGGTCAAGGAAAAGGTAGAGCAGTGCTGAGCGGCGGCGGGCTGAGCTCCATTCTGTTATCTGATACGAGAGAAAGTCAAATAGATTCTGTGTCTTACTGTTCCTTGCTGAGATTAGAACTAAAATAGTGAAAAAATGTGGATTGTGTGCAACTGCTTGCTTATTGGTAGCTGAATTTTGCTCGGGCGGTAAAGACTTAAAGCTGATTTTGGTAGGCTGAGATTACTCTGGCACCGGCAGTGTATCACAGTATCAGTCGGAAAATTGTACAATAACGATGGCATAAATCATCTGTTGTGTTATACTATTTTTTGTTATCTGTGCTTATCATTGTAATGTACACAAGTACTACAAGTCTACAACATCATGACTATGTTATATATAGTACATGTAGGATAGGGTTCAATCATGTATGACTACTGGTATGAGCGGTTTGGAGAGGAGCCGTACCCTAAGCCGAAGTGCTATTGTCCCTCTGAACCGTGATTGCCGCGGTGTTCTGGGCTCTCTTCCCCTCTGCAAAAAGGTGGATAAAATCATCCTCCTCCTCTAGCCATTGTCCACGGCCTGCCGACGAGGAAAACGGCGCCGGGACACTAGAGATTCCTCGGCGTCGGCGACCCCGGACCAACCAACCGCTGGGCACGCGTGATCACACGTTTTCACCTGGCCGAGCACCTGCCGAAACAGACAGGATCCCTGACGCCTCACTGCACGTCGACCTCCACTTGAGGAGCTAGCTCCCCAGTCGCGTGTTTCACTCCCCAACCTCAACCTGGGACGCGACCTCCCTCTCTCTCTCTCTCTCTCTCTCTCTCTCTCTCTCTCTCTCTCTCCCCGCGTCTTTCTCACCAGGAGGCCAGTGCCGTGAAAAGGAAGGGCGGTGCGGCGAGGACGTCGACCGGGGGGGACGAGATCCGGGCGCGGGGCCCGGCCGGAGATCTGACCGGGACGGAGGAATCATGACCGTGGAGCAGCCGCGCCGATCGGGGAGGAAGAGAAGAAAAGGAGTGGGTGGCGTCAGGCGTGTGGTGTTCCACTTCCACTCCACACGCTGCCTGCTCTTGCCCCACTTCGTCGTCGCAGCAAAGCAGAGAGAGGAGAGAGAGGACCTGCGTGTCCTCTCCGGCGTTTTTCACATGGCATCAGGCAGCGGTTCTGGTTCTGGAATCTGGATAATGGGGCAGCCATTGAGGCCCGGACTGATGGATGCGCGAGTGTGATGGAAGGGGAGACAGAGAGAGGGGGCATCAGCATTCAGCACCGCATTCACAGTCCGCACCACTCGCTCGATCGCCACTGACTCACCTTCAAGGAAAAAAGGGGAGGTCAGGCTCAGGGCAAATCCACATTTCACTTTCCTTTTGCCCAGTCTTCACGATCTATATCACTCATCAGTGAGTGTGTGCTGCTTGTGGGGGGATCAGGCCAGGGCGTCAGCTCAGATTGGGACCCAAACCTCACATGGGGATGGAGGCATTGGAGCAAGGTCACCGTCCGTCTGTCCCAATGAAATGATGCCTCCTCCAGCCCTTCCTTCCAAGGAGGAAAAGGGTTGGGATTTGGATGACTTCTGTTCTGCCAATGGGTGAGGACGTGAGGCTGAGGCCTATGTCTATCCATGGACCACGGCCTACTACTACCTTCTCTTTTTACTGATCCTGGCAAGAGCAGGAGTGGCCATGCCAGCAAAACACACAGTACCTTTGGACGCTACTGCTGATCTGGAAGTAAGGCAACGTCAGGAATCTTTTGCAAAGGGAATGCTCCTCTTCAGTCTGTACCACCGTCCACCGGGTAGGCGGGTACCAGCTCGAGCAGTAACAGTTTGGAACCAAACTTTGTCCTGGATGCCCCTCCTTGGAATGAAGCACGTTTCACTTGCCATTTTGCTGCTGGCCTGCTGCAGCACACAGGAAACAGGACCACAACCCCTCCTCCCTGCTGTCTGGCTGCTGCTATCAAAATGCTCCAGGTGGAACCAGAAAAACGGCATGATTGTGCAGGAATATGAACAAAGACAGGCATGTGCCTGCAATGGTGGGTGACAAGTGAGCTGGCTAGCTGATCATTTAGAGAGCCTACATTCACAGGATTAGTATTTCCATGGAAGAACAAAGTTTTCCATGGTGGGTGACAAGTTGCTGGTAGTTTCTACTTAGAAATTGATATCATATGACAGAATTATTGGATGGTACATAACTTGGGACTAGGAGTTCCATCCAGGACTCGGAAGTCAAAACCGGGGAATGCCGAAGAAACATGCGGCACAGACCAGCCTTCAGCTGAGGGCACTCAACTTGCTGCACCCTCTCTTCAGAACTCGACTGACCCGACCGACGCAATCCCAGTGCTTAGGCTTCTCGACTCCTGCCTGCTAACGTAGTCGTCGCAGCTGCTACCGAGCCTCCTTGCGGGGGCTGACGAGCTAAGAAGCTCAAGCCCCTGCTTGCCCATCTGCTGCACCTCCTGCGGCGAGAGTATCTTGATGCAGGATACGGTACTCACAAATTCCCTGCAGGTTGCAAATGAGCACCAATGTAAGGGTGTGCGAAAATCAAAACAGAAGTGTTCAGAACGCATAATCAAGAAGATGGTCAGGAGAACATACTGCCAAGGGTCATCGCCAACGAGAAGGACATCCTCCTCTCGGTCGACGAATACAAGCTGCCAGCCTGATCTCATAGGGTCTTCCAACTGGCCCTCAAGGCCAAATAGGCGCCCTAGTTCCCTACGGAGCTCATGATAACTACTAAACCTAGTGATATCAAGCGACCTTCCGTAGGTTCCAGATTTATAAACCTGTCATTCAAATGGAGGAAATTTGCAGTTTAATACCACTGAAGGCAACAAGTCACCAAATAATAGGGTTTTTCAGGGGCTGGACTACAGCTCCTTAGTTCAAGTTCTTACATAAATACTCAATATTGACACCATATAATGCTCCAAAAGTTTGAAACATAACTAAAGATTATTATTATCATAGTAATGTAATGGCTAAAGGCATGGCCATGCACAGTTGTCAATAATCTATGAATTTCATTCATAAAGAAATATTCACTCACCTTCACGAAGGTTGCAGGGGGTCGATTCACTTGATCAGAATTATCTGAACATGGCACGAACCCAGCATCATCTAAGCAGCCCGAGGAATTTAGTGTGTGATCCAAAGGGAAATCGTTCTGGGAAGGGCTCAGGAAATTGGAGGTGGAATATGGTATGGCAGTTGATTCGTTCCCATTCTGGAGACCTGGGATGCCTCCTTGCATTAGTAGTGACTGTGAATCTATACTAACACCAAACAAGAGATGATTTTGTGGATCAGAGTTCACATCTTGATCCAAGCACCCTCTTCCAGGAAGTGGTGCCAATGCAGAGCTTTGAGGTATACTAGGCGGTGTAGAATCCAATTGTTCCATCTGCGACGTAACCTGGGTCCGTGATTGCAAAGACTCCACTGCAACTCGCTTCGATGACCATGGGTCCGTAACAGGTACTGCAGTGGGCCTCGGCATGCTCAGGTGAGAAGCTACTTCTGATGAGAATGGCCTCAGTGTATTTTGCAAGGCGGTGGCATTAGATGGAGACAATGAGCTCATATTCGTTTCTGCAAAGCTCTGCGCCTGTGAGAATGGTAGAATTGTTTGCAGTGACACAGGTGAAGATTGAGGTGCCGACGACAATTGAGAAAATGCTGACAATGCATTAGACACTGACTGGTAGTTGGTCATGCTGTTCTGTTGCTGCATTTGTTGATGTTGAGGGACTTGCAGGCACTGCGATTGCTGCTGTGCTTCTTGCTGCTGTTGCTGGGTTTGCAGCTGGGGCTTCTGCTCATTGAATGATTGGCTGCGTGGGATCTGCTGCTTGAGGAACTCAGACTGAGCCTGGCCATGGATTGTGTTCTCAGAGATGTTTTGAAGGTACGGCTGCTGCTGGAACTGAGGCTGCACTTGCTGCAATATCTGACTCGACAGAAGTGGTGCAACTCGACCAGCCATGTTCTGTGGCTGCTGGAACTGCAGTATCGTGGGTGACACTTGCTTCGTTGGATCCTGGAAAGCAGCTGTGGCCATCGCCTGATAGATGTCAGGTTGCAGACCAAGTAAGGAAGCATCCAGCCTTGGCTGCATCCAAGGATTCACACCAAGTCCCCCAAAATTTAATGACTGAAAACCAGGGTTTGCAGTATCTCGAAGCCACATGAGAGAGTTAGTCAAGTCATCATCCTTACCACCTACAGATAAACATCAGACAGAAGGTTATTGGTGATAGAATGCATACATCAAAATTATATCAGCATACATATCTACAAAGGCCAACTAAACACCAACTCCATCTCATACCATGCAGAGAAGGCAAGCCTGTTGGCCATGGACGCTTAAGCCTGAGTGGAAAAGGAGATGGATACATTGGGAAAGTTGTCAGGGGTTCGATCTCCCATAGTGACACCCTTGGCTGCCTCTCTCCAGCAGTTGATTCATCCCAGCCAACCTAAATTATTCAAAGGAAAATTATGTGATCATGCTAAACAATGAAGCATGCACCAGTAAGCAAACAATCTTGTATGGAGTCTGAAAGCTTGCAATCAATATCTCTTGAACGACACCTCAATGGCTTATAACTATAGGCAACAAGAGAAGTACACAAGTCTGAAATGTACCTTAACAGAACGCCAGTGTGAATTTGGCCACCGAACAGAATCAAGATCACTAATTCCAGTAATTGTCCCCATGTATCTGAAATTAAGAATATTTTATCTGGTTAGGCTGCTAATATGCTAGCTTATTATTGAGTGAAAGGCAAGAGGTATAAACATATTGCCAAATCTAGACTTTTTAATTAATGCACTAACCCACAAAAGTAGGTAGAGGCAACGAGAAGGAAGTTCATCCAAGGAAAATTAAGATGAAAAAAGAAAACTATAAGAAGCCCATGCAGCGGCTAAGCTCACACAGAGCAAAAAACATACAAGGTTAAGTTGTCAACAAGTTCACTTACCTCCTAACACTAGACTCTTCAGTTTCAAAAAGCATCCTGAAACGCATGCCCACAGATATACGGGTATGATACACAGCCTTCACATATTTTGCAAGAGGTATCACAAACTCTGAAGGGCTTGCCCTGCAAAAGAAAATGTTAAAACATTTGAAAGGAGAAATACCCAAAAACATAAATGTGTATAAACGTTCTACCTTGGGTTATAGAAAATTGTAAAGCGGCTATTTGTTGAAGCAGCATGAGCAGCTGCAGCAAGAAGACCAATATGCATGCTATCACTCGATAAGACTGAAGATGGCATGACAGTTTGTGGCCGACTTGCCCGGCGGATTCCAAGAAGAAGCTGGTTGTTGTCATTCCTGACAAGGCAATGAGATATATCAGCACAAACAAGAAGAAACAAGATGGAAGGCAGCAAGAGAAGTGCGCATAAGTAACTATTTTGAAAAACTGGAAGTATGAACAGACCAGATAAAAAGAACAGAGTCTCCAGCGACAAGTCTCTTTGCACTAACAAAGACACTCCAGCCGGTAGTTAGAAGATGCCGCTTTGGCTGACCTGCATTAAGGATGATATTTTAGAAGGTTACAAACAGCTCTTACCACAGAATGCACATCAGATAGAGCTGACGAGTAAAACTGCTCACCGCGAAAGATGTGACGAAATTTCCACTCATTGCCATGAAGATCTTTTGCAATCAACTCCTGGCAGGGAGGTTGCTGAGTGAAATCCTACATAGTTATTGGGAAATCAAAACAATCAGTGATTATGTTCACTTTCTGTAACAAAATCAGTTCAAACAATGAACTGAAAGTTGACAGAAGCTGCACGGACCAATGGAGGAAACACTTTCTCGGCTGCTCGACGGGGAACAGAGAATCCACCATGGGTGCTTGTGTCACTCGCAGTCAATGTTTTGCAAAAATAGTTGGTTGGTTGCTTGTTGGCACAACCCAATTCAGCAGGTAAATACGGGTCCTTCAGTTCTTGCTGCAAAAAGCAAGGAAAACATTACTCATTGATACCAAGAAAATTCTGCATATATGATACAGGTAATTAGAAACGCCATGATTTACCGGGTTGAGTGGTTGAAGTGTCATCTGCGCATAGACCTCATCTGTCTCTGCATCAGCCTGAAGGAAGAAAGTAGCAGAGATGCTTTAACAAAAAAATTAACCCTTCAGATTACTTGCTTATGGGAAAAAAAGGGTGTTACAGGATCCACGCTTACATGCATCGTCACATTATGCAGTTGGCATATAAGCTGCGGGGGCAGATTAGGATAATTGGGGATCTGAGACTCCATTTCCTTGTTTGTTGATGCTGCTACCTGCAGCGGAAATTCACCAAGGACTTGTGTAAAAAAGGGGGAATTTTTCGAGTTCTGAAAGAACAATTCAGATTTGAGTTTGACAACGAAACTGCCCACATGAAATAGGATTCAGGGTCATGCGAATTTTGTGGAGTGAAACTGCGCTAACCTGCTCGCTGTGGCCCTGAGGGAAGTACACCACCCGGCTACCCACCGCTGGCAAGGAAACGAGCGGCCCGGCACAGGCATGCCACAACTCCGAGTTCAGACACTTGTGCTCCTCAACAGCTGCAATGACAAAAGTATTTAAGCAGAAGATTACATACAGCAAGTTTTAATAGCCACGGGAGAACGAAATGGTAGCATCTTTTGTATGGTTACATATGATGATTTGAAGATTATCTCAGAAGGTGGATATGGTATGAAATAAACTCCAAAGTGAATAAACTGAGAATCAAGAAGGGCTATTAACTCCTAGGTATCCTTTAACTGGAACAAAACGGGGGACAATTTGTGCATCTTTACTTGAAAACAACCAACTATTTCTGTACGACTGTAAAAAAACCAACCAACTATTCAGCTGAAAATACTTATGAAAGAGCAATCTCGAGAAATCAGCCGTACAGCAAGAACCGGGCCCAAAAAATAGTCCAAAAATCGAAAGGAAAAACGCTTCCAAGTTCACGACCACACCGCCTCCCAAAGGATCAAACTCACCGCATTGGGTCGCTGCAGGATCGCACGGCAACAAAGCAGCTTTCATACGAAGAGAGAAAAACCAAACACCAGCCGTACAAACTCCAAATTACACCACGGAAGAAGAAATGACCGGGAAGAGCATTAATGAGCAAGTCACCGAGCACAGAAGAGGAGTACCTTCCGGCGAGCCCGCCTGGGCCGGGAGGACGCTGCCGGACGACGACGAGAGCCTCATTTTCGTTCCCCGTTTGTGCGACGACCAATCAGACTGCGATCTGAGGGCGATATAAGAGCGGGGGGAAGGAAGGGGGAAGCGAAGGAAAGATTCCTCCTTTTCAGGCCAAATCACAGCGCCTTCCCGAAGAAAACCATCACTTTCCCAGTTTCACCGGCCGAGAGCCTCTCTCCTCTTTTTTTTTCACCGCGCGCCGCGATTGCGGCTCCCGAAGATGACCGCCGCCGCCGAAGCCGAAGTCGAAGCCAAGCGCAATCTTTTCTTGCTATGTATCTACCTGAGAAACAAAGCAAATTTGCTTGTCACTTGGAAGGGCAGCAAGAGGGCGGCGAAAAGCTGCGATCTTTGGGCGCCCCCAAACTATGGAGCAGCGCCGCGGGAATGCGCAGAGCAAGTTACCTTGCCCCCAGAAGCCGATAGCCGGCGCCCGAGCGAAGGCCCCCGCCGCTGGTGGCTCGATCCGAGGAGCCGCCGCGGCGTCAGATCCCGGGGCCGCGAGGTGGAGACGGTTAGCGCCGAGCTCCCCGCGCCGGCCTCCGGCAGATCCGCCCGCCGCCGGGGAGCATGCTCGCTCGCTCGCGCGCTCGCCGCCGCTCGCCTGCTCCTCCTCCTCTCGTTGCTTCCTTCTCGCGGCTGGGGAGGGAGCCGAACCAGTTGCAGGGGAGAAAAGAAGTGCTCCCGCTTCCTGCTCTGGTATGTACGCTTTTGCTTAGCTTGGTTGCTTGCTCGATGCTCTCGCGCTCTCGCACGCACTCTCGCTGCTTCCGCTCCGCTCCGCTCCGGGCTCCGGCTGCTACTCCCCAAGTTTTGTCCTCGGGGTTTTAACCCCACGAGTGGTGCTCCTCTTTTTCAGCTTTCTTCCCGACCTCCCTCCTCCCTCTCCCTCCCTCCCTCTCCCATGCGTGAATTTTTGTCAATTCCCTGTGTCCTCCCCACTCTACCACCACTCGAGACGTGCAGTCGCACATGCACAGTGCCCCGCGTGCCTCCTCACCTCACCACGTCCTCATCAGTCTCAGTCCCCCTTTCCCCTGCGCTCCCCTGTTCTCGCCACAGCTACCCCAAGATTAGCACGATCACTAATCAGTCCCTCATGACGCGTGCTCCCCGTACGGAATCACGATTAGCACGGTGCCACAGTGAGAACCTCTCCCCTGTCCTGAGGAGAGACAGTTGGGACTGCTACGCGATGCTGTGGACGTACTTGTTTGTTTGGCTTATCAGCCACTAGCCAGCAGTACTTCAGTCTCATAACAAATCAGCATCAGCTACCAGCCACCAGTCAACCAGACAAATCAGCACCAGCCACCAGCCAACAGCCAACCGAACAGCGACTGCCGACTGGTCACGCCGTCACGCTGGTAAACAGTAAACTGCTAGGCTCCAACTCCAACTCGTAGCGAAGTGCAGTGAAGAACTGGGAGCCGCAGCTGAGCTGCTGTGGTTTTTACTGGGAGCCAGCTGCGGTTGCAGCGAGCTTTGACCGGCGGCGATGTCATGCCCTCGTTCGAGCAGCGCAGGCAGACCCGTTGTAACAGCTTAAATATTGTTTATGGCTAAAATAAGCTGAAACTAGTAGCATGGCTAAAATAAGCTGAAACTAGTAACCAAACGGTATGTTTTTTTTTCAGTTTTTTCTGACCGTGCTTCTCCCCACCACCCCCATTAGCACTAAAACGCAGAAATTAGATCTGACCCGCTTCTCAAATAAGGTTATTTTTTTATAGTTGTGCAGCTTATCTGAAAAGTGCTTTTGTAGACCGCTGTTCCAAACAGGCTTTGACTTGCTCCCTTCCTGCAACACTTTTGGACTTGAATACGGAGCTCTAGGACTGGGAGTGAGCTGAGCTCGGGGGTCTTTAGGCCTTGTTTAGTTTGCTAAAATTTTCAAACTTTTTTGAATCCGTAATTTTAAATCCAAGATTAGGAGGACTAAACATGATCTAATTATAAAACTAATTACACGGATGGACGGGAAATCGCGAGACGAATCTATTAAGCCTAATTAATCCGTCATTAGAGATTGTTTACTGTAGCACGACGTTGTCTAATCATGGCCTAATTAGACTCATTAGATTCGTCTCGCGAAGTTACCCGGGGTTATGGAATGGGTTTTGTCATTAACACACGTTTACTACTCCATGCATGTAAGATTCCCTTTGATGAATAGTGAAGTTTGAAGTTTGGGTGGGAACTAAACAAGGCCTTAATTTCCTCAAGTTTCCACTTTTTGTGAAAAGATTTTCACACTGACAACCGTGTCCTCTCTCACAGAACACGCTTCCCAGTACAAAAAGTTTTTACCACTTTTTCTACTTTTCACCGAATTAAACACCCCCTGGTCAGTCATCACCCTGTAGGATCGAGGAGTGGTTGGGCCCTGTTTAGTTACATCAAATTCGACCAATTCGATCAAAAGTATCTTTTTGAAAAACATGCATCTCTCTGCTTTTAAGCTTCCCAATAGACTTTGCTATTCGCGCGAACTAAACAAGGCCTTGGTTACTGGTTGCGGCAGTAGAACCACAGCAGCTTCGACACTGACGATCGATCCGTCCTGTCCGAACATAGGAGCAGCCGAGCAGCTTCTTCTATCGACGGATCAGTACCATGTGTAATGCCCAAAAGAAAATTAAAACCCTAGGAAGAATGGCCATCACTCCATCAGGGTAGCCATGGTCCACGTCCACGGCGAGGTGGATGGATCGATGGGGATCGCCGTGCCGGACGACTGGACTGGACAGCACGGGGGCGGATTGGAACTGTTCCTGTCGACGAACAGCTGACCACGGACGGAAAACCATCCGTCCCCATCGCGTATGCGTAATTGCGTATACGTACACGTAGACGTCGCCAGATACGGTACGAGGAGACGAGACCCGGCGCGGCGTCGGCGTCGGCGTCGGCGGCTGGCTGCATGCCCCCTCCACCTCCTCAGCCTCTCGCTGTCCGGCGACAGGAACCGCTGGCGCCGTCGGCCGGAACCTGAGGCCAGACTGCCTGGAGCTCTCGTGCTCGCTGGCCCGGCGACCGAAGGATCCACAGCCGCGTGATGGAGATGGCTCGAGCTGAGGGAATCTGGTTAATTTACATTTTTTGATAATTATTTTTTATGTGCGAGTTGATCGGAATAATAAAAATTGGAAAAATAAAAGCAAGCAAATATCCGCCCGTGTGCGTGTGCTCGTGGCGGACGAGATACGATGCCACATGGGCGGTTTACCCCATCTGTCAGGCTTCCAGCATGTTCGGTTGGCTTATCAGCCACCAGCCACCAGTACTTTTCTCTCACAACAAATCAGCAGCCACCAGCCAGCCAGCCAGCAGTACTTTTCTCTCACAACAAATCAGCACCAGCCACCAGCCAACCGAACAGGCTGTCCGTCTCCTCGGGCCATCCTATTGCTAGCATGTGTCAGGAATCGTTGACTTGACCAGGTTCTTCCTCTCTCTTTTATTTCTTTTTTTCTCGTTCAACGAAATACTTTGCTTTTTTATTTCACACAAAATAAAAATACGCCCCTTGACTGTAGGCTTGTTTAGTTCCAGCAAGTTTCTGCAATTCAACCAAAAGTAACATATTGGAAAACGTGTCTTCCTCTCTGCAACACGTTTCTCAATACACTTTTTCTACAGAAAATTCAAGCGATTATCACAAACTAAACAAGGCCTATGAGTAAAAGCACACCAGTCGTCTAGTACAGGTCCAGCAATGTCTGACTAAACGTTGCCGTCTGCACGAAACTTTCCGCTCGACGGCGACCACGGCACCGCGGCACGCCGAGGCCTCAGCCGCGCAGCGTCGGCAGGCGAGGAGAGGTTGCCGGCCGGCCGCTAGCGTCGGCGCGCGGCCGGGGATCTGGCCTACGCGTGCGGGGGCGCGCACGGGCACGGGCACGCGCATGCGTCCGTGCGCGCGCGCGCGCTGGGTTTGTGTCGTGAAGGAAGCAACCGCCGCCCCCGGCCCGCTCACGCGTTCCGCGCCGCGCGTCGACACGCCGCCGCGGTGACGGACGGCAGCGGGGCGCGCGCGCGCACGTTCCTGCCTGCCGAAACAGTTGCCCAGGCAGCTTGCCGTTCCGAGGGGGAATCAACAATCGATCTCCTCCCCGCACGTACGGCGCTGGGGCCGCCGGCGCCGGCAACCATTGCCCCTGCGCCGACGACCTCCGTCCGGTGCGAAGCTAGCTACAGCGTGGATCGACCGTCGGCCTACAGTGCTCGCGGCGATGGCGGGGTTGGGTTATACGGGTCAGTCTGGATACGTCTGTCGCCGCGCGCCCCCCGCCGGCGGCGGCGCGGCCGGGGCGATCGGCCACCGGCCCGACAGCGGCACGGCGCGCGGGGGCCGTGGCGGCGGGGACCAGCCTGACGCCTGCCTGCTGGCGCGCGGTACGCGCGGGGACGACGACGCAGGCCCGTCCAAGCAACATGTGGTGACTGGCGACCGTGACCCCGGCTCTAGCCCTGAATGCGGAATGCCTATGACCGATCAGGCCGTCGCTGGATAAGTGTACGGCGCGCGCGGCCATGCCGTGAAGGAGAGCGTCGGCGTCGGGGCGGACGGACGGAGGTTGGTCGGGCGGCCGTGACGTCTAGGTTTGACTGGACTATGCAGCTCTCAATCCTCTCTGGGTACTACGATGCTTGAGCTGGGGTGAGCGTGTGTCCGAATACAAACGGTTTTTGTTGCTTCCAGGGACGTTGGACGCTCTTATCATCAGTGTAAACAGTATATATCGGGTGTTTGTTTAATAAAATAAAATATCTTAAACTACTAATTTAAATATAAAAGAAGAACAAAGTGACTCAACGAAAGACCCTCGATCAGCCCACAGCTCTAGCTCTACAGATTTCCAAAGCTAGGAATGAGCAGCTCTAACTCTACAAATTTATAGAGCTGTACCAAACAGGGCCTAAGATTTTTATGTGGCTTATCTCTCAAGATGTCATCCGACCAAGGATAATATGGTAAAACGTAACTGGCAGGGAAGTGAGAAATGTGTGTTTTATAGTGAGAAGGAAACTATCCATCATTTATTTTTTGATTGCACTATGGCTAGATATGTGTGGAGCTTAGTGGCTTTGGTCGTGGGTGTTCAGTGTAGACCCAATTCTTTCGGGCAATTTTGGTACTGGGTTTAGGTTTTCATGAAAAATGTTGTTAATACTCACATGGTTGGTCTGGCAGCAATCTGCTGGGCTATCTGGAGGGCTAGAAATGCCATTTGCTTTAAGAAAAAAATTCATTAGATCTCCTACTGAAAAAATTCATTAGATCTCCTACTGAGATCGTCTGTTCAGCATCATCAGTCATATCTTTTTGGGCAGAACTACTGTGACACTCCTGATGTCACTATCGTAATTAAGAACCGTAACGAACGTAATTAAAGCAATAAAGGCATGCATCCTCACATAGTCATAGCATTTGTTTGTACATATACGCATATGTGTTTATGAGTGATCGCATTAACTAGCATAAGGAACAAGGCTAGCTTAGTAAAAATTCGAATTAGAAACGTCAGGAAGAAATCAGAATCAAAATCCAGTCGAAAAGTGTAAATGCCCTTATCACCGCAAGTTGCGGTGGTCTCCTTGTAACCACCGCAACAGTGAAAATCCTCTCTGGATTGACGGACTGTTGCGGTGGTCCCTCCTTCTTGCACCACCGCAACTTTTGCAGGTTGATTTACTTACGGGCAATGTTCTTAGCACCGAATGTTGCGGTGCAAGGCCATAGCCATGACCGCAACAGTCGGTGGCCCGCGGGGATTGAAACTTACTTCGTCGGCACAGTGTTTTTCGACCCCACGGATTGTTGCGGTGGTAGTTTTACCCCACCACCGCAACAGTCGGTGCCCAACCACCGCGCCGGTATGGGCCTTCCCGGCGGCGGTATGGGCGTCCGTGCGGTTCCTACGTCATCCACAGGCCTTGGGGACACATGTCCGGGGATGCTCTTGCCTCGTGGGCGGCTTAAGCCTCGGTGGCGCGAGCGTGGAGGGCCGGTTCAACCACTCCCGTCCTTCTCTTTTACCGAGCTCGGCTCCTCCCCTTGGTTTTCCCCTTCTCTCCACTTCGGATTCCTCGATTCACGGCGCTCCGAGTTTGCTTCCCTCGTCCTCTCCCCGTCCAAGCCCTCCCCGGCCACTTCTTCCTCTTCCTCGCCCTTTTCCCGAGCCACACTGTCGCCGCCGGCCACCACTGGGCCGAGCTCGGCCTTTAGCTCGAGGGTGAAGGAGCCACAAGAACCCAAGGGTAAGGGGTGGGGAAAAGACAAGATGTTTTTCCATAAGATTCTTGGAGTTTTGGGCAAAGTGAAGGTTTGGTTAGTACATTGCTTCATACACATGTGTGTGCTAGAGGTTGTGGTCAGAATTTCATAAAGCTTAGGCTTGAGCTAGAAATGCAAACCACTTTCCAATGGTGTTGTTGTGGATAGGGTTAAGTGAACAGCTAAAAAGATAGAGTGTATTTATGATTTGGGGCAAAGAAGTTTGGTTAGGTTAATATAGTGGAAAGAGTAATTCATATACACATACTTAGGGAAACTTGGAAATTCTTATTAAGGTTACCCTGAAGTTTAGGAGCCTTTACAAAAGAATTAGCACTTGATTGCAGGTGGTTTAGTAGTGTGCTTTGGATTTCCATTATAGTTAGGAGTGTGAGGCCGGCCAAAACCGGTCCAACCGGTTTTCAAAACCGGTCAGACCGGTTCTTGGGCCATAAAGTTGTTAATGCCTCCTAGTTAGGTATACTTCGTAAATGGGTGTTTAATACTGTAAGTTGTTGTGGTGAATTTTATGTTTGATAGTTTATGCATTCATGCATCTCATGCATAATTTTGCAACTCATGTAGAGCGCACCATTACCGACGGCGTGTACGAGATCGACGTCGAGCCCGAGAGTGATCCCACCACCGCCGAAGTGAACTACGCCATTACGCAAGACCCGGATCAAAATCCGGAAGGGCCCAAGGCCGTCGCTGATCGAGAAGGCAAGCCCCGGAGCATAACTCACTGTTTGGCTAACTCCCTTTACTTGGGCCTTATTTTGTGCATTTACGTTTTAAGGAGTTGATTGAAACCTTAGTTGCATGATCCTAGGTACCTATGTCCTAATACTAGTATGTGTAGGTCGTATAGAATGCTATGCTTAATTAGGACGGTAGAAGTCGAGTGATTTCTTGTCACTCGCGAGATATAGGATTTACTTTATCTCAGTGAATGGTGATCGGCAAGCGGGGCTTGTGCGATATTCATGTTTGGTTGGATGTTACGCTTGCACAGAAAATGGTGGGCTGAGGCATTGATTGTGTGGCGATGTTGGTCAAGCTTTTGAAGGTACTAATCGTATGCCGGGAAATATGGTAAACTGGTAAACCTAGTACTTGATGCAAACTGACATCTGACGGGTTTTTCCACTCCCTTGGGCGAGGGGTTGATGGCGAGTGTAGCAGTGGCCGCGGCACAGGTTTGCCTGGGGCACCTGGGGTCCGTTGGGGCGTGCACTCGGGCGGAGTGGTCCCCGATGGCAGATGGCAGGGAGAGATGGGAACGGTTGCCCCGTGAGGTCCTGGGTGTCTCTCACGGGTCGTACGATTAGGTTGTCCCATGCATGGTTAAAATCAACTCGAGTTGTCCGTCCTTCGCGGTTACATGAAGCTGCTTGATCTCTTTTCACACTTCAGTGTCCTTGGGCCAATGTGTAGAAAGTTGGTAAAAGAGGAATAATGTTGCAATATAAATTAATTGTTTGTCAACATTGGTTGTGTTGGATAGCTTGGCAAACTTAGTAATGGTTAGTCACATCTAAAAACTTGGCTAAAACATTGAAAATAGGCTCAAGTTGTAGATGCTTTTGGCAAAACAAACCCCAGAGCTAGAAAGCCTTGCATGGTCTAGAATTTATCTTTGTCGGGTAAGTCTTGCTGAGTAATTAGTACTCAGCCTTGCTTGTGGTTAAATTTTATTGCAGATTGTGCTGGCTATGATCCCGTGGCTGCTTTAATTTGGCCGTGCACCTTGCCTGAGGGCTGGATCGTGGAGCGGGTGCCGTCCGAGTCCGACTCGGGCTGCGGTGAGTAGATGTTAAGCGAGGGCTCCGCTTAATGTCTTTTGCTTCGACGTGTAGACTTCAGGTGTAAATAACTCTGGTTTGTAAGAAGATAAAACATATGTACTGTATTTGTATAACTATCTACGCGAACCGTGTGATGTAAAAGATGCGATGGGTTGTACTGCCTGAGCCCACCTTCGAGTGGGACTGCTGCTATTTTGTTTCGGTCGAGAGAAAAATGTGGTGTAATCGGGAAGGTATCCGACGGATTGCACGATTAACTCGGTTTAGGGGCGTGGCGCACTGCTGTGATAGTGGTCCCATGCTCTTAAGCCGGATTAATTGGGGCGGTCTGCCACAACTACAAAATGAAGGAAAGGACCAACTGGAGGCTGGAGCTAAAGCCCTCAAGAACGTCGCACTGCAGCTCCACCCCCAGGAGGAGACCCCGGCGGATGATCCTGGAATGGTGCTGATCCGTTGATGAAGATAGACGATGGTGTGAAGCTGCGTTTAGGCCTCCCTGTGCTGTTGATTTGCTTTCTGGAGCGCGATGATCACTCTGTGTTAGTTGCGGCGTGGCTCGCTGGAGCCTGGTAGATGATCCGTCTTTTGCTAGTTTGTTTTTTAGTTCTTATCAGACTTTGGTGTTCCTGGTGGATATGGTTCTGTTTGCGTGGGGTGCGAACCGTTGGTTAATTCTGAACCTTGTAATTTCGTTATCCGATGGTAATGAAATCAGGGCCATGTCCATAGTGGGAAAAAAACATCGGTGCTATGTATAGTTCTTTTTCTGGTCAATCTATTTCAACTTTGAATCGAAAATATAAAAAAAATTAGTATCATTTATGGTACCAAATAACCATTATTAGATTCGTTATTGAATATTGTTTTAGAGTGTAACTATTTGTAGTCATAAGTATTAATGCTATTTTTTATAAATATAGTCAAAATTGATAAAGTTTGACTTGGTCCAAACCCAGAGTTGCATCTTTTTTTTTGACAGAGTTGGTATATTGCAACTGCACCCATGGAGACGGACTGTGCACGAGGGGTACACCGTATGAGTGACCTCTTGAGTTAGTATCTATAATTGTAACCCATCAGACCTCTGTTAATGTCTAAACTTTGAGAGAAGTGTTAGTAGTAATTTCAAAATTGATTGTCCTATCCTCCCTCTTATTTAAATATTTTAACACAATTACCTATGTAGATAAATACTTGTTTTTATTTAGGTTTCATAAAATTTTAGGTAGTAATTAGTATACACACTTTTCAATCATGCTCATATTTTTTTACTTCATCGCGCTCTTTATATGTTTAATTAAACTCATTAGTTTGAGTATCGCACACTTTTTTATTAAATTTTCATAAGGTATCTAATTATCAATTTAAGATTTAATATACAATAAAAATGAGTATCTTGATGTTTACGTTTGACTAGATGATTTAATTGTCTGGTGTTTCTGGATATTAATGGGTGCTAATTGATTTCGAGGAAAATTGGTGTATGCGTGAGCAGGGGCGAAGTTAGAAGCAAAAACGAGGGGGGTGCACCACTTTTATTGTGCCATATCGTGCTACAAGTAATTAGACATCCAATACATATTGGTTAATTTGGATTTTTCTTAACATTTTAGCCGATAAAGCAGATATATGTATATGTCAGGAAACAAATTGTAAAAATGAGTCAAAGGGATGTTAATGTTACTTTTAACATGGAATTACACAATTATTGAAGGAATCCTCCAAATTTTGCTATGGTTTTTTCAGTCATGGATGAATCTTTAACTCCTTGTATGCCTCAATACATGTGAGTATACATGACAATACAAGGTATGACAGGGCCAACAACTCATAAACATGATTATTTATTAGTAATAATTAAAGAGATATTTTTTATCAAGTAAAGTTTGAAAATCATTTTTGAATCGTCGAACACATACAACTCAAAAGAGAATAATAACTAGGTGCCATCATTTTTAGTTCTAATGCTATCGATAATTAAATGACTTAATTATGTTACCTTTGGTGATTCTAGCTTAACCAATTTGAAACAATATCTAAGCGAACTATGCAATCTGCAGAACAAAAACGCTATCATGAACTAATATGGAGCACAAACGTTACGCTCTTGCTTAAAAGAAATCAAAAGAATAACAATGAGATAAATAAGAACGCAAATTAAAGAATTTAGAGATTTGCAGTGTGCCATTTCCTGCATATACTGCAGCGATGCTATATAAGCACTCTTCTGTAGGGACAAGGACCGGCTGCAACATGCCCAATAGTAATTTGATCTCTGGCATGTGTGCATGGGTACCCACACTAAGCTACGTAGCTTCGCTCCTGTGCATAAGTGAGCAAAATTTTTGATATTTTAAGTGACGTTGGATGCTCTTATAATAAGTGTAACAAGTTTTCTAAGTATCGTCTGACTATAGGTTAGTACTATATAAATTAGTTTGTATATAATGCCCATAGTGGCGCCGATGGGAACGTGCGACATAATATATTATATGAGTGAGTCCTGATATAATGCAAGAATATTCTTTATATAAACTCTAATCCATCTTATCTAAAATATATGTTTGTTTGCGATAAGTATTAGAAGTTCATAAAAAATTTAGACACATAGCCAATGATCAAATTTGTTTACATGGTGCACTATTTTATTTGTTTGGAATTTAACACGAATATCCATATAGATAAATACTTGTGTTTTATTTTATAATGACTAAATTTAATTTGTAGTTAGTATAAACATTTTTCAATTCACATTCATTATTTTTTTTAATTTACATCGTTGTTCCTTATATGTTTAATTAAACACATTAGTTTGATATATGCATTTTGCAACTAAACACTATAATAACAGCTTCTTCTATATATCTATACATAATCTGAATAGTGACACACGTTGTGCATATATATGATTAAAGACTACTGGGTCGATGGTTGGATATTTATGACTTTTGCGATATTTTTTTAAACATTTCTCGTCGAGATTAATGCGAAGGCTCTAGAGAAATAATGTATCTAATTAACAACAGTAAGATCAAAGATATTATTGTAGATTGATGGGAGTACCACGCTTCGTCCAAGTGTAACATAGTTCTTTCTCCTGTTAACCATGGCGACAAACTTGCTGAGATGCGTTTTCTTTGCGATTTTCTTTAACCTGTACTATGATATGAAAATCTAAACTTACACGTGGAAGTCAGGTCTGGTGCAATCCTGGTCAAAATTTACGGGCACTGTATCTGCAACAACGACACAGTTTCCACTCCTGCACTGCACAAGAGCGTCGGTCGGTCATGCGTTGCCGACTGCGTTCACCTCCGAGGCTCTCCGACCAGCATGGGGCTAAGCTCCTCCATGGCACCTACCGTACGAGGGTCATTAATTCCCCGGCGGGCCCACCTGCCAGCGGCAATACACGTCCCTAAGCGCGCACCGAAGCACGCACCTCGCCACGATGCTTGCGCTCGCGTTCGGTTGTTGCTGCGCGGCGCCTCATCATGCGGTGTGGAAGGGGAAGAGATCGATCGGAGGCAGCTCGATGCCTCGATCGATCCGCAACAGTGAAAAGGGTTCGCCTTCGCCCCATGACGCGGCGGCCGCGCGCGTGTGCGTGCGTGCGCTGCTCCGATCGGCTCGCCCCCGCCGCCGTCCCCACACGGATCGGAGCTCCGGCGCAGAGATAGGTGCAGAGACCAGAGAGGTGCAGGACCATCCATGGCCGGCCCTCCCCTCCGTCCTCATCATCCCGCGCTCTGGGACCCCTCGCCCGCCGATGGTCCACCACCCCCTCCCCCTCTCTCTCTGGGTCTCTCTGGTGTGTACCACACGCCGGGGAAAGGACGGCGGCTTTAGTGCCCTCCGACGCCAAGCCATGGCCAGGCAGTCAAACGCGTTGCCTTTTCCCCTCCCCCGCGTCGGCAATGGTGAAAAAAAGGAATGGCTCTGGATTGGCATGGGCGGTTGCTTCATCGCTTGCCCTAGGAGAGCGGAGGAGACGGCCTTGCCCTTTGCCTTGGGATCACAGCGCAAGTGGTGGGACAGGTACTGCCCCTGCCAGTGCCGCCATGGGCAACAACACCTCACAAACGGCAGGCGTGACCTCGTCCTGTGTAGGAACTTCGAGTTTCCGGCCGGCATCCACCTGATCCCTCTCTGCCTGCCGTAAACCGATGAACACAGGGGCATGCATTCACACGCCGTGTCCGGCAAGTTCTTTCCGTCTGTCAGATTCCCATTGACATCTTCATAAACAGACTCGCCTGAATTCCAAAAACCCCAGGCAAGGAATTCTCTTGCTGTTTTTGTAAGGTAGCTTTGCCTGACAGAAATGTTCATGCATATATATCCTAGCATATAGTATAAAATAAAACTGAAGTATTGGACAGAAGTATGTATATATCCTAGCATATAGTATAAGATAAAACTAAAGAATGGTATGATGCCCCATTAGGCTAATTCCATTCGCAACCCCATCCACAATGCTGGTCTGAAAACAATCCAGAGCGGCGAGGATCTAAAGCTGCTTTTGGCATTATTCTAAGCCACAGCATGTGCTGCGAGGACCCCAAAACAGAGAAGGGCCGTGTGTGTGGGGCTGCCCTGCTGCCTGCTTCCAAGCCTGATCATCAGCACAAAAACAAAGGCATTGTTGCACATACTTATATATATAGCATATATAACAAGTATTCGGATCAGAGGCGAAAGCGGTGCAAACCAGGCCTAGAAACCCCAAAAGAATGCATATCAAGTACCAAAGCAAAGTGCTTGTTTATCTGTACTCACAAACTTTAGTATTTTTGCATCCCTTGTTCCCAAGCAGCTATCTCTTTGAAGTTTGAATTTTGCCCCTTTTCTTTTCCATCACCATCACCCAGTGCTGTTCTTGCCTGCTTTTATTTCCTTTTGTGCCTAGCTTTTTTGGAGCCGGCGATGGAAAGAAAATGAAGGGCTCTACGCATCCACGGCAAAAGGCTGTTGCAAGTTTTCAATTCATCAGGGTATGATGGTTCGAGGAAAAATAAAATGAATTCGGCAGGCCCACACATATACATATATATACCCTCCCCGGCTTGGGAGAAATTAAAAGGAAATGATAGCAGTGCTAATATTTGCTACGGCTAGGGTTCTTTCTGGTCACTAGAGCCATAGTGGTGGTAGTGATGGCTGTCAACTCCATCACAGCAAAAGGCCCTTCCTTCTCGATTCTTGCTTATCTTTAAGCTTCATATCTCCAGATTTCTTCCTTACCGGTGAAGCCAATATATGGCCACAATTTTTTCAAAAAAAATAATTAGTTGCACTCTTTTAAATTTGTGGTACTAGTGTGTATCATCAATAGTGACTCCATGGCCTTCTAACATGCAAATATATCTTTATTTCATTAGATAAGATAAAAACATCAGCTTTAGTCTCTACAAGTTATGAATGCCTTAGAATGAAAAACTCCACTTGTTCTGTCAAACTTTTTCTCTTACTTAGTAGGGATACAATCATACAAACATGTAGGTGAACAATGGGTAGTTTTAGGTCACTCCCTTAGATGGTTTCTATTCCACGTCTTGTATTGACATCCAGACTAGTACTTCATTTCATTTGACTGAGTTTTGGGCTGAACCCAGAATGAGCCGAATAAATCAGTGCATCACATAAACGTATGCGCTTTCATGGAAGGGAACGGAAGCTGGCCGAACGGAAGCTTTGGCAATGCCATGCATGGCTTTTTGCGACGCTAGATCCTAGGGTTTTCTTCTCTGAGGGTTTGTCCAGTTGTATTGTACCTTTCTCTGCTTTAACTCACATCACTCCATGGAACTGTGTGTGTGATGGTGGCTCCTCCTCTCTCCTTCACTTTCCGTCCTCTCTCTCTCTCCTCAGCCTCTTCTCCCCAGTCCCGTCAAGGAAACAGTATGATTGTGCCCGATGTGACCGGTGACCCTAGAGGCTGTACAATTGTCACCCATTGGATCTGAGCGATACAATAAATTGACACCAACTAATCCCCTAGAGGTGGTACTGTTCAGCTAACCTTGGATCGACAGCCAATTCAAGCAGAATTTTGTTGTTATGACAACAAACAAGTGCTCAAGGTCTCAATAGTACCCTGCCTAAAAAGAAATCAAGTGTGAAGGGACTTATTGACAGTACAAGCACCTCCAAACAAACCCAAAAAAAAGAGAAAAAAGAAAAAGAAAAAGGATACTACTAGCTCTATGGCATGCATCTCGATGATTGGGCACTGCTGCAGCTGCATGAGGCTTCTTCTTTTTGATCCTCCTAGGAATCTCCCAGAATGATGTGCAAGCAATGTCCTGGGACTGGTTGCTTCTGTAGCTTTTTTATATTTGCAACTGTTTTGCCCTCACCATGCACAGGCCCCGGTTGCAGTAAACAGACTGCAGAGACTGTGAAAAGTGATGCTTCTTCATCAGTCTTCAGAAGTACTACCACCAGTGTAGTACTTATCTTCCAAGACCACACGGCCTGGGAGCGTTTGTTGTTACAGCCTGATCCGTATTCTTGGACCCTGACCACCGTCAGCATGTTTAGTTCCTCCCTGAAAAATTTTGCAAAAGGGAATTTTTTTTGCATGAAGTACTAAATGAAGTCTATTTGCAAAACCCAGCCACGGATGAGCGTAACTTTCCGAGACGAATCTAATGAGCCTAATTAATCCATGATTTGCTACAGTGATGCTACAGTAACCATCTTCTAATCATCCTCTAATCATGCGGTCAAAGGCCTCATTAGATTCTTCTCGGAAATTTACTAGAGGTTGTGGAGGTAGTTTTGTAAACTGACATTATTTAATACCCCTAATTAGTGGTCAAAGATGCATTTAATACCCTGCAAAATTTATCAGCCTCAATCTAAACATGCAGAGGCCCAGCATATGCCAACTGGACGCATCCAGCTTTCTCTCTCTACCGACTGTTGGTACAACAGGAGACTTAATGTTCAATTTATGCGATATTCTTATGAGATCTTTGGTTGAAGACATGGCCTTAATGTTTAATTTCTGCAACCATTAGTCCTTCTTGGAATAAACTACTACTAGGACATAAGGAAATTTAATTTGAAGGATTCCAGTGCTAGGAAAGTTTTTCATGTGATACTTTGTTTGAAACAAAGGTTCTTTGGATCCCTACGGGATGCGCAACTGTACGGATTTCGGAGACAAACTGACATGTAAAGTTATATATTATGATTCCCCCCCTGGGTTTATATTTCTCTTCTAATTCCTATGCTTTTTTTCTTTGTTGAATCCGAATGGTCCACTTGAACTTTTTCTTTCTTGCTTCATTTGGATTCTTGTAGGATTGCAAGTCTGTAGTTTTTAAGAATTTTATGTCACTGCTACAGAAAGTTTCAGTAGGGGCGGCTCGTAAGCCTCTGTAGGGGCGGTTTTACGAGCCGCCCTTAATCAACCGTTCTTACAGTGGAACCACAGTAGGGGCGGCTGGTGATGCAACCGCCCCTACTGTATGAGCCGCCCCTACAGTGAATTCCAGGAAATCGGGTTTTCAAAATTCAAAAAAACCGAAAATAATAGCAAAAAAAATTTATTCCAATGTGGGAAGGACTCCAACCATCCAAGCCATTTTTCGCGGAAAATTCGCGCGCTACGCGGTCGGCGGGATTCGAACCCGCGACCTCTCTCTCGCGCGTGACCTTCTCTACCACTGCACCACACTCTCATTTGTGACTAGATATTGTTTTGATTCCTACCGTATTATACTAAACTGAGTGTAAATTACTTGTTTGAGGCCCTAAATGATTTCAAATTAAAAACTTGTCAACTACAAAGTTTTATAACTTTTTGAAATCTACAAGTTTTATTTTGGTAGTTTCTCCATCCGAGGTCATTTACAAAATTTGAATTTCAAATTTGAGAACATTCACACTTAGTTTTCGTTGACTATATGATTTCAAATAAAAAAGTGGTCAGCTACAAAGTTTCATAACTTTTCGAGCTCTACAGTTCTTATTTAGGAAGTTTTTCCATCCGAGGTCGTTTGAAAAATTCAAATTTCAAAATTTAGACATTCAAACCCACATTTTGAGGCATCAAATAAAGTCAATTCAAAAAGTGGTCAACAACAAAGATTCATAACTTTTCGAGATCTACAATTCTTATTTAGGAAGTTTTTCCATCCGAGGTCATTTTAAAAAATGTATTTTCTAGTGTTTCATTTCAAAATTCGGCAAAACACTGTAGGAGCGCCTCAATATAGAGCCGCCCCTACTGTGAACCACAGTAGGGGCGGCTGGTGATTGAACCGCCCCTACTAACAGTAAGGGCGGTTCGTAACTCCAGCCGCCCCTACTGTTAATTCTGTAGGGGCGGCTGGTCAGCTCCTGGGCTGTTCCGTCGCTGTAAGAACGGTTCGCCCCCGAACCGCCCCTGTTGCAAAAAGGAGGCGTTCTTACAGTTTGTTTTTGTAATAGTGTGTTACAAGGAGCTAAATACTGTAGCACTGTTACTGTTTGGATTAGCAAGAGCTAAAATTAGCTGATAGCATGCTGGTGGATCCAAACATGTTGTGTGAAAACTGGTGTATTATCTCCTTTAATTGCAAAAAAATATACTCGACACTAGTTAAACTGAAGAATTTAACCATACCTCCGTAAATTTAGAAGGCAACCGAATCGGATCAAGTACTACTCACAACACGCAACATCAGAGTGTTCAGGAAAAAGATTCGGCACATTATCCCGTGATCAAACTGAAAAGCATCCAAAGACGCCTCTTTCGACCGATCTTGTCAAACATGGAATAGTTGGGCCGCTCAAGAAATTAACGTTGTACAGGGATGGTGTGGATGCATGCATATATACCACACACACACATGCAGTGGCAACAAAAACAGTGTTCCTGAAGGGAACCCCTCACCCACACCAGTCCTCCTCCTGATCCATGGGTGGGCCCCCATGGCAAAGGGGCCGGGCCCACCAGTGCTGTCCTCGGGGGCAATCAAATCCTAGATGTGAGAGCAGGGAAGGAGTGCATCATGCATGTGGGGGTGGAGAAAAAGCATGACATGACCATTTTTCAGTGATGGGAAAATGAGCTGAAAAAGAGAGGGAGGAACAGTGTTCAAAAGGAGTCAAGAAAGGCATCCGATGATCCCAAGATGGCCTTGTTTATTTTTTTTTCTTGTCAATTTAGAGCAGAAGGATAACCTTTTCCCAATGTGACTGAACAAAAATAAACAAGGATAACCTTGTGAGATTAGGTATCATGATTTGGGGCGATAAAGCTTGGGGCAGTATAGCCTGAAATAGCTACTCTACTAGCAGATTTGTTAATCAGACCTAGGTGGTCTCTCAATGGCACTTGCATCCATCATTACCAAATTCAGCATGAGATGCAGCCACTTTATGTCAATGCTTGTTTGCTCTCAACACAAAACAGCGTTCATCAAGTTCCTTTGTTTTTTCTCATTTCCTGAAACAAACATGTGAAGTGCCAAGGCTGCTTTCTCTCCCAATGCAAGCATTCGGATCAGAGCAAAGCAAATGAAGCAAATTGATGCACAACATCAACATCAGAGAGTGACATGGCCATATGTAATGTTAACCATATAAGAAAAAGAAATGTAATGATGCAGATACCTTCTTCCGAGCAAGATTCATTTCACCTGGTGTGGAAAATTTATGAAATATATTTACATCCACATGCTTGCACACTTGCAGTATGGGAAGCTTCACTTCACTTCACTTGTCTGAAGAGGAGTTCAGATCTGGTCAACAAAACAAATAGCCCAGCCAGCACCTCGAATTCTCTCTCTGAAAGAGC
The DNA here is from genome assembly GCA_004135705.1 of Alloteropsis semialata. Taxonomy (NCBI): domain Eukaryota; kingdom Viridiplantae; phylum Streptophyta; class Magnoliopsida; order Poales; family Poaceae; genus Alloteropsis; species Alloteropsis semialata. The sequence continues at coordinate 154,038 of CM014273.1, read as the reverse complement.
TGGCTCCATCATTGCAAGCTACAAATCAAGCATGCATGGGCCAATGGCCAATAAACGCTCTAGCCAATGATCAATCCAGCGGCAAAACACATTTACATGCACGCGTGTTTCTGTCCTTGAACAGTAATCCCTGTTCAGTTCCAGATTAGGCTAAAAAATCATTTGTTACATCCTTGTGTGGCTAATCAGCTACAGTGCTTGCAGAACAGAGTGCCACTTAATGAGATACCTAATCCTCTGAAAGCAACAAAAGTGGGTCAAACGAGTTGATTATTAATACTATATTGCAGTAATACTACTGCAGGACATTCTGAAACAAAAGCTTGTGGAGCACTGCTCCACACCCTTGCAATGGAACCCTAATTCTCAGGCATGAACAGTGCAGGGGTCCAACTAATCATGGTGTAATCTGAAGTGACACCACAGCTTAAATTATATTTATATTATTATATCATACATTGCAGAAAGGCTGACCTCGATTTGGACCACTCTGTCTCAGGATTGGAATTAAGCTGATAACAACAACCACATGAAGGACCCCAAAAGAAAGAGAAAAAAAATATATAAGCAGCAAATGCAAAAGCAAACATAGATTAGCCAGCATTTGCATGACAGGGACAGTGCCCTAATATCATACACCAGGTGGGCCCGGCCATAGCTTTGTGATAAACACCAGGGCACAGGTGCATCATCATACAAGCTGGAGGAATGCTTAGGAAACTATTAAAGAAAAATCTGATGCCCCGGTTTTGGAGTGGTCTAGAGACAGTGATGATGATTAGCAGGGAATCAGTGTTCCCCATGGGGGTATTAAGTATGAGGGCCTCATGCCGATAAAGAGGCTACCAGCAAACAAAGCCCATGCATGGGCATGCAAGAGCGAGGCAACAATCGCCCATGCCACTGCCTGCCGGTCTGCTGCTTCCTGACGCCACTCCAGGAGGCAAACACGCAGCCTGTCCAAAGCCGAGCTCATACTATATTGCATCATGCATGCACGCTCGGACCAGTACAATGGCCAAAGCACCACACTCATTCACACGAGCATGGCGATGGTTTCATTAGTTCTTTAATGGAGATGGAGCACAGTAGTGTAAACTAGATGTTTCTGACAAAGGCCTTGTTTAGTTGGTTGAACTTCCTGTAGAAAAAGTGCATTGGGAAGTATGTCGCAGAAAGGGGGGCAGGTTCTCCAATACGTTATTTTTGGTTGAATTGCAGAAACTTGCTGGAACTAAAAGTCCAAATAGGAAGGGGGTGAACGAAGGACAACTCACAGCGATATATGCAGGTGTTGCTGGCGTTCTTATCCTTGGTTGAGGAGTAGTGTCTATCATGCGTTCAGACCTGGCATGCACTAACCCGAGGCCACCACCAGAGAGTTGGACATGTGATTAGAAGTAGCTGTGACAATAATGAAGCATTTGAAGGTAATCAGGGAGGCGAAGTTGGATCATCTGACCTGACAGATTTGTCAAAGCTGAAAATGGCCAATTAGAGAGCAGATGAGCGAGGAAGGAAAGTCAAGGCCGGATCCAAGGCCGTATCTGCTGATGGACAAGCACGCGCGCGCATTACGCATTACATCGATCAAATGGGATCCATGGCCGGCCGGCGGCGAGGAGTCAAAAGGGCGTTGAAAAGATGGCGGCCGGCGAAGCAGACTCCGATCGGTGGCGGATTCACTTTTTATTTCTCTCTCGCGCGAGCGCAATTCTTTGGATCTTTCTCGCCCAACGTCACCTGCATGGATCTCCATATCTGAGCGACACACGAGCACACGAGGCGACGGCTAGGCATGTACGGCGAGCGTTTTTCGCCGGCAAATTCCACGGCGGGTCCGTCCGTCCGTCCTCGGTTCTCACCGTGTGTCCGCGTCGTGTCGACCCGTGCGCGGCCAGCGGCGGCGGCGGCGGCGGCGGCGGCCGGCGTGCAAGCAGGCAGGCATGGCCCAGGCGCATGTCGGCTTTGGCCTCGTTCCCTTGTCCTTGGGCCTCTGATCCACTCCATCCCCGAGTGAAGTGTGTGTACCCTCTCGCTGCTGCACGTCTGCGCCGCATCTCGATCCTGCATGGCGGCAGCATGGTCCCTGCATATGCTCGCTCGTGGATCACATTCAGCAATGCCGTGCTGAAAGATAGATTTGCCAAAGATTCTCACCTCGTGCTGGTACTTGTACTAACACGAGCATGGATCACGCACGGATTCTCACCTCGTGCTGGTACTTGTACTAACACGAGCATGGATCACGCACGGACAGTAACAACTGAACAGCGAGCAAGCAAGCAAAGCACTACCTGATCAATCCCAGAGCCCGGCCGGCATGGCTGACGCAGCACCAGGCCACCAGCAGCAAGAGCTCGACCACCGTACCTAACCCACACGAGGAGGATGATCAGGAGGCGGCAACGCTGGCAGACAAGCGGCCACGCAGGCGGCAGGCGCTTAGAAAAAATCAGAAAAACCACTTGAAACCCAAAAGGCGAGCGGCGCAAATGCTGGAGGAAATCTGGACACACGCCCGGATCCCGGGCAGGGCCCCCCTGTCCATTGCTCAACACCTCAGCACTGTCAGCTTGCAACCATGCAGCACTGCAGTCCAGCAGCAGATGCAGATCAAAATGTCAAAAGGGCTTTCGGCCTTGTTTAGGTTAGGAGAATTCGATTGAATTCAATGATTGGAGATGCATTGGGAATTGAAAAAGTAGAGAAGGGGCACGTAGTTCAATGTGTTGCCTTTTGATTGAATTGGTGCAATTTCGCGAATCTAAACAAGGCCGTCTTTTCTCCTTCATTCTGCCCAAGAACCTGCAGGCGTCCAGGCATTGATCAGGACATCTTTTCTCCATCCCTGTTCTGTTCTTTGCCCTACCGATCGACTACCGTGTTCAGATAACCAGGACAATTTTTGGATCAATTGGAATCTTGCATGCATGGAGCCATAAATGAAGTTTATTTACAAAATTTTTTCACAGATGAGTGCAACTTTGCGCGACGAATCTAATGAGCCTAATTAATCCACGATTTGCTACAGTAATGCTACAGTAATCATCTCTAATCGTGGTCAAAGGCCTCATTAGATTCATCTCGCGAATTTGACAGGGGGTTGTGGAGGTAGTTTTGTAAACTGACTTTATTTAATACCCTTAATTAACGGTCAAAGAGGCATTTAATGCAGGGATCAATTTTTTGATCCCCAAACGAACACGGCTGACATGCTGTGTGATTGCGGGGGTGTTTAGTTCACCCCTTATGCATAAATTTTACATAATACACGCGGCTCAATGCACTTTTTCTCTCTATGCACGTGGCTCAATGCATAAACTTTTCACCCTTTTCACTCATCTAAACACCCCCTGCGTGTGCCCCATGCCATGAATACACAATGGCGGAATGGCCCTGGCATTGGCATGCATGGGATGGCTGGATCGTGTGTCGCCACAGTGCTTCAGACTGCCGGTGATGCAGTGAACGGCTGGACCACGAGGCGATCCTCGCACTGTTCATCTTCAGCTCGCGATGCTCTGGGCGCTGGCGCTCTGAGCTCTGACTGCCATCAGCTCGAGCTCGGCCTGCAGTGCGCAGCGCCATGGACACATGTGCAGCAACAGTGCGGCCGAGACACTGTTGCTCCATGAAGATATATGAAGGAGAAGGCGTGCAGCGCCGGGCAGGCATGGAGCTGGAGCCATGGACATGTCTGGTCATCTGGAGCTCTGGGCCGTCGGCCTCATGCGGTGATGGTCGTGTGCGCCCATGCGGTCGAGCTGAGCTGCAGAAGTGGTCGTGGAGATGATGGTGCCGGCAAGGCCAGCATCAGCTACCTGCTCGCCAGGCTCAGCCAAAGATTCCCTTCAGATTCAGGGGCGCGCGTTTATTGACCTGGGCCGGTCAAAGCTGCAGCACAGATGCGGAGAGATCGATCCCTCCCAGCTACTCCATCCATGGACGACAGCTTGCTCGAGCTCGCCGTACGTCTCCATCGTCTCTTGCAATGCTGCGTGCACCATGGCCGTGGGATTTTATGTCGGAAATTTTGCTTGCTGTGGGCTCAAATTTGTGCAGGCCTAGGACGAACGAGCCATTTTTCGTGCGGAAAAAGTCCTATTCAGCTCCCTGGTCTAAAGGTCAAGTCCACGTTTCCTCCCATGACTCGAAAACCGTGTACTTTGGCTCCTTGGACTTTGAAAACCGGACACATGGCCTCCTCTGGCCAATTCTACTCCGGTTTTGTCCTACACGGCGCCACGTCATTCATCCTAGCTGGCCAACTGTTCAGTGGGGCCAACCAGTCAGCCTCTATCTCTCTTCCTATGTTTCTCGCTCACAAATCCCCACGGACCTCTCCACGCGCTGCCACCGCGCAGCCAGCAAACATGCCGTGCTGCCCTTCTGGCCGCCAATGTCCACGCGGTGGAGGAGCAACCGAATCAGGCGACGACGAGTTAATTCGAACGCGCAAGGACCGCTGCTCATGGCCCCTGATCCACGGCCCTACTCGTGGGGAAACAAACGAATCGTGCAGGGGGCGGGGGAATCTAGTGTCCGGCGAGCTAATCTTGGCGGTGTACCTGCTGATCCGGGCGTCGGGCGAGCGAATCAAGCGGCCGGCGAACTAATCTGCGCGGCGCGCGGTCTAGTCCTGCGGTCACCCCTGCGCCTTTCCCTGCCTGGGACGAGGCGCCGCGGCCCCTACCGCGCGCAGGCTTGCTGGCAAGCACCACTTGTACTGTCAGCTCTGTGATATCGCGCATCTCGCGGACCTTGCCCTTGCCCTTGCAAGTGTACAGCTGAATCCTCCAATGGTGTTGATGCCCCTCGACCCCGATTTGCCGCAGTCGTTTTTGCCCCCACCATGGAAAGCAGATGATACTCCCTGCGAACGAGAAAGACCGGCCTGTCTTCTGTTACGGACGAAACCTCCGAGCTGATGCCTCTCGTATCCTTTTCCCAAAACGAACAACCTGATCCCCTGTTTTAATCAATTTCTTGCCACTGAAGTAGCCAAGGATGCACCAAAGAATGCTTGGGCTTTTCAGGCAAGCAAAGAACGAACTATACACCCGCTTTACTACATTGAACTCGGGAATTTCCTTTTGGCCGGATGCCGGAGGCCAGTGTAGCTAGGTGCGGGCGTTCGGGAGCGCGCCCGCACATACCATGACGCGGAACTCCTCGACAGTGGTGCCGTGGTCACCGTCCTATGCGATGACGACTTTGTGCAGGCTGCTGGTGTTAGGGATCGAGTAGGAAGAAGGATTGGATAGTAAGGGAAAGCACGAGATCAGGTAGAGGAACGGCGGAGGAATTGAATTAGCAGTTCATTCGATTACAGAGTTCATAATCCCCTTCTCTCTCCCTTCGTGCTTATATAACCGCACGCATACAACCGGTGGACCATTCTGGGCCAGTGATTCGAACGTTGGGCCTTCTCTTCCTCTTGCCTCCGCCGTCCTCGTCTCCTGGGCCGTAGTAGCCCATAGAGTCCGCGCCTGGGCCGTCATCTGGAGAGGTGACATTCTCCCTCCCTTGAGAGCCTGCTAGTCCCCACGCAGGCGCCCGTGGAAACCTCTGCTTCAAGGATACTTCATCTTCCCATGTCGCCAAAGAAATCGGCAGCCCGGACCATTGGATCAACACTTGAATGACAGCATCCGTACCACGAGTAGAAATCCTTCTCTGCAAAACTTTCAAAGGAATTTGGAGCATAGAAGCAGTGTCAGGCAGAGTAGGAGTCACCTGTTGATCTGGACCAGGAGATTGTTTCAACTGCGAAACGTGAAACACAGGATGAATGGCACTGGTAGCTGGTAATTTCAACCGATAGGCAACCGTTCCAATCTTCTCCAGAATCTCATAGGGTCCAAAGAACTTGAACGACAGCTTGTTGTTAGATCGACGTGCCACTGATGATTGGATGTATGGCTGTAATTTCAAGTAGACAAAATCACCCACAGAAAAGACTCTTTCAGTGCGATTCTTATCTGCCTGAGATTTCATTCGCTGTTGAGCACGAAGCAGGTGCTGTTTGATCAGATCAGTCATCAGGTTTCGCTGAGACAACCATTGAGAAAGATCTGTTGTCGGAGCAGGATCAACAGGAACAATACCAAAGTGATTTGGAGGATGGCCATAAAGAGCTTCAAATGGTGTAGTCTGAAGTGCAGTATGATAGCAAGTATTGTACCAGTACTCAGCTGAAGAAAGCCACTGCACCCATTGAGAGGGACAAGCATGGACAAAACAACGCAAGTAAGTTTCCAAGCATTGATTCACACGTTCAGTTTGGCCGTCTGTTTGGGGGTGGTATGCTGAACTCATTCGAAGCTTGGTACCAGCCAACTGAAAAAGCTCTTGCCATAAGTGACTTGTGAAGATACGATCTCTATCAGTAATAATGGATTGAGGCATGCCATGAAGTTTATAGATGTTGTCCATGAAGACATGTGCCACTGTTAAGGCTGTGAATGGATGAACAAGGGGTAGAAAGTGGGCATATCTAGAAAATTTGTCAACCACCACAAGGATGCAGCTGTATTTCTTAGACAGTGGCAAACCTTCAATGAAGTCCATACTGATAATCTGCCAGGAATGATCAGGAATGGGAAGTGGTTGCAGCAACCCTGGGTACTTGGATCTGTCAGGTTTTGCTTGATGACAAACTGTACAGTTGTGAACCCATTCTTTGATCATAACCTTCATTTTCGGCCAGTAGAACAACTGTTTGATCCTTGCATAAGTAACAGGGAAGCCTGAGTGACCACCCATTGCACTGTCATGTAGTGAGGTGAAGATTTGTCGCTGTAATGAAGGACTAGCTCCCAGCCATATCTTCCCTTTGTATTTTAGTAATCCTTGCTTGAAAGTGCATCTATGATCCTTTTTGGTTTTGGTTGATTAATGACAACACGCTTTAGTATCTAATGTTTGCAATAAGGCTATGCACAGGTAACAGGTGAAATCAAAAGGAAACATTTGGTGAAACATGGCACTCAAAATGGGAAATGAAAGCATGATTGAAGCTTACACGAAGATTAATTTTTATTCTCTTGAATATTGAGTTTAGGAAAACCGTACTATCAAGAGGGATGCCGAAAAACTAGCTTGGTGGTGACAAGGTGCTCAAAATGTCATATAACTTATCCATGAGAGACACCTTGCACTTGCACTTCACTGGGAAATTAGTTTAGAGTGCTTTACCTGTGAAGTTTCGGAGGTTCCGGACATTTGTTCGGAGTGTCCGGACTTTGGTGTCTGGAGGAGGTGTTCTCCAGAAAGTTCGGAGACTCCGGAAAATTCTTCGGAGACTCCGGAACTTAACAGGTACAACGGCTATTTCGGCTGAACGGGTATTTATACCCCTCCGGTCCCCTCCTTTCTGCTCTCTCTGACTCCTTTTCGAACTGAAGTCTCCAAAGGCGATTTCCTTTCCTCTTTTCACTCCCTCTTGCTTCCCAAGGTAGATTTGGTGAGGGATTGAGTGAGGGATTGAGTGGAGTTCAAGAGATTGTGCTTGTGAGCTGATTCCCCATCATTTGAGCACCTACGTCGCCTTCAAGCCGGTAAATCGCGTTCTTTACTCTTGGAGCTTCAAGCTCCTAGACGGCTAGGCGTCATTCAAGAGCAACCAATCCGCTGTGGTTGTCTTGAGAAGTTTGTATTACCCCTACAGCTGAGTAAGTTCTTCATTTGACCCTTGGGTTGATTGAAGAAGAGGAAAGTGGTTTGGTGGATAAACCCGCCCTTCGTGGGCTCCTCAACGGAGACGTAGGTTCCTTGTGTGGGACTGAACTCCGGGTCTTAAATCCCTGTGTCTCCTTGTGTTTGTTCTTGTTCTTGTGCAACTTGTTGCCATTGTGCTATATTCTAGGGTTTGGTCCCGATCTATTATCTGTGAAGGTTCCTGCTGCAAGTGACACTTGAATTGGGTTGTATACATCCCAGGGTTGTATGGAAATTAGGCGATCTGATTTTCAGTGAGGTTTGATCTGTCATATTCAATTCGGCATTTATCTCCGGACTCTCCGGAGAAATCTTCGGAGTGTCCGAACTTGTTCGGAACCTCCGGACTTTTCTTCGGAGTCTCCGCACTTTCTGTGAACTGACAGTGTTTTTGAGCGAAAATTTTCAGTTTCAACTATTCACCCCCCTCTAGTTGACATCCTAGGTCCTTTCAATTGGTATCAGAGCAAGGCTCTCCTTTTAGAGCTTAACCGCTCGGAGATTAAAGATGTCAACTCCGGAGGAACAACCGATCCTTCCCACAGGTGGTGATGGTGACCCTCAAGCCATAAGGGAGACTAGCGGACCCTCTACCAAGGACATACACTCTCAAAGACGAACAGGTGATGATCATGAAGAATCATCCGAAGATGAGGACTCCGACGATGACGACAAGTCCTTCAAGTCCGTAAGAAATGATCATACTAACCAAGTTCATTTCGATTATTCTCGTTTGAGCAACTCTATTCCGTCTCAATCGGTGAACCTTGGTAAACCACCTCGCTTTGACGGGAATGGCTATAACCAATGGTCTCGCTTGATGGAGGCGTATTTGATAGGGGTCAATCCGGCCCTTTGGAAGATTGTGTGTGTAGGTGTCACAATGCCCAAGGGAAGAGGACCATTGAGTCAAGATCAAGAATTTGAAATCCAACGCAATGCACAAGCCATGACCTTACTCTTTAGTGCCTTGAATCCCGAAGAATACAACAAGGTTGAGTGTTTGCGTACCGCCAAGGATGTTTGGGACACACTTCAAGTCAACCATCAAGGGACAAGAAAAGTAAGGGAAAGTAGAATAAGAGTGTTGGAAGCCGAACTCAATCGGTTCTCTATCAAGGATGATGAAGGCCCACAAGAGATGTATGATAGATTGAACAAGATTATCAACAAGATAAGATCTCTTGGAAGCACCAAATGGAATGATAGAGAGGTTGTTGACAAGATTCTTACGGCTTACATGGCTAGAGATGTGAACCTACCCATCTTGATTAGAGAGAAGAGAGGATTCAAGAAGTTCTCTCCCGCAAATGTGATTGGGAGAATGGAAGAACATCTCATGACCGTCAAGGAAGCAAAGCTTTCTCATGAACTCTCCAAACTTCATGAGCAACTTGAGAAGGGAAGTGGGGTTGCTCTCAAGGCAAGCAACAAAGGCAAAGAAAAGGAAGTCCAAAAGACTTCAAACAATGATGATGAAGATTCGGACGACTCCGAAGAGGCAGCCTTGTTCATGAGAAGATTGAGAAAAGCCATGAAGAAAGAAGGATATGTCAAAGGGAAGTACAAGAAGAGCTCAACCAAGAGAAACTCAAAGAGAGCTTGCTTTAGGTGTGGAAAAGAAGGTCATTTCATTGTTGATTGTCCACGTGAGAAGGAAGATCACAAGGAAGACAAGGACAATAAGGAACACAAGAACAAGAGTCACTACAAGAAGAAGCACACCGGAGAAGCTCACCTTGGCATTGAGTGGGATTCTAATGAAGAGAGCTCCGATTCCGATGATGAGGAAGTTGCAACCATTGCCATACAAGCATCCTCAACTTCATCAACACTATTTGGCTACATCACCGATGATGAAGATGATGCTCCACCAACTTGCCTCATGGCTAAAGGACCCAAGGTGATATCCGATTCTCTTTCTAGTGATAGTGATCATGATAGTGAAGATGATGATAGCACAATGAACTTTGATAAAAAGGCCACATCTAAAATAATAAAACTATTGGAGGAAATAGATAACCGGGATGATGCTCTTGAGGAGCAAGAAGAGTTGATTAGACTTGAGCGAGAGAAAACCGTCTCTCTTGAGGAATCTCTTGCCGAACAAAGGAAGAGTTTCAAGAGGCAAGAGGACTTGCTCAAAGTCAAAATTGATAACATTCTTGCTCTTGAAAAGTCTTATGCTAAAGAGAAAGAAAAGGTTGATGAGTTGCGCAAGAAACTAGACTTAGCCAATGATGAATCAAATAGCCTAAAGAGTATGAATGAGAAACTTCAAGAAAACTTCTCATGTTTAAATGCCAAACACACGGCTCTTGAAGTTCAATTTAATACTCTTTGGGAAAGCACCTCGTCTAACTCTAAGGATGCAACCCAACCTTCTATTCCCTCCACTAGTAATGGTTGTGATAAATGCTTCAATATTGATGTTAAAGCCTATGCTACTAACCTTGCCGAGATGCACGCTATGAAGAAAGAAATTGCAAGGCTTACATCTTTTGTTCAACAAGATTATTCTCCCAAGGAGGACAACATTGGTAAGTTTGAGAACCATACCAAGGGGTTTGGTACTCAATACATGCAGAAATTTGGCTTTGTGAAAGGAAAGGGCATTGGTAAGAATGAGCAAGGAAATGTTGAACCCATTCCTTTCATCAAGAACCAAAACAAGTCCGGCATAGGTAAGAATGGTGGTCTATTGGATGGCATGACATATCAAAGGATGAGACCACAAGCAAAGTCAACTAAGGTAGTGGTCACTCAACCAATTAGACCACAAGAGGTAAGAGCAGCTCCTCCAACAAAGACAAAGAAGAAAGCTGCTCAAGGTTCTTATTATGCCGATTATGTATTGACTTGGGACCACAATGGTAAGGTGGTTGCCAAGTACGTTGGGTATCGCACTAGGGACACATTGATTAAAAGAAATGTGTGGGTGCCCAAAGTTCTTGTGACTAACACTCTAGGACCCAAGCAACATTGGGTACCTAAAACTAGAGCTTAAATTGTTTTGTAGGCTTATTCCTCCGGTGGATCAAAATGGGTGCTTGATAGTGGTTGCACCAATCATATGACCGGAGAGAAAAAGATGTTCACTTCCTTTGAAGCAAATGAAAATGCAAGTGACAACATTGTTTTCGGTGATGGAAGTCAAGGAAAGGTAATGGGGTTAGGTAAAATTGCTATCTCTACCGATCATTCAATTTCAAATGTCTTTCTTGTTGAATCCTTGGATTACAATTTACTATCCGTATCTCAACTTTGTGAGATGGGTTACAATTGTTTGTTCACTAATGAGGGTGTCACCGTCTCAAGAAGAAATGACAGCTCCATTGCCTTCAAGGGTGTACTCAAAGGAAAGCTTTATCTTGTGGATTTCACTTCGGAGAAAACTCAACTTGATGCTTGCTTAATGGCAAAATCAAACATGGGCTGGTTATGGCATCGCCGACTAGCTCATGTAGGAATGAGGAACTTGAACAAGCTTCTCAAAGGTGATCATATTCTTGGACTAACCAATGTGACTTTTGAGAAAACTAGACTTTGCAGTGCATGTCAAGCCGGGAAGCAAGTTGGAAATCCACATCCGTCAACAAGCGTCATGAAGACAACAAGGCCACTTGAACTTCTCCACATGGATCTTTTTGGACCCGTGGCCTACATAAGCATTGGCGGTAACAAATATGGTTTTGTAATTGTTGATGATTATTCTCGTTTCACTTGGGTGTTCTTTTTGCATGACAAAAGTGAGGTACAAGAAGTGTTCAAGAAATTTGCAAAGAGAGCCCAAAATGAGTTTGAGAAGACCATCAAGAGGGTGAGAAGTGACAATGGAACCGAGTTCAAGAACTCCAACATTGAAGTCTACCTTGATGGGGAAGGCATTGGTCATGAGTTCTCCGTCCCATACACACCTCAACAAAACGGAATTGTTGAAAGGAAGAATCGTACACTCATTGAGATGGCAAGGACAATGCTAGATGAGTACAAGGTTTCGGACCAATTTTGGGCCGAAGCTATTAACACCGCTTGTCATGCCATCAACCGACTCTACCTTCACAAGATTCTTCAAAAGACCTCATATGAGCTTCTCACCGGTAACAAGGCAAATGTGTCTTACTTTAAGGTTTTTGGATGCAAATGCTTTATTCTTGATAAGAAACCTAGAAGTTCTAAGTTTGCCCCTAAATCAAATGAAGGTTTTCTTCTTGGTTATGCCTCAAACTCTCATGCCTATCGTGTTTTCAACAAAGCCACCGGCTGTGTTGAAATTGCGAGTGACGTGAAGTTTGATGAGACTAATGGCTCTCAAGTAGGGCAAGTTGATCCACATGTTTTAGGTCAAGAGGAACCGTCTCATAGGGCAATTCGGAGGATGGCAATTGGAGAAATCAGGCCTCAGGAAAATGAAGATGAGGAAGAACAAGTGGCAGGAACGAATGAACCTGCTGCAAGCAGAAATGCTGACATCTCCGGAGACTCCGGACAAATCTTCGGAGGCTCCGCAGGTTCCGGAGACTCCGGACAATTTTCCGGAACCTCCGGAAATCCTGAAGGAAATGCTCCTGACCTGATTGAAGACTCTGAAGCTGAAGCGGAAGAAAATGAAGATGGAGATATTCAGCACCATACTCAAGTCCCACATCCAAGAGTGCATCAAAGTGTTCAACGGGACCATCCCGTTGACAATATACTTGGGAGTATTCAAAGAGGGGTAACTACTCGATCTAGATTGGCAAATTTTTGTGAACATTACTCGTTTGTTTCCTCTTTGGAACCCCTAAAGGTAGAAGAAGCCTTGGATGATCCGGATTGGGTAATGGCCATGCAAGAGGAGTTGAACAACTTCACTCGGAATGAAGTCTGGTCCTTGGTCGAAAGACCAAATCACAACGTCATTGGCACAAAATGGGTCTTCCGCAACAAACAAGATGAACATGGGGTGGTAACGAGGAACAAAGCTCGATTGGTGGCTCAAGGCTTCACACAAATCGAAGGTTTGGACTTTGGTGAGACTTATGCCCCTGTAGCTAGGCTTGAGTCAATTCGTATACTACTTGCCTATGCTACTCACCATGATTTCAAGCTATATCAAATGGACGTGAAGAGCGCCTTTCTAAATGGACCAATATCCGAATTGGTATATGTTGAGCAACCACCCGGATTTGAAGACCCAAAGTATCCTAATCATGTTTTCAAGCTCCATAAGGCGCTCTATGGGCTCAAGCAAGCCCCTAGAGCGTGGTATGAATGCCTTAAGGACTTTCTCATAAAGAAGAACTTTGAAATAGGCAAAGCTGACCCTACTTTATTTACTCGCAAAGTTGATAAAGATATATTTGTATGCCAAATATATGTCGATGACATTATATTTGGTTCTACTAACAAAGCGTGGTGCGAGGAATTTAGTAGGATAATGACCAAGAGGTTTGAGATGTCCATGATGGGTGAGTTGAAGTTCTTTCTTGGATTTCAAATCAAGCAACTCAAAGATGGCACCTTCATAAGTCAAACCAAGTACACCAAAGATATGCTCAAGAAGTTTGAGATGGAGAATGCCAAGCCCATCAAGACTCCAATGCCAACTAATGGACATCTTGACCTCAACGAAGAAGGTAAGGCCGTGGACCAAAAGGTATATCGCTCCATGATTGGATCTCTTCTTTACTTTTGTGCATCTAGGCCCGATATCATGCTTAGTGTGTGCATGTGTGCTAGATTTCAAGCCAATCCTAAGGAATGCCATCTTGTGGCTGTTAAGAGAATCTTAAGATATTTGGTATACACTCCTAACCTTGGCTTGTGGTATCCCAAAGGCTCCACTTTCGGTTTGCTTGGCTATTCGGATTCCGATTATGCTGGTTGCAAAGTGGATCGAAAGAGTACAACGGGAACGTGTCAATTTCTTGGCCGGTCCCTAGTATCTTGGAGTTCTAAGAAACAAAATTCCGTTGCCCTATCCACCGCCGAGGCTGAATACGTCGCGGCGGGAGCGTGTTGTGCTCAACTTTTATGGATGAGGCAAACCTTGAGTGACTTTGGTTGTAAGTTTAGTAAGATTCCGCTCTTGTGTGACAATGAGAGTGCAATCAAGCTAGCTAACAACCCGGTGCAACACTCTCGAACAAAGCACATAGATATAAGACATCATTTCTTACGGGATCATGAGATTAAGGGAGATATTGCTCTACAACATGTAAGCACAGAGAGGCAACTTGCCGATATCTTCACTAAGCCTCTAGATGAGCAAAGGTTTTGTGCTTTGAGAAGTGAACTAAACATCTTGGATTCTCGTAACTTGGCTTGAAACCTTGGACACAAAATTGAAAGTGCATTAGATAGGTTTTCAAAAAGTTAATCCTGTTTTAGAATTGTGTGGTTAGGTTTTGAAAAAAAAAATTGGTTCTTCACTCAACTATTCACTTGGATTTATTGTTCTCATTGCTTGTTTGCTGGCTAAATCCAAGTGAATAGGTTTCTCAGGCCCTTAGGACTACATGTCAAGTATTTCCTCTCAATCCTCTGTCCAAATCTATCTTTATGGAAGCAAAGACTCAGGGGGAGCGGACTCTCCGGAGATTTCTTCGGAACCTCCGGAGGTTTCGGACTCTCCGAAACTTTTTCCGGAGACTCCGGAACTGGCGGGGTATTTAACCCTGGAAGCTCAGTCAACCGGTCAGTTTTACCCAGTCGACTCTCTTTTTACCGCCGCCGCTCCTGCTCTCGCCCCCTCTCCCCAAAACCGGCGTTTCTTCAATCCAACCAAGGGAAAGGCGAGAGAACTTGTGAATCCTCCAATCCAAGGTGTGGAAACTCCGAAGGATCCTTGGATTCAAGTTTGGAATCCATCTCCATCTCCATTCAAGGTACTCTTTCAAGTTTTTGCCCGATCTACAAATGTGGCCCATGGATTTGGATTTCCTTTGAGGAATAGACTCCCTAGGACCCCTGCTATGTTCCCCAATGATCTTGTTGAATTTCCATGGCTCAATCTTCGGATCCCCAAATTCTAGGGTTTGTACAGTAAGTTTCGGACTCTCCGGACTCTTTTCCGGAGTCTCCGAAACTCCCTGTCCAAATCCCTTTGTTATCTATCAAAGTCTCTTATACTCTTTTGCTTATCCACATGGGATTACTTCTGTGACTAGGCATGGGGAGGAAGCGCTTGACTCATGGTCCAGATGCCAATCGCCGCATCAAAACAAGGCACGATCCTAGGCGCCAGGGAGAAATTGAAGAAGAAGTGCCACCTGTTGTACCTCCCTCTCGTCCTAGAAGGACTCGTGCTGCTGCAGCTGCTGGAGCTGGAGGTTCTTCAAGTGCACCTCAGTATGCTCCTCATCCAACCCCTCCTCCACTGATGGCACCATCAGTTATGCGTTCAAGGGCTGCTCCAACTCCTCCTCCACCAAAGAATTTCAGAAGAAGGGGAGGTGCTAATCAGGTCTGTCCTAACACTCCAGTACACATCAATGTTGAATTTGGACCAGATCAAGAACAGGCTGAGTACTTTCCCAGAATGCGCCCTCCCCAACCTAAGCCTGGCTTTGCTATCACTATGCCAAGAGATTATAGGGGTCAGAAACTTGTTGTAGAGCAAGAAAGGAAGAAAAACCCCTATGAATATCAGCAACTTGAAAGCATGGACTATAGGTTTTGGAATGAATTTCATAGAGATTTCTATGTGACTGTCCTTAGAAGGAAGAACAAGGCCCCAATCAATGCTATGCAATGGGTAGATTGGCAGTACTATGAGTCCACAAATGATCCACATTTTGCTCAAGTTGTAGCTAAGTGCACTGAATTTGGTTTGTATGAGTTGATGGGGTTTAGGTACAATTGGAATGAGGAAATCATTGCTCAGTTTCATGCCAGTTATTATCATGAGCCCGAGGATAACTCCATTCACTGGACTACTGAGGGGATTCACTATAGCATTGATTATGTGAATTTCTCTAGGCTGTTGGGGCTTGGCTCTAAGGATAACATGAGGCCTTGCATTCATGAGGAGAAGAAACTCAAGCCTATTGATGTGCCCTATATGTTCTATAACCCAATCTTGGCTCATGAAGGAAAAAGCAACAATCTCTTGCCATATTTTCATCACCTCAACAACATGTTCAGGGTGACCATTGATCCCAAGAGTGGGGACTCCACAGGCCTTCATGCTAATGCTCCAAATCTGCTTCATCACATGGGTGAGCTCGATGTGCCTTTTTGCATCTTTGATTACATGTGGAATGAGTTGAAAAGAGCTACATATGATGCTAGAATTGGATTTCCTTATGCTGCCTATGTCATGTATATGATTGAGAAGGTCACCAAGATCACCTTTCCTAAGGATGTGATGCATGAGCCTTACACCTAAGGCCTAGGCAAGGTGATGCCCCCCCACCCACCCGTGGTGGTCCTTCTCCTATGCCTGTGCCATCCCGTGATTCTTATGTTGCACCATCAGCTGCACCTACTCCTGCAAGTGCTGCTCCCAGCTCATCTAGGCCCAAGAAAGGTTCTATGGTTAAGAAAGTGCTTAAGTCTATCTTTTGTTTGTGCAAGCAATTGGCTAAAGACACTAATGAGAACCGCAGGGACATAATTGAGATCAAGGGTCACTTAGGGCTGCCCACAGATCCCTATCATGAGATGCCTGACATTCCTGATCCGTTTGAAGAATGGGATGCCGAGGACAATGCCCCAGCTGATGTGCCAACCACTCCTCCTTTTACAGCACCACCATCCTATACTGATCAGTTTTACACTGCTCCTTCTTATGGTGCTCCTTCCTCTGCTGGTCCTAGCACCTCAGCTGGCCCCTCCAAAATTGTTGACTATGATGATGAAACTTCAGAGGAGGAGCCCCCACACTATCATGAGCATGATGATGACGAGGAGGACGAGGACACGAGCGAGGAGGAGCCTGAAGATGATGATGATGCTTAGCTGCTGCTGGCTGCCACTTCATTCCCTTTTTGGTGCTTGATGCCAAAGGGGGAGTGAAATATCTATCTATTTCTGTAATGGACAAAGTTGTGTAATAACTTAAGTACTTGTGTGTGTGTAGTACTTGGGGCCTGAACTCTTGCTTGAATGCTTTGTGGTGAACTTGAACTGCTACTGCTTTCTTAGAATTAATCCTGTGATTTTCTGTGAAATTTCCTGATCTGTTTAATGTGGTGATTGTGTTTTGGCAGCAGGTTTTTCGGAGTATCCGAAGAATTCTTCGGAGTGTCCGAACCTGTTCGGACACTCCGGACTTTTCTCCGGACACTCCGGACTTCCTGGCTGGTCTCTCTTTTCTGTTACAGAATGTTGTGCATAACTGTCATATGCATTGCTCTAGTATATTTGGTATATATTCTTGAGTACTTGTTGTTGTTGGATACACATGTTGATCTATTGTCCCTCTTAATGTGCAAATTGACATTGTTATGGTCAATACTTGAATTCAACACAAATGCACATATTAAGGGGGAGTTCATTTACGGAAATTCACTATTGCTTAATGATTATCTTGTTAAGGGTGTTGTCATCAATCACCAAAAAGGGGGAGATTGAAAGTGCATCTATGATCCTTTTTGGTTTTGGTTGATTAATGACAACACGCTTTAGTATCTAATGTTTGCAATAAGGCTATGCACAGGTAACAGGTGAAATCAAAAGGAAACATTTGGTGAAACATGGCACTCAAAATGGGAAATGAAAGCATGATTGAAGCTTACACGAAGATTAATTTTTATTCTCTTGATTATTGAGTTTAGGAAAACCGTACTATCAAGAGGGATGCCGAAAAACTAGCTTGGTGGTGACAAGGTGCTCAAAATATCATATAACTTATCCATGAGAGACACCTTGCACTTGCACTTCACTGGGAAATTAGTTTAGAGTGCTTTACCTGTGAAGTTTCGGAGGTTCCGGACATTTGTTCGGAGTGTCCGGACTTTGGTGTCTGGAGGAGGTGTTCTCCAGAAAGTTCGGAGACTCCGGAAAATTCTTCGGAGACTCCGGAACTTAACAGGTACAACGGCTATTTCGGCTGAACGGGTATTTATACCCCTCCGGTCCCCTCCTTTTCTCTCTCTCTGACTCCTTTTTGAACTGAAGCCTCCAAAGGCGATTTCCTTTCCCCTTTTCACTCCCTCTTGCTTCCCAAGGTAGATTTGGTGAGGGATTGAGTGAGGGATTGAGTGGAGTTCAAGAGATTGTGCTTGTGAGCTGATTCCCCATCATTTGAGCACCTACGTCGCCTTCAAGCCGGTAAATCGCGTTCTTTACTCTTGGAGCTTCAAGCTCCTAGACGGCTAGGCGTCATTCAAGAGCAACCAATCCGCTGTGGTTGCCTTGAGGAGTTTGTATTACCCCTGCAGCTGAGTAAGTTCTTCATTTGGTTGATTGAAGAAGAGGAAAGTGGTTTGGTGGATAAACCCGCCCTTCGTGGGCTCCTCAACGGAGACGTAGGTTCCTTGTGTGGGACTGAACTCCGGGTCTTAAATCCCTGTGTCTCCTTGTGTTTGTTCTTGTTCTTGTGCAACTTGTTGCCATTGTGCTATATTCTAGGGTTTGGTCCCGATCTATTATCTGTGAAGGTTCCTGCTGCAAGTGACACTTGAATTGGGTTGTATACATCCCAGGGTTGTATGGAAATTAGGCGATCTGATTTTCAGTGAGGTTTGATCTGTCATTTTCAATTCGGCAATTTTCTCCGGACTCTCCGGAGAAATCTTCGGAGTGTCCGAACTTGTTCGGAACCTCCGGACTTTTCTTCGGAGTCTCCGCACTTTCTGTGAACTGACAGTGTTTTTGAGCGAAAATTTTCAGTTTCAACTATTCACCCCCCCCTCTAGTTGACATCCTAGGTCCTTTCATTGCTGCAGTGTATAATGACCGGCTGAGTCTGGCTGGATTGCCAATTGCTGCAGTAGCTTCGTAGCTGTTGAATCAGTTGCATAGGAAGCAATCACATCTGTTAACCATTGTGGAACTATGGAAGTAATAGCCATCAGTTGATTGGGTGGTGCAGGGTGCCTAGAAAGAGCATCTGCAGCAGTGTTATCAACCCCTTTCTTGTAAACCACTTTATACTGAAAGCCCAACAATTTGGTGAAAACCTTTTGTTGCCATGCAGTGTGTAGTCTCTGAGTGTTTAATTGTGCCAAGCTTTTCTGGTCGGTGTAGATGGTGAACTCAGCATGCTGCAAATAAGACCTCCACTGTTCAACAGCTAAGATGATAGCCATATATTCCTTCTCATATGTAGAGAGACCCTGGGTCTTAGGTCCAAGTGCCTTACTCACATAAGCCAAGGGGTGACCATTTTGGGAGAGGACTGCTCTAATGCCAACAGCACAAGCATCAGTTTCTATAGTGAATGGTAGTGAGAAATCTGGTAAAGACAAAACTGGGGCCGTCACAAGTGCTTCTTTGAGATGCTGAAATGCAGCTTCAGCTCTAGGTGTCCATACAAACAGCATATTCTTTTTGAGCAGATTAGTTAGTGGCTTACTGATTATACCATAATGGCGCACAAACTTCCTATAGTATCCAGAAAGTCCCAAAAAACTCCTGAGATCCTTAACACAGGTAGGTACAGGCCAACTTTTAATTGCAGCAATCTTGGTGGGATCAGTAGCCACACCTGCAGAGCTGATGACATGTCCCAAATAAGAAATACTGCTTTGGGCAAAAGTGCATTTGGATGGCTTAACCTTCCAGCCATCTCTGTCCAGCAGTTGTAGCACTGCTTCAATGTGCAAGAGATGATCATCAAAACTTTTGCTGTACACAAGGATATCATCTAGGAATACCAAGACACATTTTCTGAGAAGAGGTGCTAGTGTGTCATTCATTGCAAACTGGAATGTACCTGGCCCACCAGTGACTCCAAAAGGCATAACTAGGAACTCATACTGACCAAAATGAGTAGTGAAAGCAGTTTTGTACTCTTCACCTGCCTGCAACAGAATTTGATGAAATCCTGATCTCAGGTCCAGTTTGGTGAACCAGCTAGCATTGGAAAGTTCATCTAGGAACTCATCAATCACTGGTAAAGGAAATTTGCCTTTGATAGTGAGGGCGTTTAGAAATCTATAGTCAATGCAAAATCTCCAAGAACCATCCTTGTTCTTTGTCATAACCACAGAGGAAGAAAATGGACTAGAACTGGGTCTGATTATCCCCTCCTTTAACATCTGCTCCACTTGTTTCTCAATCTCTGTTTTAAGTGCTGGTGAATACCGGTAAGGCCTGATGACAAATGGTTGAGCTCCACTAATCAACGGTATAGAGTGGTCACAGCTTCTGGATGGAGGTAGTCCAACAGGGACAGCGAAAACAGTAG
Organism: Alloteropsis semialata; assembly: GCA_004135705.1. Lineage (NCBI taxonomy): Eukaryota > Viridiplantae > Streptophyta > Magnoliopsida > Poales > Poaceae > Alloteropsis > Alloteropsis semialata. Next base: position 133,979 of record CM014273.1, on the reverse strand, counting down.
CATATTTGTCAATCAATGACTGGATCTGAGGATCTATAGGATGTGGAGCATCATCTGTGGAAATCATATGAACTTCCATCATAGTAATCTCATAATCAACAGGCAGTTCACCCTGTATCTGCACCATTGCATCTTGATAAGGAATAAGCATCCATTTGTGTCTCCAATGTACTTGCATAGGAGAGAACTGTTCAAGCCAATCCATCCCAACTATCATGTCATAATGCTGCAATGGCAGGACCTTGAGATTGGAATGAAATTCACACTGTTGAACTGTCCATAGAGCTTGCAGAATTTCAGTGTGACAAGAAAGTTGTTGGCCATTTGCCACTTGAACAGTAATAGGCACCTTTCTCACAGAACTTCCAGATAGAGTTGAAGCTAGTGCCTGACTGACAAAGGTGTGTGTGCTACCGAAGTCAATCAATATGAGAACATCATGGCCTTGCAAAGTACCTCTGAGTTTCAGTGTTTTTGGAGTTTGAGTACCAGCAAAGGCTTCTTGGGAGATAGCAACATTAAGTTCCAGAGATTCAGGCTCCAACTGCTCTTCATCAGTTGCAACATGGAACAGTTCCCACAACTCTTGAACCACATGTAATTGGACTGTTGCAGCACAGGTGTGACCTCTGTGCCATTTTTCACCACATTTGAAACACTGACCCAAGGCCTTTCTGTAAGCTTTAAGTGCTGCCACCTTATCAGACTCTGCATTGGATGGCTTGAGAGGTAGTTGCTGCTTGGGCTTATCATATTGAGGTGGTAGTGGGAGTGGCAACGGTGTCTTGGGAACTGATGCTGCATAAGGTTTGAACACTTGCTTCTTTGTCTCAGGAAAACTTGGAATCTCAGTAACCTCTTCCTGCAAGGAAGCCAACACATAGGCAGTATCCAAATCTTTGGGGCGTTGCATAAGAACTATGGATCTAGTTGCTGGAAGTAAACCATCAATGAATTTCATAGTGTAATAACAAGGATCAGCAGCAGTCTCATAAGCTGCCAATTGATCAATGAGCTCAGCGAACTGTGTAATGTACTCATCTACTGAACCTGTTTGTCTAATATGCAGCAGTTGGCGAACTAACACTTCATGCTCATTCCTACCAAAACGTTCAAGCAACAGGACACAAAACTCCTTCCAACTACCATTGTTGATGCGTTTTTCTACTGACTGCAGCCATCTACCAGCAGCTCCAGTACAAAACATAGTTGCTACCTTAACCCAATACTCCTCAGGCACTAAGTACATCTCAAAATAATTCTCACAACGAGTAATCCAGAGCTTAGGATTCTCGCGATCAAAGGGGGGAAACTGCAACTTAGGGAGTTGGCCAATCGAGGGACGCTCATGCCAAGGGGGACGCGAACCACTAGCATCAGGACTCGCCGAAAACATGCGAGGAACAGTAGATGGGATCTGGTTGTGAAACGTACCCTTGACCGGGATATGAGTATGGGTGAAAACCGTCCCAAACTCATGATCCCGGTGTGGATTCTCCGAGTGGTGCCCATTAGGGCCGTCGGCGGTGAGTCCGGCAGATGGGCGCGCGGTCGCCGACTTGGGGTGCTCGAGCAGTCCCGGATCCGTGGGGGTACGCTCGACGAGGATGCGGTCGACATGCTTGTTCAGCTTCGACACCTCAAGCTTCAGATCCTCGATGGTGCCATCGACTTGCGGCCGCCACTTGTCGAAGGCCGTCGCCGCCGCCTCCATGGAATCCTCGAGCGATTGGACCCGCTCGTCCTTCAACTTCTGCTTGGTGTCGAGATCGTCGAAGCGGCGCTCGAACTTGGAGTCGAATTCCGCGAACCGCTTCTGCATCTCGTCGATGATGAGCTTCGTGTTCGGATCCATGGCACCGTGGCGTCGTTGGAGACGGGTAAAATGGTGATGTGGGGTTGAAGGCTCCAGAATCAAAGGAATCTGATACCAGAATTGTTAGGGATCGAGTAGGAAGAAGGATTGGATAGTAAGGGAAAGCACGAGATCAGGTAGAGGAACGGCGGAGGAATTGAATTAGCAGTTCATTCGATTACAGAGTTCATAATCCCCTTCTCTCTCCCTTCGTGCTTATATAACCGCACGCATACAACCGGTGGACCATTCTGGGCCAGTGATTCGAACGTTGGGCCTTCTCTTCCTCTTGCCTCCGCCGTCCTCGTCTCCTGGGCCGTAGTAGCCCATAGAGTCCGCGCCTGGGCCGTCATCTGGAGAGGTGACAGCTGGTCAGCCCACGAGGAGCACGCGACAAGCGGGAGGAATTGGACCGGCGGCGGCGACGGATATGCGACGTCGCAGGAAGGTGGAGAGATGCAGGAAGCAGAGGTAGAAGACAATAGGGACTGATGAGTGGGGTCCACTGGTTAGGTAGCCACCTAGGATAGGTGACGTGGCGCCACGTCGGGCAAAACCAGAGTGGGATTGGCTTGAGGGGACGATATGTCTGGTTTGGGAAGTACAAGGAGGCAAAATAGATGGTTTTCGAGTCGCGGGAGGAAACAGAGACTTCGACTATAGACCAGGGAGGTGGATAGGACGTTTTTCTTTTCGTGCTGCGTGGGCTGCACCACAGCCCGCTTCACCGGCCGGTTTCGTGCTTTTTAGGCCCAGAATTACAGGGGACCTTTCTCATATTGGGCCCAACGGGATTGAAACATGACAATTTTAAAGCCCACCTTTTCGTCGAAGACGGCGTGCGCATTGAAGAAAAATGAAATTTTTTTATTTTTTTATTTTTTTACGATTTTTCAAAAACAACGGCCGGGGATCATTTGGCTACCGCGATATGATACGGCGGTAAGGAATAAAACCGCCAAATCAAAAATCTGTAAGGAAAACCACCAAATAAATTGGTGGTGCTACAGTACCCCCGTGGTACTGTAGCAACGTAACCGCCAAANCTGCCTGCCGGTCTGCTGCTTCCTGACGCCACTCCAGGAGGCAAACACGCAGCCTGTCCAAAGCCGAGCTCATACTATATCGCATCATGCATGCACGCTCGGACCAGTACAATGGCCAAAGCACCACACTCATTCACACGAGCATGGCGATGGTTTCATTAGTTCTTTAATGGAGATGGAGCACAGTAGTGTAAACTAGATGTTTCTGACAAAGGCCTTGTTTAGTTGGTTGAATTTTCTGTAGAAAAAGTGCATTGGGAAGTATGTCGCAGAAAGGGGGGCAGGTTCTCCAATACGTTATTTTTGGTTGAATTGCAGAAACTTGCTGGAACTAAAAGTCCAAATAGGAAGGGGGTGAACGAAGGACAACTCACAGCGATATATGCAGGTGTTGCTGGCGTTCTTATCCTTGGTTGAGGAGTAGTGTCTATCATGCGTTCAGACCTGGCATGCACTAACCCGAGGCCACCACCAGAGAGTTGGACATGTGATTAGAAGTAGCTGTGACAATAATGAAGCATTTGAAGGTAATCAGGGAGGCGAAGTTGGATCATCTGACCTGACAGATTTGTCAAAGCTGAAAATGGCCAATTAGAGAGCAGATGAGCGAGGAAGGAAAGTCAAGGCCGGATCCAAGGCCGTATCTGCTGATGGACAAGCACGCGCGCGCATTACGCATTACATCGATCAAATGGGATCCATGGCCGGCCGGCGGCGAGGAGTCAAAAGGGCGTTGAAAAGATGGCGGCCGGCGAAGCAGACTCCGATCGGTGGCGGATTCACTTTTTATTTCTCTCTCGCGCGAGCGCAATTCTTTGGATCTTTCTCGCCCAACGTCACCTGCATGGATCTCCATATCTGAGCGACACACGAGCACACGAGGCGACGGCTAGGCATGTACGGCGAGCGTTTTTCGCCGGCAAATTCCACGGCGGGTCCGTCCGTCCGTCCTCGGTTCTCACCGTGTGTCCGCGTCGTGTCGACCCGTGCGCGGCCAGCGGCGGCGGCGGCGGCCGGCGTGCAAGCAGGCAGGCATGGCCCAGGCGCATGTCGGCTTTGGCCTCGTTCCCTTGTCCTTGGGCCTCTGATCCACTCCATCCCCGAGTGAAGTGTGTGTACCCTCTCGCTGCTGCACGTCTGCGCCGCATCTCGATCCTGCATGGCGGCAGCATGGTCCCTGCATATGCTCGCTCGTGGATCACATTCAGCAATGCCGTGCTGAAAGATAGATTTGCCAAAGATTCTCACCTCGTGCTGGTACTTGTACTAACACGAGCAGGGATCACGCACGGATTCTCACCTCGTGCTGGTACTTGTACTAACACGAGCATGGATCACGCACGGACAGTAACAACTGAACAGCGAGCAAGCAAGCAAAGCACTACCTGATCAATCCCAGAGCCCGGCCGGCATGGCTGACGCAGCACCAGCAGCAAGAGCTCGACCACCGTACCTAACCCACACGAGGAGGATGATCAGGAGGCGGCAAAGCTGGCAGACAAGCGGCCACGCAGGCGGCAGGCGCTTAGAAAAAATCAGAAAAACCACTTGAAACCCAAAAGGCGAGCGGCGCAAATGCTGGAGGAAATCTGGACACACGCCCGGATCCCGGGCAGGGCCCCCCTGTCCATTGCTCAGCACCTCAGCACTGTCAGCTTGCAACCATGCAGCACTGCAGTCCAGCAGCAGATGCAGATCAAAATGTCAAAAGGGCTTTCGGCCTTGTTTAGATTGGGAGAATTCGATTGAATTCAATGATTGGAGATGCATTGGGAATTGAAAAAGTAGAGAGGGGACACGTAGTTCAATGCGTTGCCTTTTGATTGAATTGGTGCAATTTCGCGAATCTAAACAAGGCCGTCTTTTCTCCTTCATTCTGCCCAAGAACCTGCAGGCGTCCAGGCATTGATCAGGACATCTTTTCTCCATCCCTGTTCTGTTCTTTGCCCTACCGATCGACTGGCTGGTTATATATCATGACATGCTGTGTGATTGCGGGGGTGTTTAATTTACCCCTTATGCATAAATTTTACATAATACACGCGGCTCAATGCACTTTTTCTCTCTATGCACGTGGCTCAATGCATAAACTTTTCACCCTTTTCACTCATCTAAACACCCCCTGCGTGTGCCCCATGCCATGAATACACAATGGCGGAATGGCCCTGGCATTGGCATGCATGGGATGGCTGGATCGTGTGTCGCCACAGTGCTTCAGACTGCCGGTGATGCAGTGAACGGCTGGACCACGAGGCGATCCTCGCACTGTTCATCTTCAGCTCGCGATGCTCTGGGCGCTGGCGCTCTGAGCTCTGACTGCCATCAGCTCGAGCTCGGCCTGCAGTGCGCAGCGCCATGGACACATGTGCAGCAACAGTGCGGCTGAGACACTGTTGCTCCATGAAGATATATGAAGGAGAAGGCGTGCAGCGCCGGGCAGGCATGGAGCTGGAGCCATGGACATGTCTGGTCATCTGGAGCTCTGGGCCGTCGGCCTCATGCGGTGATGGTCGTGTGCGCCCATGCGGTCGAGCTGAGCTGCAGAAGTGGTCGTGGAGATGATGGTGCCGGCAAGGCCAGCATCAGCTACCTGCTCGCCAGGCTCAGCCAAAGATTCCCTTCAGATTCAGGGGCGCGCGTTTATTGACCTGGGCCGGTCAAAGCTGCAGCACAGATGCGGAGAGATCGATCCCTCCCAGCTACTCCATCCATGGACGACAGCTTGCTCGAGCTCGCCGTACGTCTCCATCATCTCTTGCAATGCTGCGTGCACCATGGCCGTGGGATTTTATGTCGGAAATTTTGCTTGCTGTGGGCTCAAATTTGTGCAGGCCTAGGACGAACGAGCCATTTTTCGTGCGGAAAAAGTCCTGTTCAGCTCCCTGGTCTAAAGGTCAAGTCCACGTTTCCTCCCATGACTCGAAAACCGTGTACTTTGGCTCCTTGGACTTTGAAAACCGGACACATGGCCTCCTCTGGCCAATTCTACTCCGGTTTTGTCCTACACGGCGCCACGTCATTCATCCTAGCTGGCCAACTGTTCAGTGGGGCCAACCAGTCAGCCTCTATCTCTCTTCCTATGTTTCTCGCTCACAAATCCCCACGGACCTCTCCACGCGCTGCCACCGCGCAGCCAGCAAACATGCCGTGCTGCCCTTCTGGCCGCCAATGTCCACGCGGTGGAGGAGCAACCGAATCAGGCGACGACGAGTTAATTCGAACGCGCAAGGACCGCTGCTCATGGCCCCTGATCCACGGCCCTACTCGTGGGGAAACAAACGAATCGTGCAGGGGGCGGGGGAATCTAGTGTCCGGCGAGCTAATCTTGGCGGTGTACCTGCTGATCCGGGCGTCGGGCGAGCGAATCAAGCGGCCGGCGAACTAATCTGCGCGGCGCGCGGTCTAGTCCTGCGGTCACCCCTGCGCCTTTCCCTGCCTGGGACGAGGCGCCGCGGCCCCTACCGCGCGCAGGCTTGCTGGCAAGCACCACTTGTACTGTCAGCTCTGTGATATCGCGCATCTCGCGGACCTTGCCCTTGCCCTTGCAAGTGTACAGCTGAATCCTCCAATGGTGTTGATGCCCCTCGACCCCGATTTGCCGCAGTCGTTTTTGCCCCCACCATGGAAAGCAGATGATACTCCCTGCGAACGAGAAAGACCGGCCTGTCTTCTGTTACGGACGAAACCTCCGAGCTGATGCCTCTCGTATCCTTTTCCCAAAACGAACAACCTGATCCCCTGTTTTAATCAATTTCTTGCCACTGAAGTAGCCAAGGATGCACCAAAGAATGCTTGGGCTTTTCAGGCAAGCAAAGAACGAACTATACACCCGCTTTACTACATTGAACTCGGGAATTTCCTTTTGGCCGGATGCCGGAGGCCAGTGTAGCTAGGTGCGGGCGTTCGGGAGCGCGCCCGCACATACCATGACGCGGAACTCCTCGACAGTGGTGCCGTGGTCACCGTCCTATGCGATGACGACTTTGTGCAGGCTGCTGGTCAGCCCACGAGGAGCACGCGACAAGCGGGAGGAATTGGACCGGCGGCGGCGACGGATATGCGACGTCGCAGGAAGGTGGAGAGATGCAGGAAGCAGAGGTAGAAGACAATAGGGACTGATGAGTGGGGTCCACTGGTTAGGTAGCCACCTAGGATAGGTGACGTGGCGCCACGTCGGGCAAAACCAGAGTGGGATTGGCTTGAGGGGACGATATGTCTGGTTTGGGAAGTACAAGGAGGCAAAATAGATGGTTTTCGAGTCGCGGGAGGAAACAGAGACTTCGACTATAGACCAGGGAGGTGGATAGGACGTTTTTCTTTTCGTGCTGCGTGGGCTGCACCACAGCCCGCTTCACCGGCCGGTTTCGTGCTTTTTAGGCCCAGAATTACATGGGACCTTTCTCATATTGGGCCCAACGGGATTGAAACATGACAATTTTAAAGCCCACCTTTTCGTCGAAGACGGCGTGCGCATTGAAGAAAAATGATTTTTTTTATTTTTTTATTTTTTTACGATTTTTCAAAAACAACGGCCGGGGATCATATGGCTACCGCGATATGATACGGCGGTAAGGAATAAAACCGCCAAATCAAAAATCTGTAAGGAAAACCACCAAATAAATTGGTGGTGCTACAGTACCCCCGTGGTACTGTAGCAACGTAACCGCCAAATTAGCAGTGCCGTCCGTTCCTCCTCCTCTGTTAAAAAAATTGTAACTTTTCATATAAACTTGAATGGAGCTAAAATTTATACGAAAATTGTAGACCTCGACGAGATCTACAACTTTGTAGTTCAAACTTTTTTCATTTGAAATCATCTTTATGTTCAAATAATCAAAACAATATTCATATCTAATGAACCAGAAGAATTTTCCTTCTCTGAACAGCACATCTTCAAAAAATTATAACTTTTTCATATGAATTTGGTTGGAGATAAGCTTCATACAAAAATTGTAGAGCTCGATGAGATCCATAACTTTGTTGTTCAAACTTTTTTCATTGCGAATAATTTTGGAGCTCAAATAATCGAGACAATGTTCAGATATAAAATTTAAATTTTAGATATGAATATTGTGTAGATTATTTGAACATGAAGATGATTTCAAACAAAAATTGTAGATCTCGACGAGATCTACAACTTTGTAGTTCAAACTTTTTTTATTTGAAATCATCTTCATATTCAAATAATCAAAACAATATTCATATCTAATGAACCAGAAGAATTTTCCTTCTCTGGACAGCATATCTTCAAAAAATTATAACTTTTTCACAAGAATTCGGTTGGAGATAAGCTTCACACAAAAATTGTAGAGCTCGATGAGATCTATAACTTTGTTGTTCAAACTTTTTTCATTGCGAATAATTTTGGAGCTCAAATAATCGAGACAATGTTCAGATATAAAATTCAAATTTTAGATATGAATATTGTTTTGATTATTTGAATATGAAGATAATTTCAAATAAAAAAAGTTTGAACTATAAAGTTGTAGATCTCGTCGAGATCTACAATTTTTGTATAAATTTTAGCTCCATTCAATTTCATATGAAAAAGTTACGATTTTTTTTAACAGAGGAAAAAGGAACGGGCGGTACTGCTACTGTAGCAAACCGCCAAATGGTTTAGCGGTTACGTTGCTACAGTACCGCAAGGTACTGTAGCACCACTAATTCATTTGGCGGTTTGCCTTACAGATCTTTGATTTGGCGGTTTTATTCCTTACCGCCGTATCATATGGCTGCCATATGATACGGCGGTTTGGGTGACAGGTTTGCAAAATCTGTCCCCCGGCCGTTGTTTTTGAAAAATCGTAAAAAAAATTAAAAAATAAAAAAATTCAGCCCAACAGAGTTTATAGACAGATCAGCCCAATAGATATCCAAATGAGTTCCGAAGGATTACGGCCCAATAAACATGCGCACGGCCCATTCTTCATGTCACATAAACCGATGCATAAAAATTATGAAGATCGCATGAATCGTCTATGTGAATGTCAAAATTTAGTGAACAACAAACCTGTACAAAAGGAAACAATAAGAAACAAATTAGAAAAAATAGTTGCAGGTGTAAATGTCATGTCTTATCCGCAACCCATTTTCACACATCCGTTGATTTCTCTTCTTTGTTTGTTCTTCCACAATTTTTTAAAATTTTACATACAATACAAGTAGATGAATGCATTCTCTATTTGTACTTTGGTCGGGACTTTTCTGTGCAGCGCTAGCGTGAGATTTGCACATGGTTCCATGGTTTTCAGCATAGCCTACTTACGATTAAAGATGCATGTTTCGTCTTGCCAAACCATGAACTTTACAAAGTTCAAATGACCCAGTCCTTGGCTCCTTGCAACTCTGATTCACCTTTGCACATACACCACTAAAGAAGATAAAGCTACGAACTTCATGAAGGCATCTTGCCCAAAAAGGTTCAAAAGGCAAAAGCTGCAGTTTGGATCTTTCACTTCATGCTGTCATTTGGACGACCTTCGCTTTCGTTCTACTGTCAGACTGGAAACCAAATGAGATAACTAACCACAAATTGCGTTAGAACACACAAGATTGGAGGAAATCTGAAGTTAACATGAGCTCAGCACATAGTTTTATATCCTTTGCATTGTCTTGCATGAATTCTTCAGTTACTGCCAACTCCAACTGTATGAGGCCAGGCCCAACGCGCCATGTTGGTTGGGAGCCTCAACGTCCATGTAAACTTGAGAGCTCCACGTAGGTGATGCTGGTGGCTCTGCAGAGGTCAGGAGTAGCCTGCAGAGGGAGTGCTGCTTCGTCTGACAAAAGTACCAAGCATCTGTTGAAGCATCCCGTTGGACAAAACAAACATCTACCTCATCTGGCAAAGTCTGAAATTCAAGGACAAAAGTAAAAACCAACTTTTTAAAAGCAAGAGAGATGGGACCGCGCAGGCTTGCACTTGGGTTGAGAGCTCCGTAGCCCCAAGACCTCCCTGTCTATCTGGCCTGTTACTTTTTTTGAGGCCACTGCTTTTTCAGCTGCGCGTTGAGCTTGCCCTGATGAGCCTCTCCCATTTTGTTCTGTCAGATCCGCCTATTCTTTTGTGATGAGTGTGAGTACAAAGAGGAGAAAAAGGGGGAGAAAGGTGTAATTTGGTCTCATGTACATGTGTGTAAAGCTGAGCTCTTGCTTCTTTTAAAGCCTGGAAAGCTTTGCAATTTGCAGGCATTGTTTGGTCTGGTCAGGTCATCCCTGATCCCTCTGCTCTGAACATTGCTGGTGGTCCACATGTATGCTTGCAATGGTGGTATCAGAAGCTCAAAAGCCATGGCGTTCCATTCCTCTGCTACTAATGTGTGCCGCTAATTCGTGGTGCATCATCATGAGCTTGTCTCTCAAAGCTGCATAATGCGTATGCCGATTTGTTCGACATGTTCGCCACGGATCACTAATAACCTACTCCAAAGTTGGATCCCAACGATCTCTGCAGGCATATTCAGTGTCTCACCTGCAGATGTATCTGAAATTTCAAATGGAAACAAAATTAATCTTTTAGTTAGTTTACTCCTCCATTAGCTCCATGACGCCCCCACAAATCAGTTATCATGGCGCTTTGCGTAGATTGCTCTCCTGCTCATGTTCTTTACGCTTCTTTTCAGAATTTGCCTGGGGCAAACAATAAAGCCCCAGCAGCTGCGGCGCTGCTCCTCCTTTGCTCGAAGAAATGTTGGCGCCGCGAGCTTTTGCCGCGGGCGCGGGGGACAGCGGCGAATCATGCGCATCACCGCGGCTCTCGCTCCGATCGCTTCGTGCTGCGTCTTTGCATGGCCTGCCCGCGCCTTGTGGGACACTGAATCATTCGGATCCTTCCGCCTGTCTGCTTCCTCTCGAATCGATCTCACGCCCTGCAAAAGAAGCTGCCTTCCTGGCACTGGCAGAGCTACGCTACGCCGGCTCGGCCGCCATCGCTTTTGCTGCAACCAGAACATCAAAGAATCAAGGGCGTTTCTACCAGATCAGTGTTTTAATCCATTTTTACTGGGTTTTTTAGTCATTTTTATTGGACGAGAGCTTTACAAGTATGGCAAATTAAGCTCATGTGACAGAGCACGAGCACTAATCTCGAAGCCAAAACGAAGCGTTAGTGCAAGCGGCCATAGATTTTCTTTCACTCTGAAAAGTCATTTTGTTCCCAAAAAAAAATGAAAAGTGCGCCATGCGTTGGAGTCAAGGTCGACATTTGACTTGGATTCATGATGGCCCATGAATGGAGAGACATACCTGATCTGCATGCTCTGCATCTGTGACTGACTGATCATAGGAAGCACACAAGGGGTCCAGCAGAGAAAAAGATGTTCTTTTGACAATGAAGGAGACCAGTTTTATGCCAGAAATAATCTGATACATTTGCATGTCTACTTTGCATATTTCTGATGCAGATAGCAGTCAGCTAGATGCTGAGCTCCAGCATTTTGTGATCTCCATAGATCACACAGATGGGCACAGTTGGATGTGGATCTTGGAGTGCTTCTCAGGGCAGTAAACTAAACATCCATGTGATTGTGGCCAAGATTTTTTTGGGTTTGTTAAACATGAATTATGTATAGTGGCATCTGCAGTCACAACTTGCAGGTCACTTTTAGTACCCTAGCTTACAGCTTTAAGCACACTCCACATGATTTGCAGCCTGATCATGAGCTGCTCCTTAGTTGTAGTGCCTCAAGTTGCTAGTGTTGTTTAAACTTGAGTGACATTGTGCTTGATGTCTGGTCTCCAAAAAAAAAAGTATTGCTTGATGCTAGAGTAATTAGCCACTTTGATCTATCTCTGCCTGGTAGCTTTTCCATGACACTGGATTGGTCCTGGACTGTTATAGCTTTCAAAGGGTAGTTATTTGATATCACATTTAAATTCTAATCCTAGTGATCACATAGTCGAGTGCAACAGGTGCAAAGCACCAAAACAAAAGCAATAAAAAACAAAAAGGAAACAAAAGGGATTAGTAGCGTGAAGTGGGAAAGTGGATGTCTATTTTTTTTTGTATGAGAAGAGTGAGGAGATTGGAGGAATGAGGCCATGGATCGACCACCATGATGCTGTGTCTGCAAAGAGGGTGGCACAACACAATCATCCCATATCACATGCCTCCTCCCCTCCAAAAAAGGTATTACCAATCAATCTATTGGTTACTCCCCTGTTGCATACATCATTCATCTAACTATCTTATCCCATATCACATCAACAGCTAAGCAACAGAAAACTAAACCTGTCAATTTACCTGATAGCCACACAATGTTATAACAACTTTAAAGCCTGTATGCATGGTAGTATATATATGGATCAACTGCTCCTTTCGTATGCATGTGCTAGGATTAGCAAGCTGTTACACATGATTGTGGTGAGTTGAGTACTTAATCATTCAGGATTGCAAAGTTTGACCGGCTGCATTTAACCATGTTTGTCTGTATAAACTATAAACTATTGGGAAATGCTAATACTTCACCAGAGGCAAACACACTAGTTTCAGAGAATCAGTTTAACTTCTACACAGCAAAATTAGTTGGAGATCAACATGTGCAATTTGGTAGATGCCAATAGTACTTGTTCGTACCGTTTCTGTACCTGCAAACAGTGATGCAGGCAGAATGAGCTAGTATATATACACATGCATCCGACGAGCCAAAAGCATCGACCTTTCTTGCTTGGCCTCGATCTCTGTATAAAGATCACCACCTCTTCTCACAACAAGACGCACAAAGCTCTGACGCATAAGCCAGAGGCAACCGCTTAGCTGTTGCGTGATTGGTCTGACGGAGAGAGAGGATGGACGAGTCGTGGAGGTGCACGATGGGCTCGGTGCTGCCGCGGCAGCGGTCGTCGGACCAGCACGCCGGCGGCGGCCACCAGAGCCTGGCGCCGGACGACTTCCGGGACGTGTACGGCGGGCCGCCGCGCACCGTGCTCCTCCGCAGCTTCGGCGGCGAGGCGGCCGACTACCACTCCCCGACGGGCCACCAGTACATGAACTACGGCGGCGGCGAGGGCTTCTGCCGCCGGCCGTACCCCGACGGACGCACGGCGGCCGTGCCCACGGAGCAGGGCTTCTTTGACGACATCTTCAGCGCCCGTCGTCACATGAGGTCGAGATCGAGGTCCAAGTCGAAGTCATCGTCGGCGGTCAGCTCCGACGAGTTGCCCGCCGGCTTCTGCCGGCCGGTGGCCACCGGCAGCCGCGCCGACGCCACGCTCTCCTCGTTCACGTCAAGACTCAGGTAGGAGCTCATTGACTGACAATTGTGCTGAGCTAGAAAAGCACGTGAACAAATGCGTCATGCCTCACATTTTCACATCACGTATATGCATCGTGAATTCGTGATCACTGGCGCTAACACGATCTTGTCGTTTCCGGCAGGCCGGTGACGATCCCTTCACGGCGGTACGACTCGTCGCCGCCGTCATCGACATCGACGATAGGGGAGTACCAGAGCAGCTTCACGTGCTCAACGGCCGCGTACCCGGCGGCTCGCTATTACTACGGCGGCGACGCCAAGCCCGGCAGATCGAACCACAGCAGGGCCGCCGGCGACGGCTCGGCGGCCGCGCACCGCCGCCGGCACCAGCGCGGGAGCAGCAACTTCTGCTGCTTCACGTCGAACCCGGAGACCAGCAGCAACGCGCCCAGCTTCCGGCAGACGCGCGCCGCGCGGTCACCGGCGGCCGAGACCACCATCACCGACTACTCCGGCGCCGACTACGGTTACTACTACTCGCCGCCGTCCGCCACGTCGTCGTCGCTCTTCACCAACCCGCTGGCGAGGACGCCTCGGCGGCTGGAGGAGGTGGTGATGGAAGTGCGGGAGCGGGCGCCGCTGCTGATGGACGACGGCGACGACATCGACAGCGTCGGCGCCGCCGCGGTGGACGAGGCGATTGCATGGGCCAAGGAGAGGTTCTGGAGCCAAGCCAGGTAGTTGGACGAACAGGATCAAATCCTCTGAGTCAAGATGCTGAAGATCTAAAAAATGTCGAATTCTATGGCCTTCATGGTGTGCCTATGTAAAAATTATGCTACATTTTAGGCGCCTAGGGACCATGACCAATATTTTGTAATGCTTCATTCATTATGGAAGATTGAATACATTCAGTTTGCACACTATATTGAACACAAACATAAGATGTCAGAATGTGGCTAAAAAATAAACATACAAATTGCCAGAACAAGGCTAAAGAGGTCACCTCAAGAAACGAAAAGAAACCATCAGATTCATAGCTCCGGACTCCGGTCGCTCCTAGCGAGTACAACCTCCCAGCTCAGAAGTCAGAACCAGGCTGCTCTTAGGAGTGGGGGTTTCACTCAAGGTTGTTAGTACCGGGATACGAGGTAGTATCGTTTTTTGCCCGACAGTATCGGATCGTAGAATCGTATCGTAGTATCGGGATACTATCAGATTATGCATAATACATATTTTATATAAGATTTGCAATATATTATATAGATTAAAGCGAATAATGTCTATTTTGATTAATTAAATTGACTGTATACAAACTTAGTGCTCTAATTGACATTATCTTCATGCATCTTATCTTAAATAATATTTTATCACCATTAAATTACTTAAAAAAATCATTTATATCAATTATTATGTGGTATCGTAGGATCGTAGTATCGGGATAATATAAAATTTCATGTAGAATTGTGTGGAACGTTTCTGTAGTATCGGGATACTATGAAAATTAAGATACTAGATGGGATCGGTATCGCTTTGTCTGGGTAGGATCGTAGTATCGTAAGATACTACAATACGTATCGGGATACTGACCATGGTTTCACTCTACGCTACTCTTAAGAGAAAAAATAAAATGCAAACAAAAATTTGCAGAGGGCAAAGGTTAACAGACGCTAACATGGTACTGTCTTGAGTCTTGACTGGAGTCAACAATCCATTCTTCTCGTATATTGGGTTCAGTGCTCCCAATTATATGTCTACATAATATCTGGTGATCATTGCAATCAGTGATATACATATTTTGCTGCCACTTGTAACAAAAACCACCACAGCTCTGAGAAATGCGGAGCCGTTTCTTGATCCTAGACTTCCAGCAATGTTACACAAAACTTGGGCTGTGAAAAGAATGCAATGGACCGAAGTATGCAAAATCTTCCAAGTGGAATACTAGGCCCTGTGGCGAGGTTCAGCCTTCTATTCACCTTGTGAATGCCAAACAACTTTGCTATTTTGTCCTTGTGATGACTCTCTCGGTTATATCAATAAGAGCGCGCCTTGAAGTCAGAACATCCTCGTCGTCACTATCTGGGAGGGCTTCTATAGCTTTGATCGCACGGTTAGCGTGTTCCCGCGCAAGCTCTTTTGTCCTTTCAATTCCACGGCTCTTCTGGAGATAGTCAAGGGCCTGCAATTTGCACAAATGTAGACCATTAAGTTTACGGTCTCTCCCTGTCCCTGGTTACGGTGGGATTAAAAAGCACATGCTCGTTCAAATGTGGAAGCATATGGTGTAATTCAAGAATTAATTACTCAGCATGTTGTATATGATTATCAATAACATTTTGGTTAAGGCAACAGTTAAAGTTTGAAGTCTAAATATATAGCCCTCAGTATCCTCCTAAACTGGTCAAGTGGTCACACCTAGTACCACTCCAAATCAACATTACTAATAAACATACCTAAATTGTAAACCATTGAAGCAGAGTTTTTATTTTCTCGAACGACGCAGGAGAGTAAGCGTGCCATTTCATGAAATACAGTTTTATTATTGTTAAACCTTATTCTAACCAGTATAAGTGAGTGTCCTTCACTAGAAACATGGTCTTTATGCATCAGCAGCATGATAAGAATACACTGTTATGTGTGGTATTGCAAATTATGACCATATAGTGTTACCTTATAGGCAATGAACAATGAAAAGGAGCTAGCCTGTTCTCAAACTAAAGTAATTACTCACAAGTTCAACATTTGCAGGATCGTCAAAACCTCGGTCAACAACTTCATTTAGTTGTGGGAATTCCTCCATCGCATATAGAATTGGGGCAGTAATGATTCCCTGCATGCCATCACATGATTGACAAAATAAACATGAGAATAAACGAGAGAATCACTGCATGTACTCCTTCTTAAATATCACAGTTGTTAATTTAGTGTTGATACAACATCTCTTGCTTAACCATTGCATCAAATCTCAGTAGCTTTACCACAAAAAATATATAATTATTCAAGGCTCGCCATATCCTTCTTATGCATTATAACAATTATTATTTCTACCTGGTTCACAATGTGAATTGATATGTCAATGGAATATACAGTCACAAAAAATTCTTGCCCTACCGAAAGCAATAATCCTGCTGGGCTCCAAATTATGGTATTTGTTGCAAGAAGTCTATGTCTATCATGTGAGTGGCATGTCCAAGCCAGCAGCATAAAAAATTTCAGCAAAGTGGATTGTGATGGATAGAATGCAGTATATACATATCCACTAATAAAACATTTAAGTATCACCAGACAGCAAGCTTATATAAATTTCCCACATCCAAATATTATGGCACATATGACTAGGTAGATAGATGAATAATCCCATTTCAGATGATAGAAAGGGGAACATGTTCAGTCAATGCAGAGGAAACCAAATCTAACAAAAAACAGGGATTAGTTATTATTACATGGCGAATATCAGATAATGAACCCTTCCCAAGGGACGCAGAGGTACCAGTGAAATCCAGAACATCATCAATCAACTGGAACGCTAAACCCTGCATGGATTCCAAATTAGCTAAGCTGCTGATATTTTCAGGATTAGCTTAGAAGGAAATTACTTCAGGAAAAGATGAAAGGAAATGTAAAATGTTACGAACCAAGTTTCGACCATAGTCGTATGCAAGCATTGAGACCTCAGCAGTGTGGCCCGCAAGAATAGCAACAGCCTTGCAACTATTTGATATCAGAGATGCTGTTTTGTAGTACGTCTTCTGCAGGTAGTATTCCATGCTGCACATATTTTGGAATCCATGCCAGAACTAATTAGCAAAGACCAACATATTGAATGGGGAGTGTAAAGTAAAATAAATAATTGAACATTACAAGAATTTCACTCCACAACTCTTTGAATATATGTTACAATCTGGCTAAAGCAGCTAAGTGCAATGGTTGAGAGAAAATGTTAAACCTTCGCCGTTGCTCTCTGCTTGTCGAGATCTGCATAGTTTCACCAGTAACTAGATGTTCTACAGCAGTTGCCATTAGGGATACTACCTGCATAAAGTTGATAGACAGGTCAGGGTTATAGACAACTGCAGTCACAAGATCTAGAATTAGAGTATTAGCTAAGCACGGTAATCTTGCTATGGATACCAAAAAGGCAAGGAGTTACAATTTAAGATCAACATGAATGAGAAAGAGAGACATATGAACGAATGGGTCAAATACTCAAATGACGAGGCAAGGAATGACAATTTAAGATAAGCATAGAGATAGAAATGTGAACAAATGGGTCAAACATCCATGGTAGCAACTGATATGAGTCACATGAACTTTGCACATTACCCATTCTTGAGATTGCTAAAATCAAATGAATGAGACCATATATTTACCTCTGTGTTCCCAAGTGCTGCAAGTGCCACACATGCTCTAGACAGGAGGAAGTCACCAGCCAGTACAGAAAGCTGCAGGCCAAACAAATGAGGAATACTGATGTCAATGTAGAAGCTTCTCCATTTTATAAGTATAGTAACCCAAAGGAAGCAGTTTTGGGGACAAATATCAAATTCGCTGTCCCTGTAAGGCTGCAACATCAGAATAGTGTTGTGGTAACTTGAGGACAAAATAACAGCTACTCTAATGCTTTTTTTCCACCTCAAATGTCCAACATAATTCATGTTAAGCTGAAATCAGACGAAGCCTTTCTTTGCCTGGACCTTGGAACACTAGTGCATACCAGTTTACTGGAAGGTAAAGCTTTCATATGTGTGGACTCTAAAAAGTGACCCTATTTAAGTGACTTGTAGTTCTAGCAAAGATACACTTGAGATTCACTAAATATACTACATGTGATTACTATGAAGAAAAAATTACAATACCTTGTTCCCCATAACAAGATTCAACGAACTGACACCACGCCTGGTTTCAGCATCATCTAGAACATCATCATGTAGAAGGCTTGCAACCTGTGATAGGTAAGAGTTTGAGAAATAACAACAATATAGCAAATGTGTCTTGCTCTGAAGGACAGCCACAACACTATACTAACATGAATCATCTCCGTTATCTCTGCAATGTTCAGATGGGGTGTGCGGAGTTTATCTGCTAACATACTGAGAACACCGCCTTCTGTTGATTCTGGCAGGGGGAATTTGACAGCTGATGCCATCAGCAACAAAACCTGCCAATACATATTATAGCATACAACAAAGATCAATGAAATGATGCTTTAGCCATTGGTTCAAGAAATACAGAGATTGAGATGTTACCGTAGGTCGGAATTTTTTCCCCTCAGCTCCCACCTTGAAAAAGTACTCAGCTGCAGATGCCAGTTTGGGGACCTGCAAATAAAACAATGAGTGCTAACTCTGAAGCAGGTTCAGGATGATATAGAACAACAATTTTTGGTGATAACTAGGTCAAGGAAGCTGATCATCATGCTATTAGTAGCTCAGAGAACTACAAAGATAAGTTTCTATGAGCTTCTTACTGACCTCAGCAGCCACCATGGATCGTAACCTATCTGCAACGCGCGATAGATCATCGGCGACCAGTTCAAATGGATCTCTGTGTTCCTGAGAGCATGAGGAAATTTAGGCTCTTCAGATTATCGTACAATCAAGAATAACAAATATATTATTCTTTCCAGAATTCCTTTCCAATGTACAACAAAAAAGGCCTGGGTGATGATACAGGATAGACCAATTTTATTCTTTGAAACACAGCCAGACTTACATTCACATCCACACAACAGAACGATAAATATGCAGACACTTGAAAAGGACAGGGACCAGGTGAGCACAGTTTCCATGATAAAAACTCTTGTTCAAGTTTCCAATGATCTACTTGCTGTTATATTAATAAGCTCATCATACTAAATACTTATTTTACCTACTATATTGTCATATTCCTGTTGATCCAAAGATGGATAAGTGGCATATCTATGATAAAAATAAATGATATGGGGTATTTAATCTCGCATAGGGCCTATGTGCAGAGTAATTCAAACAAGAAGCCACTATTAAGCAAAATTGACCAGAATGCTACAGTCACAAACTGTGAGAATAACAAAATGCATAACATTTGTCACCTAATGAAGCAAAACTAAGGAATAGTGTAACAGAATATCATGTGGAATTAGAAGTATGTTTTGTTGTGGCCCAGCAAGCCCAGTTTTGTGTCTTTGTTTGGTTGGTAGACATGTTTTGGTCATGATACTAATCTCTCTCAATCATTACTTCATACTTTACTAAAACAATGTCTTATCCCTTGTCTAGACAGAAAAAAGGTACCCACATTCCACAGATCATTCAAGCTTGACAAGGCACACAAAACAAACATTTGGGTGGTTTCAAATACCTGAGATCCTGAATCCCTGTCCTGGCGAACCGCATCATGTAGCCATCTGGAGCTGACGAAAGCAGCTCCTCTGCAACCCACCACCTACTAAACCACACCAAAGCCAGAGTGTTTATCAGTATGGCATAAAAGGCAAATCATTCGAAAGCTACAGCAACATACGGAACCAATCAGCCGGTTATATTGCTACCAGAAAACAGACCGGACGGGCAGCTACCATTCGTGCCGAGAAACAGAAACTAATCAACTTAGCAAAAGCAATAGCGGCAGGTTGGTCCGAATGCGATCACAAGTGCTCCCCAATTCCTCTTTCTCGGGGGATGCCGCACGGGTCGGCATAAACACAAACACGTTGCAGGCAGCAGGCATCCTACTCCCCGCGCCCACACAGCCGAACAAATAAGGAGGGGAAGAGGGGGAAGGAGGGGGAGTGGACCTTGCTCCGAACATAGGAGGCGAGGGGCAGGTGCTGCCGCCCGAGGAGGGCGGCGCCGGCGCCCGCACCGGACGAGGCCGTGAGGAGCCTCTGCGCCTGGGCCGCCCCGCCGGCCCCGCTCCCGGCGGCCAGCGCGGCGACGCGGCGCGCGAGAGCCCACCGCGAGGACATGCTCTCCTCTGCTCGCTCGCTCTCCCGAGATCGGGGGGAAGGGAGGGAGATGAGCTTGGAGAAAAAGTCAGAGACGAAAAGGGAGGAGGAGGAGGAGGGAAGGCGGCGGCGGCGGGCGCTCGGGTCTGGTTCGTTCGGAGGTTGGAGCACGGGAGGCGGCACCCGTGGCGAGGAGGGTGGTCACGTGGATGCGCGCGGTCTGCCACGTCTGCATGTGGAACGCACGCTCATTGCCTATTTGGAAGAAATTGAATTTATTATGCATCGGTATCTGTTATACGGTAGTAGCCTAGTTTCAAATAGACATCTTGAATCTCGATCTATTTTGGTCTTGGGCCTCTTGGCCGGTGGAGGAAAGTTTGCGAACTTAGCAATTTTAAACCGAAGATTAGGAGAACTAAATATGATCTAATTATAAAACTAATCACACGGGTGGACGAAAAATCGCGAGACGAATCTATTAAGCCTAATTAATCCATCATTAGAGATTGTTTACTGTAGCATGACCTTGTCTACTCATGGCCTAATTAGGCTCATTAGATTCGTCTCGCGAAGTTACCCGAGGGTTATGGAATGGATTTTGTCATTAATCCACGTTTAATACCTTTAATTAGTGTCTAACATTTGATGTGACGGGTGAATAGTAAAAAGTTTGAAAAGTTGAGGCAACTAAACATGGCCTTAGAACTAATTTTAGGTGCAAAGTAAAGGGCCGCTCTATTTTACATAGAAGTAGACTAAACACAGATGCAAAGCATATTTGCTTTTGTTCAAAAATCAAAATCAAACTCTTTACGTTTAACATTGTTCACAAATCACAAATGACATGTGAATAAATCATTAGTCTGCGCACTGAAACCAAATAAGGACAAGAAAAACGAATTAATATGATCCCCGTGGCAAAAAAAAAAGAAATGAAATCGAAAGGGAGGATTCTTGTAAATTGGATCTCTACGACTCTACCTTGGACTCAGCGTAAACGCTTGGAACTTGGTTGCAACCGGTGGACCGGGTCTACGCGGAGATTCTTTGGAGGGGTGGGTCTCGTTGTCAGCTTCTCGGCCGCTAAGATACGGTCTTTTCATCAACGGAGATCACAACGCGTGGGGTGGCTTCCAAGGTGGGCTCATTTTCCTGCAGTAGCAATGTAGCCTAAAAGCCCGATAATCTAATATGGGCTGGCCCATATTAATTTATCGGAAACAGCGTGCAAAGCCCAGCAACAATTTAGAACGGGCGGATGCGACAGTGGGCCTGACGGAGACCGATCCTTGGCCCAAAATATCTGGGAAAAGACCCGCGAGAGGTTCTCTGGGCCGCAATCCCAATTCCCAAGCACCGTGTCGCGAAGCATTGCGAGCGCGCACGTGAAGTTCACGCGCCAGGCGTCTTTCCCCGGCGGCGGCGGCGGCCTAGCGCCGGTGCCCGTACGCGTTCGTGGCCGCTGCCGCCTCCCGAGCGCCGGAGTCCACACAGCTGCATGGCTCGCTCGGCGCGCACGCAGAGCGTTATTGTCATGCCGGAGGACAAAGGCGCCACTGAAGCAGTGAAGACGGGAGAGTGAAGTACGCGTTCGACGTCATCGACAGATGGAGACTTCCGTAGCGTGTGCGTGTGTAAGCCGGGGGCGCCGCATGTGGGCCCCGACGGGCAGTGGGAGGAAGAGAGGTTTAAGTACAGGCGTCTTGTAAAACTGGAAGCAACTTGATTAAGAAGAAAAACAGATCACGCGAGGAATCCTTCCTCGGCGTTCGTCCCCACTCTCTCTCTCTCGTGATCTCATCTGTGTCTCACATCGTCGCGGTTTGATCGCAGAACTCCGTCGGCCGTAGCACCGGAAACGGTAGAGATTAGCTGGGTCTCGTTGTCTGCCGCGCAGCACCGGCGACAGCGATCGATCTTGTCGTAAGATCCTCTTCCACCCTGGTCCGGTTTGCGGGCGATCAATCACGGCGCCGCCAAAGCCATCCGTCCAGTCGAAGCTGATCCTCGAAGCCATGGAAGCAGAGTCCGAGCGGGAGGAGGCGCGCACGGATCGGGTGATGCAGAGCTTGGATTTGCTGTTCGCGCGGGTGGATTCCATCAGCCGCGCCCAGGAGCAGATCCAGGTAACGCAGAATCTCAGCGCCCTCGCCATGGAACAGATCATCAAGGACCAGGGATTTATGGCGAAGCAGATGGAGAGCACGGGACAAGCGGTGGCTCGTCTCATTCTGGATCGGGGAGGTCGCGAGGATGAGGAGGTACACTCTGTGCACTCCGACGGGATTCCAGATCGTGAGCGTCCTCACCACCATGAGCATCGGTCGTTTACCAGAGGTGAGCCCCCACACCGTTCGACGTTTGGTCCGAGTAGGAATTCCGGAGATTCTGCACAGATCAACCGTAGTCACTTGCCTAAGCTGCTGTTTCCCAAGTTCGATGGTACCAATCCTAATGTGTGGCATGATAAGTGTGAAGATTATTTCAAGATTTCAATGTGCCTGAATCTCTGTGGGTGCCAACAGCTTCAGTATACATGGAGGAAAATTCTGGAAAATGATTGCAGGTGCAGAAGAGAAAAGGTCCTTTGGGTGATTGGGTCACTTTCATGAGAAAGGTGGAAGAGAAGTTTGGGGCTTATGATTACATACATGCTCTGCAGGATTTGTTGGAATTGAAGCAGAATACCACAGTGGAAGCATATGCTACTGAGTTTGAGAGTCTGCAGTTTCAGTTGGAGATGCATAATGCCGGATATGATGAAATGTTTTTTGTCACTCAGTTTACAAGAGGGCTGAAACCTGACATAGCTGCTGCTGTTCAAGCTCAGGTTCCTGAGAAGATGGAGAGGGCCGTCATGTTAGCTAAAGTCCAACAACAACTGCAGGACAAAGGGAAATTCAAATTTCAGAAGACCCAATCAACTTCCAGAAACACAGTGCTGTCAGTTGGCAAAGGAGAGTATAAGCCTATCACTGTATCAACAAATCTGAGTAAGGAGAGACAAAAGAGGGATTACTGTAGAGCCAATAATCTCTGCTTCTATTGCCAGGAACCTTTTGACAGCAACCATTTGGCAAAATGTACTCAGAGGCCTAAAGCTCATGTGAATGCATTGGCCATCAATGACTTGGATGTGAATCTAACTGAAGATGTTTTGGAGCAGTTGGCTATAGAGGATTCACTGGCAGCTGAATTTGGTACACTGTCCATAAATGCAATTGCTGGTACTGATGAGGGCAATGCATTAAAATTAAGAGCTCTAGTTAAAAACAAGGTGATGTTGGTGTTGGTGGACAGTGGTAGCTCTCAAAGTTTTGTCAGTGCTGAGTTCCTATCTAAATGTGGCATAGTGCCTTCTCCAAAGAGTCCACAGAGAGTGCTGGTGGCAAATGGAGACACGCTGATCTCTGACAAGGAGGTGAAACAGTTGGAGTGGTGGGTGCAGGGTTACACATTTAGAACTGATATGAAGGTGCTCGATTTGGGTGCTTATGATGCTATACTAGGCTTTGATTGGCTGCAGCTTCACAGTCCTATGGACTGTCATTGGGGAAACAGGACCCTGTCTTTCCAGGAAGGGAACAAGCATATCAGCTTGCAAGGAGTGCTGCCTGTAGAACCATCTCTTCAAGCAATTAGCCAAGAGCAATTAAGCAAGTGGGCTGCAGGAAATGATATTGGGGCTTTTGCACTGGTAGAGGTAATATCTACTACATCATCCACTTCTTTACCAACTGAAATCCAGACCATCTTAGATGACTACTCAGATGTTTTTGCTGAACCCAAGGAACTACCACCTACTAGATTTCATGATCATCACATTCCCCTTGTTCCAAATGTTGTTCCTGTGAACTCCAAGCCATATAGATATTCCCCTTTGCATAAGGATGAAATTGAGAAACAAGTAAAAACCCTTCTTGAAGCTGGTCTCATTGTACCTAGTTCCAGCCCTTTTGCCTCTCCTGTGTTTTTAGTGCAAAAGAAGGATGGTAGTTGGAGGTTCTGTGTGGATTATAGGAAGTTGAATGCCTTGACTATTAAGAATCGTTTTCCTATGCCGGTTATTGATGAAATATTAGATGAACTAGCTGGCACCAAGTATTTTTCCAAGTTAGATATGAGGTCTGGTTACCATCAAGTGAGAATGAGGACTGAAGATGAGCATAAGACCGCTTTCAAAACCCATCACGGACACTATCAATTTCGGGTTATGCCATTTGGTCTTACTAATGCACCAGCAACTTTTCAATGTATTATGAATGAAGTGCTAGAACCTTTTCTTAGGAGATTTGTGCTAGTATTCCTAGATGACATTTTAATATATAGCCCCAGTTTGGAAGAGCATGTGCAGCATCTTAC
This sequence comes from Alloteropsis semialata, assembly GCA_004135705.1. Classification (NCBI taxonomy): domain Eukaryota; kingdom Viridiplantae; phylum Streptophyta; class Magnoliopsida; order Poales; family Poaceae; genus Alloteropsis; species Alloteropsis semialata. The sequence continues at coordinate 109,592 of CM014273.1, read as the reverse complement.
TGAAGTGCTAAGCAAACTGAGACACCACAAGCTGTACATGAAATCCAGTAAATGCTCTTTTGCACAAACCAGCTTGGATTATTTGGGTCACATTATATCTCATGAAGGGGTGGCCACTGATCCAGAAAAGACTAAGGCTATGCTTCACTGGCCTTTACCTATGAAAGTAACTGAGTTAAGGGGATGTATTGGTCTCACGGGATACTACAGAAAATTCATCAGACACTATGGCATTATTGCTAAGCCTCTGATGAATTTGTTGAAGAAAAAGCAATTCAGTTGGTCTGAAGCAGCACAACAGGCTTTTGACAAGTTGAAACAGATGATGGTTTCTGCCCCAGTTCTAGCCATTCCTGATTTTAATTTGCCATTCACTATAGAAACTGATGCTTGTGATGTAAGCATTGGAGCAGTGCTTATGCAGAATGATCAACCCATTGCATTTTTGAGTAAAGCTCTATGCCCTCATCATCAGAAATTGTCTATTTATGAAAAGGAGTTCCTGGCATTGATTATGGCGGTGGAGAGATGGAGGCAATATCTACAGAGACAGGAATTCATCATCAAAACTGATCACAAGAGCCTTTCTTACTTGGGAGAGCAGAATTTGCATTCGGAGATGCAGAGAAAAGCAATGACCAGATTGATGGGATTGCAGTTTAAGGTGATATATAAGAAAGGCAAGGAGAATATTGCAGCAGATGCACTGTCCAGGGTCAGTCATTTGCTGGCAGTTCAAGCTGTCTCTGAGGTGAAACCATTATGGGTTCAAGAAGTTCTGAATTCTTATGTAACAGATCCTGCTGCTCAAGAATTGATCACCCAACTCAGTGTTCACTCTCCAAATGAGCAAGGGTATTCACTTCAGCAAGGCCTCATCAGATTCAAAGGGAAGGTGTGGATAGCAAACAATACTGCATTGCAAACTAAGCTCATATCAGCACTTCATGCTACTGCTGTTGGTGGACATTCCGGTTCCAAAGCAACCTACCAGAGACTCACCAAGCTTTTTCATTGGAAGGGAATCAGGACTGATGTTGAGGAGTTTGTGAAGCAATGTCAGATCTGTCAGCAGGCTAAACATGAACACTCTCATCCAGCTGGGTTGTTGCAACCACTGGACATTCCACAAGGGGCTTGGCAGGACCTGACAATGGACTTCATTGAAGGATTACCGGTTTCTGAAGGCTTCAACTGTATCCTGGTGATTGTGGACAGGTACACTAAATATGCTCACTTTCTTCCCCTAAAACACCCATTTACTGCACAAGTTGTGGCCCGGGTGGTTTTTGATAATGTGGTGAAGCTCCATGGATTTCCCAAGTCTATTGTTTCAGATAGGGATAAAGTGTTCACAAGTAGGTTCTGGAAGGAGCTATTTGCACTGTTTGATATCAAACTACTGCGCAGTACAGCATATCATCCACAAACCGATGGACAATCTGAGAGAGTGAATCAGTGTTTGGAAATGTACCTCAGGTGTGCAGTTTATGACTCACCAAAAAAGTGGAAATCTTGGCTGTCCTTAGCAGAGATATGGTACAATTCATCTTACCATACAGCTCTGGGTTGTTCTCCATTTAAAGCATTATATGGATATGATTCAAATTCAGGTATGCATATATCTGTGACTGATCCAGCACATTCGGATGTTGAGGACTGGATTAAGGAAAGAGAATTGTAGTTGGGCAATCTCAAAACACATCTAGCAAATGCCCAGAACAGAATGAAACTACAAGCTGATAAAAACAGAGTCAATCGAGAATTTCAAGTGGGTGATCAGGTACTCTTGAAGCTCCAACCCTATGCTCAGCATTCAGTGGTGAATAGACCCTTTCCTAAACTGGCTTTCAAGTTTTTCGGACCATACACAGTGTTGGAACGTATTGGCGCTGCAGCTTATAAGTTGGACCTGCCAGATGGAGCATTGATCCACCCTGTTTTTCATGTTTCCCAATTGAAACCATTCACTCCATCTTATGCTCCAGTGTTTTCAGATCTTACTGAATTGGTTGATTTGGCTGCTCATGAACTCACTCCTGAAAAAGTTCTGGAAAGGCGACTCGTGAAGAAAGGCAACCATGCAGTGCCACAAGTGTTGATTAAGTGGAGCAATCTTCCAGTCAGTTCATCTACATGGGAGGACTGGTATGTGGTAACTAAATGTTTTCCAGATGCTAAGGCTTGGGGGCAAGCCTGTTCTTCAACGGGGGGTACTGTCATGCCGGAGGACAAGGGCGCCACTGAAGCAGCGAAGACGTGAGAGTGAAGTACGCGTTCGACGTCATCGACAGATGGAGACTTCCGTAGCGTGTGCGTGTGTAAGCCGGGGGCGCCGCATGTGGGCCCCGACGGGCAGTGGGAGGAAGAGAGGTTTAAGTACAGGCGTCTTGTAAAACTGGAAGCAACTTGATTAAGAAGAAAAACAGATCACGCGAGGAATCCTTCCTCGGCGTTCGTCCCCACTCTCTCTCGCGATCTCATCTGTGTCTCACATCGTCGGAATCCTTGCCGGCGGTCACGGGTCTTACAATTATCCACTGCTGCGCCTGACCACGACGTGGCTTGCGCGTCGTGCCCAGCGGATCGGATCGGACACGCCGTGCGCGGCAGGGCACCGCACCCGCAGCGCAAGCCGACGTGCGGCGTCTTTTCGCCGGCGACGGCGACGCCCGTTAGGATCTCGAAGCCCAGCACGACTGGGAAATTAACCACCCAGCAGCCGGAGGTAACAAACCGTGAAACCGATCGATGATGTGCCCAGCGGCAGTGTACTAGCACTACAGGCGTAGCTCGGCGAGCGATGCCCTAGTCGACGCGGCACGGCGAGAGGGACTCCCCGGCCGGCCCTGCCACGACCGAGCGCCCCCGCGTACGATCGGAATCGCGCGCGGCTGTCGATCGATCGCAGCTGCTAGCTGGCAGCTCGTCGTGATCAGGAAGAAGGCAATAATTAAGCAAACCATTATCTCGATTCAGATTGGCCAGCGCAGTGCTGTCATCGTATAGTCCTGATCGATCCGACCGCTTCTCATTTCTCATATCTCATACCAGAGTCGTAGCATTCATGCATATGCTCCTTTCCCTGTCGCTTCCGTATCCTGCTGCAATCCGGATGCATGCCCTGCAGGGAAACGGCAGCGCTTGACGTGACGAGCTTGACAGCAAAGTGTAAACCACCGCCTCCACGTACTAATCGTCTTCCAACAATACCCTGGGCTCCTCGGCAGAATCACCGGGGATTAGAGGTGGAAGCCGGGGGCATTGTCGGAAGCAAGCGCGCTATAAAACGCCAGGCAGGTTGCTCCTCCACTGTTGGCAGACAACGGTGTCCCCTAAACAAGCCTCTCCTCTAAATATAGAGGTTTTCTTCCCAAAAATCGCCTGCAGCAGCACCCTCAATCTTATCCTCCATTCTTCAGGGCCGCTGCCCTCTCCCCCAAATTTCGGGGATCCTCCCCCTCTCCCGTCGCCAACTCCCCCTCCCTCTCGCCGTCGCTGCTTCCCTCTCCCGTCGCCGCCCCTTCCATCTGCTGCTCCGGCTGCTCCCAGCGGCGGCGAGAAGAAGCAAGCGATTGTCCGAGAGCAAGAGGCCCCGGCGGATCCCCGAGGGAGCGAGCGATGCCGCGGCGCGGGCGTGTGCAGCTGCGGCGGATCGAGGACCGGGTGAGCCGGCAGGTGCGCTTCTCCAAGCGCCGCGCGGGCCTCCTCAAGAAGGCCTTCGAGCTCTCGCTGCTCTGCGACGCCGAGGTCGCGCTCCTCGTCTTCTCCGCCGCCGGCAGCAGCAGCTCGACCTCGCCGTCCCTGCCGTGCCCGAGGGGCCTCCCGCTCATCGGCAACCTCCACCAGCTCGGTGCGGTCCCGCACACTCCCTCGCCGCGCTGGCAGCCAGGGAAGCGGCGCCGCTCATGCTGCTCCGCCTGGGCTCCGTGCCCACGCTCGTTGTCTCCACCGCCGCCGCGCTGCGCGCCGCGTTCCAGCCCAACGACCGCGCCATGTCCGGCCGCCCGGCGCTGTACGCCGCCTCCAGGATCACCTACGGCCTGCAGGACGTCGTGTTCTCGCCGCCCGACGGCGCCTTCTGGCGCGCGGCGCGGCGCGCGTGCCTGTCGGAGCTGCTGAGCGCGCCGCGCGTGCGCGGCTTCCGCGACGTCCGCGAGGGCGAGGCCGCCGCGCTCGTCGCCGCCGTAGCGGACGCGTCCAGGACCGGGTCTCCCGTGAACCTGAGCGAGATGCTCATGGCGACGCTACAAGATCCTGCGGCGCGTCGCGTTCGGCAACGGCGGCGGCGAGGAGAGCATCCATGCCGGCACCGTCCTCGACGAGACGCAGAAGCTCCTGGGCGCTTTCTTCGTGGCCGACTACATGCCGTGGCTCGGGTGGCTGGACGCGCTCCGAGGCCTGCGGAGGCGGCTGGAGCGCAACTTCCATGAGCTCGACGCGTTCTGCTGGGCCACGGGAACAGGCCGGGGAGGAGGGGCCGGCAGCGGATGGATATACAGGGCACCGTTGTAATTGGAATTAGATTTAGAGGAAAAAAAATTTATAGGGTCTCTAAATTTTGCTTTGGAGGATGAAACACAGAGACCACCATAGTTTATAGCTGTACGGTAGTGGAAGTGGATTGGATCTCGGAGGAGGAGTCGAGGATGGCGACCATCCAGCGCGCGTCGTTCCTGCTGCAGGTGGTCCGGACCTCGTCCCGCGCTCGCGCAAGCGCGACGAAGCAGGCGCCTTCTCCGCGGTCGCGCCGTGGCACCACCCACCAGTCTCCGCCGGCGGCAGCAGGTTCCAGCCGCGGCCGGCGGCCAAGCAGCTGGACACCATCGTCGAGGAGGACGGCTCCAGCGTCGTCGGCGGCGTGGCTCACGACGCCGCCGGTGGCGGCGGTTACTTCAACGGCGGGGCTTCTTCTTCGTCGTCATCCGCCTCGGCGGCGGCGGCGGCGGTTCCTAGTAAAGCGTTCCATTTCGCCGCCCCTCCGGCGGCGCAGCAGAGTCGCGCGGAGGTGATTTTGTCTTGAGAGGCCGTAAGTGTGTGTTGACATCTGCCGAATATATGTCCTTCGCAATCATTTAGACGTTGCAAAGGCCAAGATTGAGATGGGTTTATCGTGAGTTCATGTATTGTCATGATCGTATATGTATTAATGTAGTATTGTACCAGCGACACCACGCTATAAAAGTCTATATGATATGCTCCATCCGTACTAAATTATTTAGCTTCGTGTTAAGTCAAATTACTCAATCTTTGATTATGTTTTTTTTAAAAAAATATATTGACATATATAGTATCAAAATAAATGAACTAATAAAACACAATAGATTCAATGAAACTAAATAGATCTCATAAATGTTGTTGTTTTTTCGACTTTGGATATATGAATTAAGATCAGTGTTAGCAAAAATTGACTTCGGACAAAGCAAAAATGAACTATGACTATGGACAAAGCAAAAATGAACTATGATTATGGACAAAACAAAAAATGAAGTATGATTTGAAATAAATAAGTTAGTTTCATGTTCTGCGTTCACTTTTGTAAATTTAACTCTCACTTGCTGAAAAAGGCCACACAATATTCTGCAAAAACCCATATGCAGATAGCAAGGCAGCAACAAGCAACATGTGACTGAGATTTAGAAGCATGAGTTCTTAATTAATTATCGCCTACCACAGCAAAATTGAACATGTGTGGACTGCAGTAGCATCATCATTGTTTTAGATTAATCACCTAATCCATACATAATCTATGTCTAAAATCTCTTGGGGACAGAAAGAAATAGGACGAGACTAAAAAACACAAGGAAAAGACATTTGGCAGGGCTGCTGGTGGTTGTGTAGGCATCGCTGTTTTCACTTTTTCAGTCACGATTCTTGTTGTTCTATTTTTTAACAAAAAAAAATTCCAATGAAATTTTCATGTTTGTTCGCGTACATTTTCATTTCTGGAGTTGACTACGTGGTGGAATGCTATTGGTTGGACAGAAAAAAGATAAAAATCGAGTGAGAACAACAACAACCGGATAGAAAAAAACAACAAATCCCCTGATTAAACTGCAAAAATGGATCACATGCTATTAGAGCAGGCCCAATAATTCAGCCAAGCACTTGTCTATAAGAATAAACACATTATCAATCCCTCAAATCTGTAGAGCTAAACCTGCTCATTCCTGGCTCTAAAATCTGTAGAGCTAGAGCTGTGGGCTGATCGAAGGTCTTTCATTGAGTTACTTTGTTCTTCTTTTATATTTAAATTAGTAGTTTAAAATATTTTATTTTATTAAATAAACACCAGGTAAAGGCGCTTCTGAAACCACCTAAGTTTTGGAGAGTTCAGTGAGTAGTATAGCCGGTTTTATAACTAAGTAGGTTAAGTAGACGAACATCAATAGATCATAGAGTTTAGTCGACTTTTCCATTTTACTATTGCCATCACACCCACTCGCACACTTTGTTCTTAAGAAACTAGCCTAAAGCTCGATCAAATTTATAGAAGAAATAAATATTTATGAAACAAACAAACGTATAATCTATTTTGTTTATATACTTCGTGATGAATCTCATGATACTTATTGGGTATCACAAATGTATTAGCAAACTCGATAAAACTTCAAAAACAATTTTCAAATAATAGTAAAATGACTTGTTTTCAACCGGGAGGAATACGAAATTTAGGCAGTGTTCAGATGGGGGTGCAATTTTTTTTCACCCTACTTTGACCACTAATTAGGGGTATTAAATAAAGCCAGTTTACAAAACTACCTCCACAACCCCCCGCAAATTTGCGAGACGAATCTAATGAGGCCTTTGACCGCACGATTAGAGAATGATTACTGTAGCATTACTGTAGCAAATCATGGATTAATTAGGCTCATTAGATTCGTCGCGCAAAGTTGCACTCATCTATGAAAAGGTTTTGTAAATTGACTTCGTTTAGAGCTCCATGCATACGACATTCTTTGGTGCAAATTTTTTGACGCGGCCATTTGAACACGCCTTAACATCATAGGATGCTGCAAGATTGGTTGGAAATCACGGTTCCCAGCCTTGAGGCAGCAGAATCGGCTTTTCATGGTCGACATACATACTCCGTACGTACTACATCGTAGGATGCATCATTACAGTTTAGACACGTCAGACTGTTTAATACTCACGCGTTGCGCAAAGACGATTTCCCAGTATGACGATCATACTAGTGTGCGCCAAATGCCAACTGCCACGCACACTCCGGAAAGAAATGCTACGTGTTAAGTGGCGACTGACAACAACCGTCCCGACCCTCCCGAGAATCTGGCACATACCCTTGACAGTGCCCAGTTGTGGCCGGACACGTATCTGGAAGGTTGGAGCACAGATCATGACGGGCATGCATTTATTAAGCGTGTCGTGTGCAGGGGAGGCACGAACATAACCTATCCAAAAACCAACTCTGTTCCACGGTACTCCCCCTCTCTGCACACGCTTTGGAGCCAGGCAGCCAGCCTACACTACACGGCTACAGACGATAATGGTATCTTCATGCCACGCGCGCTTTCATCTCAAAGCTTGGACAAAACAACGTGCACCAGCTAAACAGCAGGGTTGAGCGAGGGAGTGATGCGTGGCTATCTGCTTTAGGCGCTTTAGCACTCGCATGCACAATGCATTATTTGTCACGACTCGTCACATCTGATTCTAAACCCCTCACCAAAGCAAAAGCGTCCAAATAACAAACACTCCAAAGGCAGCGGGCTCCCCAGAAAGCGAGAGAGAGAGAGAGAGAGAGAGAGAGAGAGAGAGAGAGAGGGCGTTCCGATCGGGACGCCGCCACCGCCAGCAAGCCACTCAACGGAGCGTGGCGAATCCCCGCGTACACCCTGGGGGACAGCAGGCATGGGCTTTTGCCGGCGTTCCGACCGCCGGTGCAGCGCTCCGGCGAAGGAAGGAAGTGACCACGGACCGAACCGCCGCTGGTCCAGACACGAGGGCACGAAGGCACCTGACACGACACCAGGGAGGATCGATGTGACGGACACGCACACGCGGACGGACGGACGGTCGCGAACGATGCGCCCTGATCGGACCGGGGCGTGCGCGCCTGCGTTTCTCCGGCGCACGTCCAGCGAGCTATCCAAATCCGGCGGGCTTGTCCTGTCCTGCCCACGCACGCAAGGAATTAGGCTCGGCTCCCTCCGGGTCCTGGCCGGCTCGCTTTGCCTCCAAAGCAAACCAAAAGCCGCGCCGGGGCGGCACCACCCGTATCGTTCGTTCGTGTCCCTGTTATCCCTTCAACAACTTAGCGCCGGGGAGAGCAACCAAGGATCGCCCCTTTTGGAGCACACTCGCGCAGCAGCTCCCCGAAACGCGCATCGCGNGGCTTCTCTTTCACATTTACTCCCGGTCACCGGATTCATGTTTCATGCATAGGGGTCTGCGTTGAGCCGATCGCTCAAGCTAGCGATAAGCTCGATCTCTCTCCTCCATTTTCATCACCAGGTCAGCAACCCAGCTTGATGTGCTTGGCGTATAGCCGATTATATTGGACGTGCTTTTATGAATTCCGATCATATATTCCTCCTTTTCTGCTTTGAAGAAGCTTTTTATGCGTTCGATTTCAAACCCTACTTGAGGCATCCATATGAGTTGCCCAGGCTGCCACGACCGCACCGGCGCTGACCTCTCGATTTTTTCTATTGGTTCATTTCAGACACCACCCATCGAGCCTCCTTCACCCCTTCTGACATGTGGCTCATTTCAGACACCACCCATCGAGCCTCCTTCACCCCTTCTGATATGTGGCGCCATGCCTTGCCTCACATCTTCTCCCACCTAGAAGTCCCAACCTCTCCCATTTGATTTGTAGTCGTCAACTTACACATCGTGATTCCTGCCAGTGGTGTTCCTCTAGTGTCACATGAAACCTTTTAAAGTTTTAGATGCCTACCATTTAGACGATGTGTGAGCTTCTAATGCTTCCTAAGATGAATACTCACTTTGTAACCTTTCCCCACGGGCGAGGTCGGGGCCTTGGGGGACTAGCGCCCCCCTCTCCCTATGCTACATGTGTACACTAATTTTCACCATAGTAGTTGATATTAAAAAAATAATTTTTGACCATCTCTAATTGATTATTTGCTACAATTTGTTCCCTCTATACCCGTGTTTTGCTTTCAGCCCCACCTTTCCCCCGGTGGCGGACAGAAGCCTAGGCCACTCGTGGGATTGATTTTTCTATACTATAGTAACTGTACCATAAAGATCCAGGTCCAATTAGCTACAATCAACTCTTTAGTGGCTCTAGGTGTCAGCCTGGCCACGGTCAGCCCCTGCTCTCCCCTACACATTTTTGATTAAGTTTGAATACATGGTTTCGCCCTGTCTCTCCCTATGCATTTTTTATTGTGTGAATACAAAATCTCTCCCACCCACTCAATGAAGGTCTAATCATCTCCCGACGCCGACGCGACTTATGTTTTGACTAAGAATGTCACTAAGCTTTTTTTTTAGAAAATATGACTGCTCATTAAGCTTTTTTTTTAAAAAAACATGACATACATGTATATTTTATTAAGAAGCGGAGAATTTACATAAATCTCGTTCACCACACAAACAAAACAGTGCAACACATGCTACAACAGAACGCACACACAGGCACGCAGACGTCACACAACAAACTGAGATTTCCATTGCAGGTCTCTGTTAATTCATCTTGAACCGTACCAGGGATGGTTGCACAAATACAAGAAACGATAAGACTAGTAACATAGCAGCAATGCAAGGCAAGTGATGAAAAATATATATGCTAGAGCTAATACATGCACGTCGGCCATCTACAGCTAGTGAGACGACGACGAGGAGGAGTCCTCGAGGTGGCGCCGGCGCTGGATCCCGGCGGCAGCCGTCGCCTTGTTCTTGCGGCCTTCGAGGAACCACTCGAGAGACTTCTTCAGCGACAGCGCCTCGGCGGCGGCGGCGCCGCCTCTCTTGGCCTCCTCCACCGCCACCTGCGCCGCGCACAGGATCGCCCTCGCCTGCTCCTCGGTGGCGGTACTCTTCCCCGGCGCCGGCGTGCCCGCGGTTGCCGCCGCCGCTGCAGCGCCACTCTTCATGACCGGCCTCATCGTCGTCGAACGATCAATCGGCGGGCCTTGCTTAGTTCTCTTCTAGTCTCTCTGCTGCTGACTTCGATCTCTTCTTCTCTTGGAAGTTGGAACACAAGAATCTCGATCAGTTCACTCAGAGCGAGGAAGGAGTGAGCCGCCGTGCTTTTAAACTGCTTGCTCCTGGTTGGGTACTTCTTGGGTTGGCATCTCACGCACTTGCGCTTGCACCAGCTTCTTTTTGCGGCACGTGCGTCCTATGTTTGGTGTGCTCGTTTCTTCTCGCATGCATGGTCGTCGCCACACACTTGCCAGTTGCCAGTTGCCACAAGCCAAAGTCAGAGCCACTTGCCAGTTTCGGTAAGTCTCGTCACTGTCAGCTTGGTCCCACGTGCTAAAACCAGATATGTATAGGATCGTGTGGAGATGAAAAGTCTGGCTGGGCTGGCCAAACAAATCAAGATGACGACTGGCCAGAGCATGCATGAGGAGCACGTGGTGGAAAAGATTTAGGAGCATGCGTGTCAGTGGCTGTTTTCTTCTCGATGAGGATCAAGATCATGCAAGTTTATTTAACGCGTGTGCATTTGGACGGAAAAAGCGTGTCGTATTAGCAAGGATATGTGAGCTAAAATGGAATCTTGGATCGTTGGAAGATGTTGTTTAATGTTGTATGTCAGTATACGTGGAATATACTTTGACAGTCCAGACAACAGGTTGTATGATATTAGTGTTTAGTGACATGATATTCAAAAAATACTACTACTTAGCTAGACAAAAAAAAGTAATAATATGGATGCCCAATACAAGTCTTTTTTCTAAAGATTTTAGAGAAAGCGAGACAAAGTGAAGCAAAAGAGTTTTCTTTGTATAAGAATTAGGTATATATTATATCCAAATAGAAGAGAAATAAAAAAGGGAGTGGGGATTCCATTGGTTGAATCCTTATGGAGAGACAAGTTACAAAAGAAACAAAGGCTAAAGTAAGCCACTTTTTGCCTTTGGTTTGAGCAAAAACGGATTCTTGTTTCACTGAGGAAAAGAGAGAAGTTCTGGATAAATTGGCAATGTCATGTCAACTTTAATTTATTTTCCGCTTTGTTTTTCCTCCTTAATATCGTACGTTCCTCTCCTTAATATCGTACGTTCCTCTTCCTCGTTTCGCCTCGTGGGCAAACTAGTGTTATTATTGATGTCTCTTTAGGCCTCTTTGATAAGTTCTTTGTTACGCTTTGTAATTGGCCCTGTTTGGATGGGATGGACTTATTATGAGTCCTAAATAAGTCACTTTTCATCCAAACACACAGATTTATTTAGGGACTTATTTGGGGGACTTATTATAAGTCCATAAGTCCCTCCAAAGCTGCTTATAGGGACTTATTTGTGTGGTCCCCTGCCCAAAACACTCTCTTTCGAGCTACTACCCCTCCTCATTCTCTCTCCTTCCTTTCTCTCTCCTCCCGCTCTCTCTCCTACACTGCCGCTGATTGAGGCGGAGCTCCGTGACGGCGCATTCAGGGGCTGCCGCTTCTTCGGAGTTCAGGGGTGTCCGTCACATGCTGCTCGGCCTCGGAGTTCAAGTACGATGACACGGGAGGGTCTCCTGCGGCGGCGGGAAGAGCCGGGTGACTGGGCGGGGGTCTCCTGCGGTGGCGGCGGCAGCGGAGGTGGGAGAGGAGGCCACCGAAGCGCAGGTCATCGCGCTCGCCAGCAGCGAGGACCGGCGCAGCAGCGGAGGGGAGGTGTTCATCGCCGTGCCTGCAGAGCTTCGTGTAAGGGTGACGCGACGGGAAGAGTCAGGGCGGGGGCAGTGGAAGGGCGCCGCGACGGGCTCGATCTTGAGGAGGTAGGCGACAGGGTCAGCGAACTCGGCCGCGGTGGGGCGGAACTCGGGTACCAGCGGGAGGGACTTGAGCCACGGGGGCACCAGCTCCCCCTGCGCGGACGGCATGGCGGCGGCGGCCGTTCCCTCCGTCGAGCGGACGGGCGGGAAGGCGCGGGCAGGGGCAGTGAGAGGGGAAAACAGGGCTATAAAAGTCATATAAGACCATACAGACTTATTATAAGTCTTTCAACCAAACACCACTTTAGACTTATTATAAGTCTGGACTTATGAGGGACTTATGGACTTATAATAAGTCCCTCCCAACCAAACAACCAAACAGGGCCTTAACACATTAAGTTTTTGGCTTCTTCAATCCAAGTAGTTTTCATACATACCATGTCATCTAGAAACTAGTATGGAAACTATAGTCCCAATAGATTTCTCAAAATACATCATCATCCAATCCTATATCTTCTCTCTCCATTCCTCCTTCAATCCCCTTTCTCCTTCTCTTGGTTCTCGTGTAGACATGGTTTCTCATGCAACAAACCATGTCTATCTCTTTCCTCATTAACTCTCATGCCACATCAATTTTTTGCTTACTTGGCGTAGGATTTAATGCTATGGAAACTATCCTAGTCTTTGGGTAACCTAAATTTATTATTCCTCACGTACATGTATTTGGCTTAAATTAGCAAGGTTCAGAATTTGTTTTTTTTTTTGTAAAAAGCGAAGTTCATGATAGTTAGAATCAAACCAAATGGGAGGTTTCATGTAATCATCTTGATAATTTGGCCTAACTGCTAGCTAGGACATATGTACGGATGTACCGAGACTGATTGAGGTGGTGAAAATCATATGCCCATGTGTAACAATAGCTTTAAAGTCCAAGGGACGACGTAGCATGGTTTAAAATCTCCAGCTATCGCGGGTTGTAGCAGTTTGAGTAGCGTCTACCGTCTTTTTGTGTTCATGTTCATAGCGTCTATACCACCATTTAACTCCACTCACTACCGGAAACCGCCGGATTGCCGAGTGGCCGACTGTTTGCCGAGCGCTTTCTATCGGGGACTTGGCAAACAAGGAATATGCCGAGTGCATGGAGAAAAGCCCTCGGCAAACAGCAGGCACTCGGCATACAAGGATTTGCCGAGTGCCCTACTAGGGGCACACGGCATACATCAGGCTTTGCCGAGTGCCTCACCTGGGGCACTCGGCATTTGGGTGTTTGCCGAGTGTCGGACCCGAGGCACTTGGCAAACAGGGACCTGACGCCCGCATGCACGGCCATCCCTGGACGGCCCGGCGCCGGCGTGAGCAGTTGCCGAGTGCCGGCCGTTAGGCACTCGGCAAAGCTCTTTGTTTGCCGAGTGCCTCCTCCAGGCACTCGGCAAAGACCATTGTTGCCGAGTGCTACTCATGACACTCGGCAAACCAGAAATCGATATTTCATGCTATCCTTTCTAATTATTTTTCTTTTCTTCACTTACAATACGAGGTACTCCATGTAAAAATTTTGTATTTTTTTGGGTCCATTTGCTATATTCTGTTAATTTATTTCATTTAAATGAATTGTTTGGTTTATGTCAAATTTGAACGGCAAGTGATTCAAAATGAGCAACAGAGTTAGTAGAAAAATAATATTCATGTTATTGAGTCCATTGTGATGCCTTATACGTGTAATGAAAGTAAATTTGGAACTTCTTGGACACGAAACATGCTGATTTACGTGTGTCTGTATTGTTTTAAAATTCTAACAAAAACAAACAAAGTCTGAAAATTATGAGATTTGTCTAGAGCTTATAATATCATACGTGGAGCCTGTGGTAAAAAATAGAGAAGGTTTTGCACAAGTCGTCTCGTACGATGCTTATAGACCAGAACATCTCCGAAGAAGAATCGTAGAGTTGAGAAGGGATCTTTAAGATTTAGAGTCAAAGTGACGGTCCAATTGGAGTTTGACTTCACAACTTTTTCTGTAGGCAATAACCAACATAGATAGTTTCATGTTAAGTTTTGGTAATTTTTCGGATCCGTTTTATAATTTTTAAATTATTTTCTGTACTTATAGAATTGTAATGCATATAAATTCATATTGACGAATATCACATGAAATAATGGATTTATGTTGGTAGAATCATGACATATGCCTTTTAGAGTGGAATGCACATGGTTTTTTCAAATTACATTGCAAGAAATTTGGAAAATAATTAGAATTGCTACACTGTTAGCCGAGTGTCCTGGTCCTGGCACTCGGCAAACATGGCAATGCCGAGTGCCTCTGTGTGTTGCACTCGGCAAACTTTCATTTTTTTTCAAAAAAACATTTGCCAGTGTATTTTAAAAAAATAAAAAAATGTTTGCCGAGTGCCACGTGATCTGGCACTCGGCAAACTCGGGGTTTGCTGAGTGCTAGATCATGTGGCACTAGGCAAACCGAGGCAATTATCCGTCCGGACAGCCTCCTCCTCCACACACACACACACACACACACATCACTCACTCAGCACCCGAACTCACGCCGCTGCCCGCCCATGCCACCGCCGCCGGCCGCCCACGCCACCCGCGCCCAGCCCC
>CM014273.1:52384-90992 GCA_004135705.1 Alloteropsis semialata | reverse complement strand
GAGGACATTCCTCCTCCGGAGCACGGGTATGATAATTTCGACTTGTGTGCTAGTGATGATGAGACTTATGATCCAGCAAATCCCGATCACGATGATTATTTCTAATACATGTAAGATTCATATTTATTATTTGCAATGCCATATTATTTCATAATTTGATTTATTTATTTTGCATCTATTTTATGCTTATCTGGGCTGATTGGTTTACTCTTTTTTATTGCAGATGGTGGGCGGTTTCAAGAAGTCGGTACATGAGCTTTACCAAGCTGTGACCGGTGGAGGTGACAGGTCCAGGAGTGGTCGAGGGAGGGGTGGAGGCAGGGGTCAACGGAAAGGGAAGAAGACTGGAGGCAGGGGTCGAGGGAAGCAGGCTCGGGAGCCATCCCCTGTAGCTTCGTCGTCTTCCTCTGAAGAGGTATTACCTTCAGCGCGGGTGGAGTAGGAGGAGGAGGGGCAGGTGCAGGGGCAGGAGGAGCAGGAGGAGGAGGAGCAGGTGGAGCAGGAGTAGGAGCAGGAGCAGGAGGAGGAGGCGGCAGAAGGGGGTTCCTCTTCCTCTACTTCGTCTAGTGTCTGGTTGCGAGGTCCCTCGCATCTCCCTCAGCGATCGATACCTTTGGAGAGGCGCCCAATGATTCGCCCCATATGGAAGCGGTAAGTAGCTTTAGATGTTATCACCACATTTTCATTTGATATGTTTATAATCATATTAGAAACTAATAATTTATCTTAATCACTTGGGCAGAAATTGGTTGGTTGTAGTTCCAGGTGTTCACAACCGCCTTGTCAACAGGATTCTTGGACTTTTGTGCAGGCTACACTTCCCTGGCTTCATTCAGCATGCCGGCAGCATGGAGCCGGCTTACACGTGGGACCACTACATGGCCTTCTCCGATGTACCTGATCGAGAGGGCAGGTTGTTCCAGAACAAGGCGGAGCGGGTGAAGGGCGAGCTGTGGGTAAGTCTTTCTTCAACAAACTACATTGCTCAATACATCGCATTCATTGGACATTCTTTAAATAATAATTGCATACATCGCGTCTATATACAGGATTTCTACAGATGCGAGCCGGGATACGAGCAAAGGGCGGCTGCTGTGGCTCACAAAGCATGTTATAAACTCGTGAAGGACATGCATTACGAGGCGCGCGTCCAGTCAGTGGTAACATACTACTCTTCGTTTCTTCAAACGAAGGTCTCGAAAGCTGATGCAAGAAACATCAAGATGACCCGGGAACAACACTTGCGGGTACATATAAAACATTAATACTGATTGTTTTCGAGATTAAGTACGCTTAATTTGATCTTCTTATATGTGATGTCCTTGATGACGTGTAGGCGCCTCCGTGGTGGTGTGCCTAGCATCTCTAGTGCTGGGAATACATGGTGGACCAGTGGTTGACGCCCGAGTGGGAAGAGACGCACAACGCTTGCCGAGAGCGGTGTTTGATGATGCTTGGTGTATCACACCATCAAGGCAACCTTAGCCTCGATGAGTACGCGGCTAGATGGGTACATGAACTGATTTCTTTATCCTTATGCTCAATTCTCCATAATTTGTAATTATGGTGCTGTTTCTTTCGCAGACCTCGTCACATGAGGGCCAGCCATGCGGCCAGTTCAAGGCATATGCTATGGCCCACAAGGGCAAGGCGACATCCAATATCGACTACTACCCGAGGACCCGCCCTCGGCGTACAGCAATGCGAGCATCCATAGTCGCCTCAATGCATACACATCGATGGCAAGTGAGGTCCATGGGCCAGAGTACGATCCGGTCACCCAGCCCCTTGATGGAGAAATCGTCATGAGGGTGGGAGGAGGCAAGAAGTATGGGCGGTACTATATTGGCGACGCCATACTCGACACGGCCACTACTCCCACTCTGTCCTAGATTCGAGCAAGGAGCACGGGCTCGAGCCCCGCCATACGCCCACGGCCGGACACTGCATACTTCCGGATGGAGGCACTCCAGGTAATTTCTGTTTTACTCGTCGTTTATTTATTTGTACATACGTTTGATTTGCATTGTAACTTTGGGATGATATATTGTAGACCCAGCTGGAAGAAGAGAGGAAGAGCCGGGAGGACATGGAGGCGAGGCACAAGGCCGAACGAGAGGCCGATTAGGCGAGGTACGAGGCCGAACGGCAGGCCGATCAGATGAGGATGCAACAGATGTTTGAGTACATACAGTGTCTTTCTCAGAGGATGGGTCAGCCTGCACCGCCACCGATGGTTTTCCCTCCACCGCCGGTAATACATAATACTCCTGTGAGTCGCTTTTGACAATCTTATAGTTTAGAGAACTTTAGAATTTTATAGAACTTTACAGCATTTTAGAGAACTTATAAACCTTTAGAAAACTTAGAGAACTTTAGAAAACTTAGAAAACTTTAGACGATAACTTGTTTCTGACATAAAACTTGTCTCACACATGCAATGTATTCTCCTTTGTGCAGATTCCATCGGCGACATCGAACCAGCTCAATCCAGACGTCGATTTGTCGCAACCATGGCACACACCTCCACCTACGTGACTTATCATTTTACCTTGGGATTTTTGGATTGAGGCCATTACAATTTTGCGAACTTGGAGAAACGCCATTACAATTCGTCTTATTGGAAACTTGCCACTACAATTCGCAAGCTCCCACATCTTTGCCCTATTCTACGTCTCACGCGGACACGGGCCCATTGTCAGGCGTATACGGGAGACGTATTCTCCGTATGGACGATTTTGCCCCCCGTCCCAATCGGATACAACGCCCCCCGGCCGGTCTGTCGTCCGCATCTCCTCTCTTTTCCCCTCCACCAGGTCACCTCCCGGCTGCCATATTCGCCGCCGCTCCTCGCCGTGCTTCGCCGGCGGCCACTGCACTTCGACGAGATGCAGTTCAGGCGAGCGGCTGCGGCAGGCTCTTCAAGCAGCCCGACGGCTGGCGCGGCTTCAAGCAGCCCGACGGGATGGGGGCTGAACCAAGGTGTCTGCCCGTTTTGCCGCGTGCCATTGGTGCGAATCAGAAGCAAGCAGCAACAGACTTTGGGCCAAATGTTCGTCAAGTGCCCGTACTCCGTCAAAGTAAGTGAATTTGTGCTCAATTTTGAGTGTGCCCAAGTGCCCGTATGGTTTTGATGAGGCTAGGGTTTCATGCAGGGCGACCCAAGAACGTGCCGCTTCATCATGTCAGAGGAGCAGTACGAAGGATCATCATACGGGCGGTTGAAGACGGCGGCCGTGTTGCCTGATTGTGGCTCCGGTGATGGTGGTGATGGGGCTGTCGACCAAGCTTTGGACATGAGCCAAGAGCTGGATGAACTGAAGCAGAGGGTGGATAGCGTTGTGCATGAGCTGTGTGAACTAAGAGTGCAAGTGCATAAGCTGAAGATGACAGCAATCTGTGTTGGTGTAGGTTTTGGCTGTGTTACAACAGCAATTTGTGGTGTAGCTATAGGTTTTGCTATGAGCAGAATGTGGTAGTGTCCAAATCAGTGAACTTTGTGAAAGGGTCTTGTGTCAGCAATCAGTGAACTTTGTGTAATCTTGTTTGTGTCAATGCAATGGAATAAATTTCAGTTCACTTCAAAATGACAAGTTGCCTGATAATTCATCAGAAATTGACAATGGAATCAGGTTCAGAAATTTTGCTCCAATAGCTTTGCTTTCTTTGCTGGCATACTGAATCTAAAGTGCACCAAGAAAATACAGATGAAAAATAGAAAAAAGGACACATGATGACCAAATGATGTTGCAATGTAGCACAATGGAAGCACCATGGATCATCCCATAGTGTTCAGGTAGCATGTCAAGATCAATGATACAGAGTACATTCATGATGTCAGGGAAGTAGGAAGTCAACATCAAGGACAAGGAAATGCAAACAATTGCTCACAAGTCAAGATACAAAAGAGAGGAATGGAAGCAAGCATTACCAAGCATACATTAGTGTATCTATGACAACCCAGGTTGAGAAAGAAAACGAAAACAACAATAGCAATTCAAAACAGGAACTCTGAAAATGCAATAAAATAAACAGATGAGTGAACTTCACAGGTTCACTAGCACAACCATATAGGTTCAATAGTTCATTACATAAGCCCAACCTTAAAGGTTCATGTGCCATTACAGGTTCAACAACACTAGCAATTCATTTACAAAAGATGACTGTCATCACAGGTTCAACAGCCCAGCACAAGCATACAGGTTCATGTGCCATCACAGGTTCAACAGCCCAGCACAAGCATACAGGTTCATGTGCCATTACAGTTCATTACATAAGCCATACAGTTGACAAAATACATCACATGTTCTTTCATGGAGGAGCAGCAAATAGATCTTTCAGGCTTTTGACAACCTTTGCTGGAGGAGCAGCTGCAGCCTTCTTTTGCTTCTTCTTTAGGGGTGTTGCCTTCTTCTTCTTCTTTGGTGCTTTCCCCTTTTTCTTCCCCTTGGATGGTCCTGCCTGGTCCTCTGCTGAACTCTTCCTACATATGACATGTGTGTGGATTAGAATAATTAAGCTGCATGAAAGTAAAGAAGCTGAAAGAATAATTGTGCTTACCTCTTCTTGCTTGGCTTCTTGCTGGTCTCACCATCTTCTCCTACCATCCCCAGTTTGCAAGTCTTGGCAAAGTGCCCAAACCCTTTACACCTACTGCATCTCACTTTCTTTTTGGTACTGTTTTTCTCAATAGAGCCCCTCATCTGTACCAGATCCTTGGATGATTCTCCTCTAGGTAGTCAATTGTACCTGGAGCAAACTCAAAAATTTTCTTCATGTGCCACTTGAACATGTACTCTGTATAGCTTTTGGCAGCAGGATACAGGTGGTCAGTGAAAACTTCCCCTGAGTAGTGTTTCATGAAGTTGCTATACATGTGCCTCATGCACTCTCTGTTTTCAGCCTGTGGAAAAACTTTGACTACAGCCTTCTCTAATCCTTTACAAGCATCTGAACATAATACAAGTCCAGGTGGGTCTCCTATGACTTTGTGCAAATTCTCTAGAAACCATGTCCAATTATCTTCAGTTTCAGAGTCAAAAACAGCATAAGCAATATGATATAGCCAATTATGGCCATCAACACCTGTAGCTGAAGCCAACTGTCCAGTATACTTTCCATGCAGGAAAGATGCATCTACACCTACAAAGGGTCTACAACCAGCTAGGAATCCATCAATGCATGGCTTCAAAGCTACAAACACCCTCTTGAACCTTTTCTTCTTACCAACCTTCTCTACCTCTATTTCTACATGACTACCAGGTGATTTCTCTTCTAGGTGAGCAGCCCAATTGAAAAGAAGCTGAAAGCTTTCTTCATACGTACCATGAATTTGTTCCAGGGCAACCTTCAAACCAGACCAAGCTTTGGAATATTTCAGTTTTATCCCAAAGTCACTCTCCAGCTTTTCTTTGGCATCCTTTGCTCCCTTTCTTGGGTTCTTCTTCACCCAGTCCCGAAGTCTGTCTGCACACCACCCCTGACTAGCCATTTTGCCTTCTTGCAGTTTGGTGGTTGGACAGTTGTGAGCTGAAGGTAGCTTTTTGATCTGCACAAATGATACAAACACACATGTCAACTATTGCTCATCAATTATTGTTAATAGAAAATACACACATGTCAAGTATGGTACCTGTACAGTTTTCTTGTCCCAAATGGTGGAGGCATGAATTCTCCAAGGGCATCCCTCAGCAGCACACTTTGCTATGAACCTAGTCTTGTCTGACTTCCCCCCAGCAGCAAAAGCAAAGCCAGTCTTCACAGCATAATGCCTTATGGCTTTCCTGAATGAGTTGATATCAGGAAACAACTCCCCCTCCACTATCTTTGGGTTCTCAGGGTCATGCACTACATGCACCTCCAAGGGATCGTCATCATCCACCTCTGCCTCAACATTGAAAAATTCAGCATTTTCGTCAACATTTGCATTACTGTTAGCATTGTCAGGTGGCTGTGCAAATTGAGGAGCAGGTGGCACTGAACCATACATGCCCTCATCGTTGACTCCAACATATTCTTCAGGGTTGTCAAATATGTCAGGCTCCCTATCAGGCTCTATCTCATCAGCAACACTAGCGGGGTCATTTGGCATGCTGGCAGCTGCAGCTGCATCTGCCTCTGCCTCTGCCTCTGCCTCTGCCTGTGTTTCATCTGGAGGAATCACACAAATAGGCTCTATCTCATCAGCAACACTAGTGGGGTCATTTGGCATGCTGGCAGCTGCAGCTGCATCTGCCTCTGCCTCTGCCTCTGCCTCTACATGTGTTTCATCTGGAGGAATCACACAAATAGGCTCAAGTGCATCAAATTCAGCTTCCTCACAAGTGGCTCTATCGAATACACCTACTATAACATCACAGCTCATCTCCTCCTTATACATTTCAAACAAATCGACCATCTGTATCTCATCAACTAATCTGGTATCCTCATTCAGCCTTTTGTCATAGAACCAAACAGTGGGTGTCTGGTTAGTGCATAGGTTCAACTCGGTTGTCAAAGAGTTCAACAACAACTGCAATGTCAGAGACCCATACTCCACATCCCATTTAAAATTCCGGCCTTTTGTGTACATTTTCCTACCACACGAGTCTTTGGAAGCATAAGCTTCGACTTTAATCTCTAGCGCAAACATCCCATCCCTACGAAATGCAGTAAATCGAAGGGAACCAGAAATCAAAGTGTACAAGGCATTTTGAATCAACTCTAATCCACAAGGCTGTTGAACACAGAGCGACAAATCGCGAAGACAAGGGCTACGGGTTTCCGTACCTGGATGCGCCGTCCTCCATCGCCGCCGCACCAGTGCGACAACGAGGCGGGGAAGATGCCGACGTCGTCATTAGGCCTCCTCCATCCCCTCCATTGGATGCGCACTGCCGGCTAGGGTTCCTCTCCGTGACTCCGTCGGAGATGGCGAGCGGTGGGGAGAGGAGACGAGAGAGACGACGGGGGGCGTTCTATCCGATTGGGACGGGGGGCGTTGTATCCGATTGGGACGGGGGGCAAAATCGTCCATACGGAGAATACGTCTCCCGTATACGCCTGACAATGGGCCCGTGTCCGCGTGAGACGTAGAATAGGGCAAAGATGTGGGAGCTTGCGAATTGTAGTGGCAAGTTTCCAATAAGACGAATTGTAATGGCGTTTCTCCAAGTTCGCAAAATTGTAATGGCCTCAATCCAAAAATCCCTTTTACCTTCATTTGTGGCTGTGGTACTTCTGTGGTTGTGATACTTGTATTGTTGTGATACTTCTATGGTTGTACTGGACGTCTTTATGATATTAATGTGGTTGTGAACTATATGAATTGCCTGTGATAATTGTGATGATGCTTAGTGTGATAAATGTGTGATGTATGTGAGATTGAGGTACGTTATACGTAATCGAACAAATAAAAATGGTCACATTTGGTCACTTTGCCGAGTGCTTTTACCATAGCACTCGGCAAAGTGACCAATTCTGTTCACTTTGGACAGGAATTTGCCGAGTGCCAGGGTAAAAACACTCGGCAAACTCAGAGTTTGCCGAGTGTTTTTACCCTGCCAGCCGTACAACACTTGGTAAACCGTGCTCCGTCACCGTTCATCCACGCCGTCAACGAACTTTTTATTGCCGAGTGTGAGGGTTTGCCGAGTGTCAAAGTGCACTCGGCATAGGTGTTTGCCGAGTGCCCGACAGATGGCACTCGGCAAACCATGAGTTTGCCGTCTGGGGCGCTGCCGAGAGGGGTATGCCGTGGGCGGCCCACGGCATACCTTTTGCCGAGTGCATCAGGGGGTTTGCCGAGTGCCTGAGACACTCCATGGGTTTCTCGTAGTGACTGTTAGCTAGCTATTGTAGAGACCTTGTGCTAAATGCTTTAGTCGGTCATTTTAATCCATACCCAATAGCCACAATCTAAGATACAACGATATTTTTTCTTCCTCAAGATACCAGGCTATTTTTTTCGGGGTACTACATGAACAATGGTGGAGCCATGAATGAACGAGACAACGAGTCCGGGGGCCGGTTGAACATCTTGTAACCACGCTCCATGCAAGGGTCTCATAATTAATGCAATTATGTTACACAGAAAAAGACGAAACGAACTGCCGAGAATTGAGCTGCCTAGCCCTCTAATTAATTTGACACTAGTCCCGGAGTCCGGCCATCGATTAGTTCGACGACGACGACGAGGTGGAGGAGGAGCAGGAGGTGGTGGCGGCGGCGGAGCTCTCGAGGCGGCGGCGACTTGCGCCAGACGAAGTCGCCCTGTTCTTCCGGCCTTCCAGGAAGCACTCGAGCGACCTCTTCAGCGACGGTTTCCCGGTGGCGCCGCCGCCGCCTCTGACCTTGGCCGCTTCCTCCACCGCGCTCTTCGCCGCGCAGATGATGGCCCTCGCCTGCTCCTCTGTGAACTCGGCGCCGCGGCCGCCCGCCGCCGCCTTCTCCGGTGCCGCCGCCGCCGCCGCAGCGCCGCTCTGCATGCTCTGCTTCGTCATGGTGATCGTCGATTGATCGTTCAGTGGCTTGGTCTCTAGCTCGCTAGCTAGCTTCTGCGATGGTCTCTCTCTTCTTCTCTCCGGACCCGATTAAGAGTCTCAGAGACAAGAAAGAGAGAGAGGCTAGAGAGAGAAGCAGAGGGATTGTGAATTGGCCACCGAAGGCGATGGGAGACGAAGAGGATAGCCGGCCTGCTTTTAAACCCGCCCGGCCGGCTCCTGCTTCGATCGGCTGGCGCGCGAGAGCGCACGTGGCAGTTTTGCTCGCGCACGTGCGTCCTATGTTTGTCGTGCTCATCCCGTTTTTGGATGGTTTACATCGCACTCGCCAGTTGCAAACTTACCAGTTTGGGAAAGTCGCGTCGCTCTGGCAGCTCCGGTCCCACATGCTACACCGGTGAAATAGCCTGTGACAGTTTGGCCGGGTCCGTTGGCTATAGCCTATATCAGCCAGTTGGTTAGAACTTAGACATGAAGATTTTAGGACAGTGCATATATCATGAGATCAGTGGTGGTTTTCTTGTCCAGGATCAGATTAGATTACATAATCTGGAAAATAATCTCTCAAGGAAAAAACACTCTATTCATCAGATTATATAATGTACGCCCTCTAAATTACCATAATATATAAGCTACTGAAATATGCTTAACTAGATTATATAATCTTGCTTGTAAACAAACAGGTATGACATCGAGCTTCCAAGCTAGCTAGCGCACGTGTAATTGGACGTGACAGCAGGATTTGTACCATGGATGTGTGCTAAACTAAAAGGAATTTAAGATCGTGCGAGATATCTCTAAGATCGTTTTATAAGCCCACGGATTGTACAGCTTCTGTGGCATATATCCACAAGATACATGAAATATATATAATACTTATCTAGTCCACAGATAAACAACCGGCTTAGCATGTCTTATGATATTAACATTATCTCTTTTTTTCGCAAACATATATTAAAAGAGGTGTTTTACGGTGGTTAAAAAGGTACCAGGAGGTACCACGAGGTACCTTTTCTATTTTGGTAAGGTACCAGGAAGTATCTTTCCAATTTTAATATCGGTCTCATCTATTTTGGTACCGGTCCCACCTATTTTGCTGCCGTTTGGTACCTTTTTCTAGGTACCTCTTGGTACCTCCAGGTACCTTTTATGTTTGAACCGTTGAATTTAGCTTGATGGACGATCTTAATTTGTTTCAACCATTGTAAAATTCCTCATATTAACAAGATAATCAAAATATACTTAGTTAGAAACACTACGAAAACGAGAGTGCATATATCAGGGGATCAGTGGTGGTTTTCCTGTCCCGGATCGGATTAGATGCAAGACTCAGTTTCCCTCTCTTTCTTCATTTAATCACTTGCCACGTCATCTTTTATCCTAGGTGGCAGCTCATTTAATTCTATGGAAACCATCCTAGTCATTGGGTTGGGGATGGCCTGACATCGAGCTTGCAAGCTAGCCAGCGCATGTGTATTTTGGACGCGACAGCAGGATTTGTAGCATATGGATGTTTGTGCTAAACTAAAAAGGAATTTAAGATCGTGCGAGATATCTCTAAGATGGTGCTATATAAGCCGGGAACATATCAGGTGCAAACCAACCCTTCCGTGCAAACTATGGAAACTTCAATCTGGACCACACGA
Organism: Alloteropsis semialata; assembly: GCA_004135705.1. NCBI lineage: Eukaryota > Viridiplantae > Streptophyta > Magnoliopsida > Poales > Poaceae > Alloteropsis > Alloteropsis semialata. The sequence goes on along the minus strand of CM014273.1, from coordinate 80,866 downwards.
TATTGATCCAAGGGTGCACTCAGGGGAGGTGGAAGGGGTGATTTGCAATACGACTTTGCAAATCACCCCTCCCACCTTCCCTGAGTTTTGCAAATCACCCCTCCCACCTCTCATGAGTGCACCCTTGGATCAATATCATGTGGTCCAAATTGAAGTTTTCATAGTTTGCACGGAAGGGTTGGTTTGCACCTGATATGTTCCCATATAAGCCCACAGATTTTACAGCTTCCGTGGCATATTACTGTATCAGCAAGATACATGAAGTATATATAGTACTTATCTAGTCCACGGATAAACTACCGGCTTAGCTTGTCTTATGAGATTAACATTATCTCTTTTTTTTGCAAAATGGTATTAACAAGATAATCAAAATATACTTAGCTAGAGACACCTTTATTTTTAACATTTTTTGAGTACGAAAATAAGAGTGCAATATAACCTCTCGTTGAATCGATCATATCTTTTTTAAAGTAAGATGGATAGATCTAATTAGGGCCTGTTTGGCAGAGCTCTGGTAGTTCCCAGCTCTACATAGAATCTGGTGTTTGTTTAATCACTCAACAAAAGACCCTCGATCAGCCAACAGCTCTAACTCTACAAATTTCTAGAGCCAAAAATGACCGGTTCTAGCTCTATGAACCAGTAGAACTGTACCAAATAGGGCCTTAGCCCACGGTGCATTATATTGGATTATCACATAAGTGACCCCCACGCATATTGTTCATTTTTCCCTTTCTTCCACGCACAAGCACACACGATTGCTTACCATTTCTCTATTTCTGCTCTCTTGTAGGTGATTGAGCTGGTGATCACCTACCCGAATAAGCACAGAAATGGCAGGTGCGGCACTGGACAGAAGCAACAGTCAACAGATTCGCAACCAGCTGTTTTCAGCTCGCGGCACGAGCAGGTCAGCTCCTGTTGTCCACGTGCGTGTGAATGTGATGGATAGTCCTCAGCCAGCACGAGTTCGGCACAGCGGAGGTGGATAGACAGACAGATTCACAGCAATGGTAGAGTAGGCGCACAAGGTTTTCCGTGCCGTCTTCTCAAAAAAAAAAAAAGGGTTTTCCGTGCCGTGCCAAACCTCATCACTCGTCAGGGGAAGAAAAAAAAACGTGTGCATGACAAATGTGAGCCGATTGAGATCACACCCAATTAACAGGTTCAAACAGCCTGAACCCAAAACTAATACGCTTACTAACACTGTTTACATAGAAAATGGCCTGTTTTACAGCTTATAGTTTGGTAACTACATAACACTGAAATAATCTAATACGTACATCCTAAGTACAAAAGATACATTGTTGCAGGGAGTCTACCCTCCACCTACAACAGAAAGTGCTACCACTCTGTAAGACTGTAACATCGTGTAGGCTGGAGAAGTGGAGAAGCAATGATGCTTCCCGTCTAGGCTAAACCTAAAGTCAACTATGGACCTAGTGCTAATCAGTGTTCATCAGTGGACTAATTCGATGCTGTCAGATTGAGTGCTCAAGGGCCATCACCAGCTGATCAATATCTTGACAGTTCTCATTCCTGAATGTCAGATTTATGTAGTGCTCTTGAAAGACAACTGAGCTTTTACTATTTACAGTTTACAGACCACGGCTGTGAAAACAGTTCTATAAGCTGGTAATGACCTGCACAGAGTTTCATGGAAATTCAGCACTTCGTACTTTCCACCAAAGAAACTATGCATTCGTTTGCTAGAGCCAAATTATCCGTGTCTTTAAGATGAACTTGGCAGTTTACTAGTGATCAGGATTAAACAATGTTTTTTACATAAGTCTAGAACTAAACCTGGCATAAAGGTTTTGGATCTCATAGGTGAAAGACCTTCCTGAATTGCCAAACATTACATATATTTAGTTCACTAGCTAACATTAAACCATCGCTGACTGTAATCAAACACATTCTGGTTGCTTCTTATTCAATGTTTTTCTAGAGTTTAGCTAGCTTGTATAATTAGTTACACTCATGCTTGACTTCAAAAGGTCACACAACCGCCAAAGGAGGCAACATTTGGATACTACATCTCAGCTGTTCCAGATTTAACAGGAAAATGGATCTAAAATTTTGCGTGGACCAAGATTATAAACAGTAAACAGTGAGAGCAATTCATCTCGCAGGTGTGGAGAAGAACACAGGCCTAGTTCTACAAGGCACTAAAACATAACAATGTAAATTAAAATAACATAAGTATGTTTAACAAATATATAGCATCAAATAAAAAGCATGAAAAAAGGCCCCTAGTAAAAAAAACATGAGAAATCAACTCAGTTTAAAACTTGACGCACCTTATGCTTAAAGCATGAAGCGAGGATTTTTCTTCTGGACGATTTCTTGCTGCCAAAAGCACATGCATGACGACTTAACCAGACGAGGAGGGCTTTATTCTGTTTCTTTGCATGCTCCCCCTTCGAAGGAAAGGATTTTCTATTGAGAACACTAGCAAGCTACCATCCTTGGTTCCTGCTACGATGCACTCTTCAGGGGTCACAGCTAGAGAAGTAATTGTCTTCCCAACTCCATCATACCTCCAAACAATATCAAGAGAATGCATAGAACGTAACACTATCTGACCATGCTCACCAGCACAAACAATGAACTCACCACAACTACTAAGTTCCATGCAATTGAGACGTCCAATGGTTGCTGAAGAAGCAATATGTCTTCCATTAATGGAGTACATGTGCAAGCAGAGGTGATTCTCAGAATACAATACCACTCTCCCATGCTGTGATGCTACCAACTTAGACAAACCAACACCAGAAGGATGCTGAATCGACCGAACATATCTCCCTTCACGCAACGTATGAAAAATACAGGTCCCATCTTTTGAACCACTAATTACAATGTCCAATTCTGTGCTAACAAATAAGCATGTTATGATGTCATCGTGACCACATAAGATATGAACTGGCCTTTCCACTATAACATGTTCCTTTTCTGAAAATTCAAAATTGGCAGTCCTCAATTTCTTATCAATTGGTCTTCCTCGAAATGCATGCCAGATCATAACAGTTGTGTCATAACTACCAGTTGCAACCACGTTCCCGTCAGATGAAACTGCAGGTAAAAGTTTGCTCTGGCTTATGTTATTGAAAAAGAGGAAAATAAGGCTGATAGTTTTAAAGGATGCAGCGATATGGGATATGGAGTACCATTCACAAAATGCAGGGAACATAATGAAGACAGAAAGAGAGCAACCTAGCTGCCTTACCCAGGAAATATCAAATTAGATATCATAGTAGAATTGAAAACATATAACTGATCTTGCTGCACCCTGTTATTATCCAAATTACTAAGCCCTAAAACAATTATATGCAGTGACCGACAGACATTCAGTATTAGAAATTCTCTTATGTTACTGCATGCATGCTAAAAACACAAGGAGAGATCCATCAGCTGGCTACTATCCTTTTCAAAGGTATTAATCCTGAAAAAGGTCCTCTGTATCTTATTGTTTGGAATCTGTTTATTTATATACAGTTTTTTTTTTGCTAGCTGCCAAAACCTAGTAGTTTAATTCAGCAATCTTTGAAAGAAAATGGATAAGCATAGAGTCACTAAATGTCTCCAGTACCTGCAACACAGCCAACAACATCCTTATGTTGCCTGATGCTCTGCATAATTCTTCCATCACTAAGAGAAATTATCTGGAAACTGTTCTCCCAGTTTCCACATAAAATCAAATAATTATCACCATTATTTTGCATTGTTGCTAAGCACTGTCTTCCAAACTCAACGTTTTCAGCAAGGAAAGTGCCAATTTTACGAGGAGAGATAACATCTGAACTTATTCCAAAGGAATGTTCCTACATAAAATAAAGAACAAATGTAATAAACAAAAGTTACTGAGATACCAGTGTTTTAAACATCCAGTAGTGCCTTCAGTCAGGAAGAACCTGTGGTCCAGAATATGTGAAATTTCCACCTGACGACAGCTGTGTTGTCAACCACAGCTTAACTGACAATACGAGCCCCTCATTCATTGACACAACCGTGTTCTCCAACAAACCTATAAATAGTACAGCACACATGTGGTTGGTTGTATTAGAAACACTCGAAGTCAATGCTATCGACTGTGGTGCAAAATACAGTGGATGAGCAATTGGGGTGGGAGGTCCTCTTCTAGGATGTTTTATTCGGAAAATCTGGATTGGCGTTTGTCCAAAATTTGCTATCTGATCCTCAATAGCAGATTTCTGCAACATATCGTCCATATTTTCCAGATCAACTGCACCTTCATATGTGACGTAATAAAATATGTTTGCTGCCTATCCAAAATATAAGTATTAGTTAGATAATATTCTGACAATTCAAGGATGCTGTAAATAGCAACATGGTGCACCTCAACAGCTGGCTGTCCACGCTGCTTGTAGCCAAATATGAGGTCAATCCAGTGATGGAGATTAGAGCTAACATATTCACTTTCAAGGGCTTCTCTGTTGATGTGGATGAATTCGTCAGGTGAACCCTACAGTTTTGTATTGATTAATCATAGAGGGAAGCACCATATTAGATGGGATAAGAAATGTACTGTGTATGTGAAAGCTAACACATAACCGCCTTCAAAATTGACAAAACATGATTATATCCAGATTGCAACATTACAACTTGTGAGGGTTGAATTTCCATACTGGAGACGATCAGATTCAGAATATACATATAAAAAAAACATTAACTCAACTTAGCCTGTGATGTCTTGCATGAGGGTTATATTGAGAAAGCTAGATATATCAGGTGCTTAATTCTACAATTCTATGTGCAGGTTTTTCAATATCAGTTTGGAAAGCTAAACTACTTTCATTAGAATAGCAACAAGACTAATTCTACAAGGAATTCATCCTCAAGAAAACAAGTATGACAAATATAACTAGCACAAAAGAATCATTACCTTTGCCCATGGAGGGAGAGCAACATTGCCTATAGGTTCACCATCCTGCTTAACACCAAGATGATATGAATTTGAATTTTCAAGAAACTCAGGCATGTAAAAGAATTCTGGAATAAGCTCTTTGACATCACTTGTACTTGATAAGTTACTTTTGTAAGCGCTATCAATGCTCTGGAACAGACGATCAGCATGGTCAAACTTGCCACCCTGCACAAGCGTCAGACAGGCATAACGGTAAGATAATATGTTTTTTTAACTGTCATGAAATACGACAAGAGAAGTTCTGCATTGGCAAATTATGATTCATGAATAACGTTTTGATAATAAGAGGGAATTGTGTTCAATGTCAAGGACATTGATAAATATTCCATGACGAGCAAAATGAGAACCTGAAAGCTTAGATGCAGAGTAGTAAACGGCTCGAGCCTAAGCATGTAATGAAGAACGATTCCCATGCTAGAGTAGTGAGATCCATAATAAAAACTGCAGAAAAAAAAACATGGCCGTTAGTGCAAATAGAGTAAACTCAAATAACAAGGAGAATAGTGAGAATGAATGACATCAAACTCATTAAGGTCCAACCTCGGTATATCAGGATCACAGAAACTAAGATATCTATCTTCGAAAACCTGCCGAATAAGAAGTTATGATAAGGACGATGACAGCCTACAAATACAAATAATACTCCATAGTAACCACACCTTGAAACGGTTTTCATCCAAAGCACCAACTGGTTTTGAAAGATCCCTAAAAGTCGATGACTTGTTGAAATCAAGCTTTTCTGAGGTGTAATCAGCCAATACCCACGGAAATATAGGATACTGAGTTAAGTCGTTGTAAGATCTTCCAGAAAGGGTGTTCAAAATCACAAGGTACTCAAAGTTACTGATCTCCCTCCTTTTCCATCTTTCCCTGGCATTCTCTGCCATTTCAAGTGCAACTCGCCTGTCGACAAATGAAATGATATTATTTTTATCTTTGGTACTTCCTTTTGGGAACAAAGCTTCATTCCTGAGAGAAACCAAGAGAGTCCCTGCATTTTTGGTATCCTTCTGGGAGGAAAAGTTCAAAAATATAGGTGCACTTGAATCATCAAAGAAGATCTCCATTGCAGTATATTGTAGTAGGTAGCGTGTCCAATGAACTCCTTTTATCTGTAAACATGTATGGAAGGAGATCAAGAAAGTGAGCAAATGAGAGGAAAGGACACGGGAGAGAGATACCTTGGTTATGTTCCACCTTCTGTGACGTTTGATTTTGTTAGATTGATTTTGCATCAAGACACCATTGGTTTCAATCATACCATCTCGGCATCCACCAAGTCTGTCCACACCACCTAGCTCGTTCTTGCAATCTGAATCTTTTTTGTCTTTAAATTTGCTGAAAACAGATGATCCTCCAGTTCCTTCGACCAAAAATTCAAAAGAAAAATGCATAACAGTCCGTGTGATATCTAAGTGCCCTGCTAATTTTCGCTTTGGGGTTACAAGAACACAACGAACTGAACATAGCACCTGCAAAATGGGCAATCAACAATTGTTCTGTACTTCAGCTGAAATACTAAAGTTTTTTCTTTACCTTCGTATAATCATTATCTCCAGTAGTAGAGGATGGCTCTTTCTTATCATGTACAGCAGCGTGATAATCAGAGGAATCTGCAGCATTATTCAGGTTTTGGTTCTCTAAAGGATTACTCTGGGAAGATTCACTCACATCACTAGTGTCTTCAAATGGTTCATAGCCACTGTCCTCTGTGATTCCCCGCACTCCTTTAAGAAGGAATCGCTTCATTTTCTCAGGAATTTTGGCACTAATATATGGTTGATCAGCTGAAGGCGCTGTACTTTCCTGCCTTGACTGTGAAGGTTGGCATAGGCGTTCATCAAATTTGTAGTTACGCTTGAGCTTGAACCGCCGGCGCCATCTATCCTCTGTCTTGTCAAGTTTCCAGTGAGTCACAACATCATTTGGAAAAGGGTTAGCAGACCATGGTCCTCTCTCATCCATCAGAGCACGGGAAATATGTATCCACTTATCCTGATACAGAAAGCAACTAGTTAATGCATGACAGATTTTCTCTTAAACAAGCATTTGCTTGGTCGGATTTAAGAAACGCTCAGTTACCGTGATCAGTTGCTGATCCTCACGAAAAGCAAGTTGAGAAGCTGTTTTTCTACTGTCATCTGCTGAAAGGGCAGCAGTGACAGTAAAATTTATCTCATCTTCAATTGCCTGCACTAACCATGTTTCCTTTCCGGAACTCTCATTAAGCTTCAATTGAAGTTCCTGCAGATGCTTTAAGCGATCAGCCTGAACAACCTTCATGTGCTTAACCACATTAGCAGCCTGAAAAGCAATAAAGCTGATCATCTGTTACAGAAATGAACAATCAGCAGAACTGATCAAATGTATAAAACTTGAAACACATCCTCTCAAAGTGATGAAGTTTCATTCTGCACATGCCAACAAAACAATTCCAGACAAAGCAAAAAAGGGGCAAAGAAACAAACCGCAGCAAGAACACGATCCTTCTGTATAAAGCTAAGAATGAATCCAGTTTCCTTGTTGTCGTTGACTTCCACAGAATCATCTCTGCCTAAGATATTATTAACCAACATCGACTTTCCATATATGATAGTTTCAAGTATCAAGTGCGAAAAAACATGGAAACGTGCACCATCATCAAGCTGCCCATACTGAGATCTTGCAACTAGTAAAGACCTGTGTGAAAGAAAGAATAAGGAGAATGCTTTATGCACATTCAGAAGGACAGCTGAGAGTATCAAACATACCATATCAAAAAGTGCAGCTTATTTTTGCTTTGGTCATCTTCTGAAATAAGAAGAATTGGAAGCAATGACATGAACTGCAGGACGCACTTGGATGCATTTTCTGATCCAGCTTTGCAGAGGTACAGAAACACAAGGTGGAAGAAAACTCTTGGAATTATCTCCTCCCTTGACGTTGTATTTTTCTCAGAAAATCTATTCATTTTTACACCTAATGCACTGCCAATACCTACAGATACAACAACACCAACCTTTTCAGCAGCAGGGACATTCATAGACTCCACCAGTCCACGCCCCCTTTGCCCCAAAGATGCAACCTCAACATTTTGATCCTTCGGCAGGAATTTGCTTGGTCCTTTTTCGTTCAAATTACATATAATACTCCACACCTTGTCAAAGAAGCTCCACCAATCATTGCTGACTTTATTTCCATCAGAAAATGTGCAAGCCGTCGAAAGTAAGCTGGGAATTAGCACATTTGTTAAAGATGATGCCAGTGCTCAGCTACTTCATAAAATTCAGAACAAATGAAAGAACACAAAATGACGTATGTTCATAAGACGAAGAGTAGGTCATCTAAATCCTGGAAAACAAAATGGCACACTCTGAATCTTAACACACTGGTTAGCTTTATTTTCGTATCGATGTTAAATGCTTAGCGAACAATAACATATGCATTTAAGTTGATGCCATACACTCTAGTTGTGTCTATTAATTAAAATGTACGTCCTATACGTTCAGAAAAAAAACTGTAAACCTTTTTTTTTCTCAAATACACAGGAGAGTGGCATATCATTGTATTAAGAGAGAAGTAAGGGTCCAATTATGAATACACCACCTCCTCTTGGATCTGAGAACGAGGGCTGTTGACCTTGTCAGGCATACAGTTTTTTTCGATTTATAAAAAACAGTACACCTTACAAGAGCAACAACGAACAAAGGATATGGTACTGAGGCTAGTGAATGCAAGGACATAATCATTAACATGTCACTGTAGTGTTTCATCTTCTGGGTTGCGACTAATGACAATGATGTTGTTGAATGGCCTCATCAGAATTGACTCTGCACCAACTTTCATGGATTGTGATCAGAATGACAAACTGAAAGTGCCCATGTATCATTTATATTATACAGCTATCCAAATGAACAAGGACGGTGGTCTTAAGCTTTGTACCATAAAACACCACGAACCGCAACTATTTTCTCGTACACGCAGGAGAGCCACTACTATTGTCTGGCAAAAGTTTTGTACCAACGAGTAGACAACATAGTTGGTATTGCAGTGGTGTAGTGACCAGAAAAGGTGCAGGCAATAGCTCCAGCACTATCAACATTAGGTTAGAATCCATTTCTAAGGCAGCTACTAGAAAATATTTGAACACATATCTAGAAATAGGTTGGAAGTGCATATTTGAACTAGTACCTTGTACGTTGACCATTGCTCTCAGTATTTAAAATATCATTTAATGTTGCCTTAATATCTTCTTTCCATATGTTATCATCTGAAGATTCTTCTGAAAGACTGGGAGATGGAAACTGCAGGAGAAAAGAACAGATACTGCTCATGTACATGTTAATATGTCTGTTTCTGTTCAATACGTTTAGAAGCATACCAAGAGCTTTATTCCCATTTCATTGACAAGCAACTCCTGTATAAGGTTCAGAAAATATAATACATTATCACAGCAAGGCTGTAAAAGGAAAATATTGTCTTCCACAGATTTCTGAAGCAGGCTCCCTGCGATATCATCAAGTATGTCCCTCAGCAAATCAAAACTTGATATCTGTCCCTGAATAGTCATGCATCTCAATATCATCACTAGTGCAAAATAGCATATAACACCAAGTGGGTCATATAAATAAAATAAAGAAAGGATGAGGCAACACCCAACCTGGTCAATTTTCAAAAGGAAAAAATTAGCAGTATCGTCAAGCTGATGCCAGCCACCTCTAACAGAGCTCAGGTAGTATGAAAGGACCAAAGAATACATGTTCCTCACAAGACTTAGTTCATTTGTCTCCACATTGTCAATCTCACATTTAGAAATTGATTTGTAGTCCTTAAATACATCAAGCTTTGTGGATGTTTCAAGCCAAGAGTTCCAACTGTGCTCCTGATAAAAATCATTCCAGGATAAATAACTAACAAGTAACAAGCATAGACCCAAGAAAATAATACGTACCATTAAGGCCTCAATGTTTGAAGGGTTTGAATCCAGCAAACCAAGAAGATCATTTAAGATTCTTCTCCGTGCTGTGGAATCTTGACAAGAAAGCATATATCTGAAGATGCAGACCAAAATCTGAGGCAGGGAAAAGGCTGCCAAACTTGAAATGTTGCAATTTTTATCTCTTGATGGATCAGACTGAGAATTTTCCTGGAGGACCTATACAGAGAAAACAGCAGATTACATCTACAACTAATACTCAGAAGATTGGTGAGAGAGAATTAAATATAAATAAAAATATGGCATGAGGTTGGTACAATAACCTGTTGTGGAGTGGTTCCACCAAGAACACTGAAAAGACTTGCACATAAATTATCTGAGAGTGGAAATTTGAATAGCCTTTCAGATATTGTATAGAAGAACAATTGAGGTGCAGATGCTATTTCTTTTGTGAAGTTTTCAGAGATGGGTCTAGACTGCCTTAAGGGTAAGGGAAATAATTTCATTCCTTTATGCTCAGAAGAAATTCCAATCAAAAGCTTTCCAAGGAGCTGAAGCCCTAACAAACGGACTGCCTCAAAGTCGCTGAAGAAATAATAAGTGTTAAATATGCCAAAAAGTAACTGACTGCATTAAATATATATGGTGCATGAAGAAATTATGTGTTCTCGGATCACATTTTACTCCGATAACAATATGCAAAATCTAGAGGCATAATTCACAAAATATGAAGGCATACAGAAGGCCCTTGCAAAACAATTTAGAAGAGACATAGAGATGATGCTCTAACTTACAATAAATGCACAGAAAAATATGGGAATAGGGTTCAGCAGTTTGATTAAGCATATAATTAATTAAACTTCTCCCTTAAAGTCTTCTTTCTGTCCCATCTTTCTGGAGATCTGTCTCTTATCGCTGACTCTTGTTCAACAAATTATCTAAAGTGAGTGGGGCAGTGGGGTGTGTGTGTTGTATGGCTATTTTGGCCTAACTCTTCTTCTCTTAATGCAATGATAAGCAGCTCTCCTGCATATTTCAAAAAAACAAATTATCTAAAGTCATTACAACTTTAGGATTTTGCCTTTGCCTTAGTTTGGTTAGGATGAACACAATGACATTGTATAGTATAGTTGAGTCAAAGTGAATAACAACCTTTTGAAATTAATGTATTGTCTTGCGGGGTTGAAAAGCTCAAGCAGCTCACAATTTCTTTCAAACATCATAGTAGAAAGAGTAAAATACATCCAGGTCCATAAACTCTCAAAATGCATTTTTACGTCCCGAAACTTGTCCTGAGGTGTCGTACGGGTCCCTAAACTCTCAAATTACATTATCAGATCCCCAAACTTGTCCTATTCGGCTTCCTAAACTCTCATAATGCATTTTCAGATGCCTGAAATTTTGAGAGTTTAGGGACCTAGATGAAACCACAGGACAAGTTTGTGGACCTAACAATGTATTTTGGCTAGGGAACTAGCTTACACCCTGGAACAAGTTCAGGACCTGAAAATGCATTTTTGAGGTTTTTGAAGGGGCCTGTCCGAATGTTCAGGTTGTTCTCCAAAAGGTGGAAGAAGAATGCCACCTTTGGTGTCTGGCCGGTGCTTCTGCTCTTTAGGAGCTTGTTCTGAGGTCAATTGCCCCAAGCCCTTAATGGGCTGGTAGTGCATGTAGGTCCTGGTCCTGGCTGGTTGTTTTCTTGCTGTGGTGCAAGTCTTCTTCTAAAAAAAACTCGACCTGCGGGGGGTAAGACAGCCCCCGGGAATTTTGCTAAGAAGAAGACCTTCTCACGCAGGTCTAGAAAACCCCCGAACCCCTGCCCCATCCTTACACAGCTGCACCGTAGCCCGTGTGAGAATGACCAACAACCTGGGCCGGGCCTTAGACCTGTGCTTTGGCCTTAGACCTGTGCTTTGGCCGGGGATTGTTTTAACCCCAGCCTGAAATTCGCTCCCACGGGGAGTCTGAGGAGTGCTACTAGAGCCACCTAACCAACTCAGCTAGAGGCCCATTCGTGTGCAAGTCTTCTTCTAGCCAGGACTTAGTGTGAATGGAGTGTGTTGGGAGGGCTTTTCCAGCCTCTCCCATTTCCTTATACATTTTGTGTGACTTCTTTTCTTAATGAAATGACACGTAGCTCTCCTGCGTTGTTCAAGGAGAAAAAAATGCATTTTGAGAGTTTAGGGACCTAGATGACACTCTAGGACAAGTTTAGGGCCGCCCATGCATTTTACTCAATAGAAATTGGCTCTAGGTTGATAGAATTAAGAATAAGTTACCTCTTAAGAAGATTAACAAAAATGCAACAACCGCCAAGGCAATTTACGTTCTCCAAAAAGGATGATAAAACCGAGCCCTGTGAAAGAGCATGAATGATCGTGTCCAGTATATCCCTTATACATTCTGTGTCTTGACTCCTCTCAAAAAACGCTACAAGTGCTCTTATGTCATCAGGAGAAATTTTTAGCCTGTGAACCAACATGTCGTTATTATGAATAGAAAATGCTTATACATTGCTATGAAAATCTATGAAGATGTAATGTGATGTGTACAAAAAAGGACTACTTTCAGACACCTATCATCTATATAAGGTATGGAAACAAAGGATACTACTTTGAGATATATACATCATCTATGGAATGGAAAAAGGCTTGGTAGGAGGTGGAAGTGCTTACTTTAAGCTCATTTCTGCTAAACTTAGAAGGAGAAGACGAAGCTTGCGAATTTCAGCTATCTTAGGTCTCTCTCCGATAACTTCTTTGGTAACTGGATGCAGCAAAGGCTTGGAAGCAACAACATGCTTAGAATCTGCCTTTTCCCAGTAATATCGGCACACAATATCAATAATCCATGGAAGTCCACACAGAAGAGGTAAAAGCCTCCTGTCTGTTTCGAAATATTTTATCACAAACATATAGAGATCTCTTTGTACTTCATAGCTTGCATATACCCATATTTGTGGATTTAAATAAATTTGTGAGATAGCATCTTTCAGGAGAACTTTTGACATGCCTGAATATGCATAAAAAGTATTAGTGATGTACATATAGTTACATGGAGAGAGAGAGAGAGAGTTTTGGCAAGATTACCGCATTTCTTTAGAATGTCAAACATATACTTTAGTGCAGAAAGAGTTTTGGTTGTTAAGAGCTGTGGTGTAGATGATTGAAGCAAGAAACCTAGAATAGATAACCCAGAAAGAAGATACATCTGTTGTTGATTTGATACATTTCCATCCAAAACAGTTGCGACTAGCTCAGTGACCTCAGCTGCCAATTTATCATTGTCGACAGATGTATGGGAAGATTGCACAACATCAGTTGCAGCATCAAAAAATTGAGTGAAGAGTGGAAAAAATACAGAGACACCACCAACACAGTAAATAATATCCTGAGGCAAGTGTCGCGAGCATAGCTTGGTTCCCCCCATAATTGCTGCTTCAAATGTATTTTTGTCAGCATTATCGAGTGCTGATGACACACTGAACAAACTCCGACCGTCACTAGCCTAGGGAGAAGGGGGGAAATACAAAATATTTATTAGTAAACCGAGGATGTTGCATCTTGGTGTAAATGTTTAACAGCCGAGGGCTAAATTTGCTCGAGTTTGCACCCAGCCCCCACAAAGAGGACAGACTACAGACACATATAGTAACTCACTTGGGTTTATATGATACTCAAACCCACAGACCACCTCTACTCGGCCCCAGAGTGTAAGAACTTATGAAATAAGATATATATCATGAACATCAGTGAAGAGAATTTGAACCTGTGCATTGAAACCAAAAATGATCTTTGATGAAAGGCCATCTCTTGCATCAAGAATTCCTCTGTAGAGTGAATCATCACCATGGAAAGAGTACATGTAACTTGGTCCGAGAAAATATATGCCCTTTACTTGCTCCGAAGAAAGGGCATCAGAAAACACATAGACCGGACCCATTTGACCTGTGAAGGCAAAAGTTTTTTCGAAACCAATAGAAATAGGTTCTTCACCAACAGGCATCAATTCTGTACCAATGGTGCAGTGCGTCATTGCTTCATTGACTTTTGCGTACCTTAAAATACCAAGGACAAGTTTCAGGTGTCACAAGCTACAAATAGTCTTCAACAAAAACTTAAAACTCATAATGTATGCACTAAACACATATAGTCTATTATGAAATGAAACCTAACAAAATATGAAGAAAGCTGGTACTTTCAGGATGTATACGATGTACCAACGCTGATCAGTGCCTTTTCTCATTTTTTTTAACAATGGTTGTAAAAGGTATTTTGTTATTAAAGAAGTATTGATGTTGTCACCAATATGCACAGTAACCCTTATTCCCACTTAGTTCGTGCAGTAATGCATCAGTAAATTTATTAAACAATTTTATGCAAATACCTTTAATGACGATCTACCAACACTATTTTCATGTGGCTAATTCAAATATCTCTTGAAGTTTTAAAAGTTCAATAACACATGCACACGCTGTAAAACAAAAGTTTTGGTCGTTGGCCGGGGCTCGAGGAATTTCCCTCTTGACTGCTCCCACTTCACAATGTAGTTTCTTGTGCTTAGATTAGGGTCGTCCTTGTCTTAGAGCATGGGTGCATCTTTTTCTTGAGGCTTGCTGGTTGGGTGTGTTGGCGTGAGTTTGGGTGTGTTGTGTTGGCCTTGTGTTTTTTGTTATCTGGGATCTCTTCCCTTTTTCATCTTCTTAATATAATGATGCGCAGCTCTCCTGCGTTTTTCGAGAAAAATAAAACAAGTTAACAACACTCATTTGGTAATGGAGATACTTATTATAGTATTAAGAATACATCATTACTTTCCGGTTCGAGATAGAATGCAGCATTACTTTATGAATCAATTGATGCACAAAAGATCAAATACTGTTAAGATATTTTATATGTGATATTGTGAAGATATTTTATATGTGATATTGTGGACTTGTGGTTATGAGAAAAATGAAATCTCCAATGAAAAATGGTAGGATTATGGTTCTACAATGTTGGTGCAGCTGTGTTGTGCCGCACACTGCTAATAAATTTTTGATACATTAATTTGCCAATGAACCAGTTTGTGTATGTGGTTTGCCAGAACTACATAGGCCCAGAAGGTCAGAACAGATTCACTCACTATATACACCTAAAATGGGGCCAACATGATTCTTAGTCAAATTTAACTTTATTCTGAAATGCAAATCCAGAAGAATTTGCTCACCCACACTTCTCAGATGACACTAGCTCCCCATCTACATAACACCTCAGCTGGCTTCCTCCTGAGAAAGCCCTCCCAATTGTATGAGTAACAGTAAGGAATCTCCATTCCTTTGGTGGGAGCTTGAGTGGTAACAAAACACACTGATGTTTCTGATTGATAGACTGCCAACAGGGAAAGACCAGAGTTTAGCATGGGATCATTATTCCTGCGAAAGTTACAAATTCAAGTTGTACAGAGTAAGATATTGACAGCTCCTATTCGAAAAAACAAAACATTAATTACACTATAGAGAGTCGCCAGTCCAGATCAGGAACAAAAAAAGGTTTATAAACCCAAGCTGTATTGTACATCCACAAATCAGAGTATAGCCAGAGAAGTGTTTGAAAACATCTCTAAATAATCAGTCACCACCCATAAACATCATATGAAACTATAAGAAATAGTTGAAATTTCTTCGAACAGGAATCCGCATAACTGCATCATGAGTCAAATGCTTATTGCGCTCACATCAAAATCAAGTAACATTACAAATGGATCCACATGGAAATAGTAACTATTTCCCAAACTATTATGAACTAGTACGTTTCTACTTAGCTTTATTATGTCAACTTAATGTATTTGTGAAGCAAGCGCGAAGCCGGTAAATGGTAGAACACGGTCAGTAACCAAGATCAATGTGATTGGATGCAGCCAAGGTTGAACCAATGCGCCACCAGTGGAAATGTGAGTTTTAAATAAATGTGTAGAAAAAAATCTGTCCATGGGTAGATGGCATCCCCTGGCTTTGTTTTAAGAAGGGGAGTACCAAACTCTAGCTAGCCAGGAAACTCGCTGAAACCAGTACCCAGCATGGTACTAACATTTTAGGAGTATCAGGAAAAGATATGAAGAAAAATGGCTAGCAAAGTAATAGCACAGTCAAGTTTGAATGTTCTATAGATTTGGAATCACTGAAATATGTAAGCTCCCATTATCAGTTGGTATTCTCCCTGTCACTCATATGTGTTGATTTTGAACCCTATCACACCCATGCTTTTGCAAATTATACAAGCAGCTATGAGTTGTGCAAGCTTAAACATCAAATATGTGTCAAAAATCTGTCCGATTCAAACCAGCTTAATTAAAGAAATGATCCAACAGTGAGCAACAGCCCCTCACAGGCTGTGGGCCAATTTGTTTAGGTTGAATTTCTGAACCGGGTTAAGTCTGATAACACTGATCAAGATGATGGTTTCTGATAATTTAAAGGCAAAGCTAAAGTACTATCTATACACTAGTAAACTAACGCCACAAATCTTTGTTGCAAAAGTAAAACATACAGATCCAATAAATTATTTCTTAACTTTTTGAAGAACTTGATTTGATTCAAAATGGGGGAGAACATCGCAATTACCTCGTATACTAAAGCACTTCTGTTAAGCACAGCTGAGCACCCCTTTCCATCTTCTGTGAAAAAGGAGAAAAGGCCCATCATACCACTGTCTGGGAAGTTTTCAACCCTTAACCAGCAAGAAAAAGAAAGCCCTCTATTGTAAGGCCATAGGAAGGGAGATTTTATTTCTATACCCTGTCAAGGAAAAGAAAGAATGCTAGTCAGTCAACAAATCAAATATCCTACAGAATTATGGACGTGAACAAAATACCAAAGGAACCCATTTAGTACCAAAAAAGATTCTTTGGCAGAACATCAGTATCAAAAGCCTTTGAAGGTTCATATTGAAACAGAATGACCTAGGAACTTGCAAAGAGTAACAAACGAAAATACTATTGAACTATGAAAAGAAAATATGAGGTAAAAGGAAAATTATAATACTTCCTAAGAAGGTATATAGATATAGTCATACAAGTTAGGGGTATACTCTAACAACACCATCACAACTTTAACTATAGAAAAAACATTAGTGTTGAATAACTACCCAACTTGGCAGAATAGTTCAGTATTTCAGACTCATTTCAGTGGCGATTCAGTATCTGTAATTCGATAGATCAATGACATGGGGTTCAGGGGCAACATGTCAGTGAGACAAATTCACAAATCCTGAATTACCGTTGAACTGAGTTTCATATCCTGAACTGCTCTAATTTTGTTTTATGCGGACACCGTAATCTTTGACATTTTATTGGTACTTCACCGCTGAACATGCTCCTGAATAAGCTTTATATTGGTATTTAAACTATGGATCACAACAGATGAAATTTTAAATTGCTAAATAAATAGGACAAGACGCACAGAATCATGGCCACTGAACTCAAAGAAAGCTTCTGGTCCCTTTTCCTTGAGCATGTGGCTCAGACTTGTCAGAAGCAAAGAAGTGTGCTTCTGTTTGGCACCAATTTTCTCACAACGCAAGAGGGCAAAGATTTTCCGAATGTCCTTGCCACATATACTGTGTGCACCAAGTATTTGTATTAACTCTGCAATTTCAATAACTGTATCATCCTTTTCCTCTATTGAAAACCAATCAAGAAGAAAACTTAGCAACCCGGCCCTGAAACAAGAGGTTCTATTTGTAATTGATTGCTTGAGCAACTGCTGCAAAATGACAAGCCCATAGTGCTGAAGTGATGTGCTGCTCTGCCAATTACAAATTGGTTGATGTCAAGAAAAAAGCATATAAATGGAAATTATCAGAGACGTGACTATCATCTGTGAAAGAGAGGACCTTCTGTAAAATATTCAGAAGTAATACAACAGCGTCTTCATTCTGAAGAAATAAAATGAGGAAACATTAGATTAGTTAAGATAGTTAAAGAACAAAGAATGCTACAATTAAATGAACCTAGAAATGGCAATAATGTGGTAAGTTTTCCAAAGATTTAATAACTACTAGCCTTGATAGTTGTTTTCTCATTTAACTCGAACTTGCAATCAACCATCATGCTAAGCAATGCATCCAAGAGTCTCTCACTTGGCGACCATTTGTAGAAATCAAGTACCAAGCTCAGTAATGTTTGATAACCAGCACCAACTAGCAATCTAAAAGCACCCTAGACAAAATAAGCCAAGATTTTATCAGCACACAGAAAAAGTTATCACATGAACCAAATATGCCATTATGATTACCTTAGATGCATCATTTCCTTCAAGTAACAAAGTTAATGTCTCAAGGACATTAAGGACAAGACGCTCATCCGTCACCTCATTGAAATTTCCATTCAACAAAGAGATAATATGCAGAAAGCACCCTCCATCGCGAAAGAGATTTTGATAGTACTAAGCAAAATAAAGTATAGATTTACATTTGTCAACACATTATGCACTACTAGTAGGAGACAAAAACTATTGTCATTCTAATTTTTACATAAAAAGCCATATATGGAAACCTACCATATGGTCCATCATTATGATCTCTTTCATGCTAACCAGAAGATCAATTAACAACCCTGATTTGATCTTTTCTTTTTCATTTACTCGTGCAAAGTTCTCTAAATATTTGGAGCATAACTGCAACTTTGCTGAATGATCTTGCACTGATGATGAAGGCAACTGATTACAGGGAACCATTTTAGCTCCCAACATTAATAACCAGGCTATGGGAGAATTTAGGTAAACATAAGCTTTTTTAGAATGGAAGGTAAACAGAACCTTACCTTAAATAAGGCAAGAACTTGCTCCAGCACAGGCTTTCGAAGGTTCTGCTCTTGGATTAAGTCAAATAAACACTCAATACAATCAGCATTGTGTAAAACAAGAATTCTTCCATCTATAGACATAGTGACATATTCCTTAAAGAGGCTCAAAGCTAACTCTGTACACATAAGAGCGTTCTCAGTTCTGTCTTCAATACTTTTAAACTGAGAACCATCCTCTGTGATCGTGACACTAGAACAAAGAAAATTAAAGTTCCGTAGTTCTTGTGCCTGATGGCAAGCAGCCTTGAGGACTCTTGATATCACATCTAACGATTCAAATGAAGCTAGAGTTTGTTCTGTGGCCAGTTGTAAAATAACTCGGAAGCATTTGAGAAGAGTGCAGACCACCGAAGGATCAGAAATGCAATGTTCAAGTGCATCCAGAAGTGCCGAGCATTCTGGCTACAATGAAAAGAAAGAAGAAAAAGTAGAAGACTTTCATAAAGAGATTTAGAACGAAAGACTAGTGATTAGAAAATGATCCTACAATATTATATTATACAAGACAAAAGATTTTTACCATGTTATATGTGTTTTCATTGAGTGTTGCAGCAAACTCCAAGAAGGAAATAGCTTCCACTTGAAGAATGTTAACATCAGTACAGTACAAGCTTTCAGAATCAATAGATATATGATTATCACCATTTTGAATATCTGTAACAATATGCAAATGGGTATCTTCTATAGATGAACCAAAGTAGAAAAAATTCCCTGAGAATATCAGGTCCCATACACCTTCCTCTCGAAAAGCTGAGAGTAGAGCTGGTGTTGAAATAAGAACCCTTTTGAACATGCGAATCATGTAATATTGAAGGGTCTTTGCAAAAATCCTGCAGCATGCACTCAGGAAATTATCATACTTTGTGCACTAGTAGTTGCTATTTAGTATCCTACTAATCTATTGCACAGAAAGCAGTTGCAGTGCACTCCAGAAAAGATTAATGAAAAAAATAGTCACCTAATAAATATGACTAATTAGATGTTAGAGTTGCCATTGATTGAAAGACTGACTATTGCTTTTTGGATATTCAAGTTTTCAACAAAGAGTTATGATGGGAAAATGTGTTAAATTCAAAAGGCATGTCTTCTGTGTGTTGTGTGGTGAAACAAATCGGCTTAATAGGACTGAACAAAACAATGAGACACAACAGGTTTGAATAGGAAGATTCATGAATGCATTAAAAAACTCACTTTATATGGTTCGGCAGCTCAGTTTCACTGGTACAGGCTTTGATACATAAAAAGACAGTCATAAGAATTCTAATGATCCATCTCACAGATTGCTCCAGGTATGCCGATGGGATAGATATTGCAATTTGGCTGACAGCTATTTCATCAGAACAGGATTCAATATGCTTCGAAGGAAGAATAAAAGAACAAAGGGCATTGCTCAACTTTATAGAGTAGTCATTCCACTCAGTTGTATCAAGAAAATAAATTGGACCAGAGACAGAATCTAGTGCAAGTGAAGCCTTGGTGTTATCCTTATGCTGATAGAACTTTTTAATCATAAATGCAGGCCAACAAACGCAGTTTGCAAATTTGTGTACCCGTCCATTTTCACACAAAAATTGCAAACTGTTGACATTACCAAATCTAAATAGTAGTCAAGGACCCAATAAGGGAAAGAGTGAAGTACATCCACCATACATGAAGTTGCGTCGTTGTTTCGTTTTGGTCCAACAAGTATCAAACGTTGCACCACCATACATGAAGTTGCATCATCGTTTCACTTTGGTCCAACAAATTGTAAACTATACACCCACCATATTGTTTTACATTGGTCCAATAAGTTGCAAGTGTTGCACCCATAACACATGAAGTTGTTCGTTGTGTGCATGTACAGTCCAATATATACCACACTATGTTTTTTACAGATGTGGGATACTAGCGAGGATATAGAAGTGTCTTAAACGCTTACTGGGGTATATAGAACACATAGGAAAAATACTGAACACGCACATGCAACTATTGAATTAACTTGTAGGATCTGTAAAATACTAAGAAAAATTAGACCACACCCTAGAAGAATTTTTTTTTGATCGGGCGGACTCTAATTTTCCATTAGCCCAATTTAGCTGCAACAATAATTGTTGAGCTGGTCCATGGTACACTGCTAGCGCTAGTTTGCCAACTAGCATTCGTAGAATATATACTGCTGAAGTACAGTGGATTGTATATGCACATAATGGATAACATAGTGTATGGTAGGTGCAACTTTTGCAACTTGTTGGACCAAGGTGAAACAGTGATGCAACTTCATGTATGGTAAGTGCGACATTTGCTACTTATTGGACCAAAGTGAAACAATGATGCAACTTCATGTATGGTGGTGCAACGTTTGATACTTGTTGGATCAAAGTGAAACAACAACACAACTTCATGTATGGTGGACGTACTTTACTCTAAGGAAAATACACTATTAGTATATGATATATAATTCCAACGCATCATTAAATAAAACAATTGGGTTGGTAACAAACTCTTTTTCTTCTTAATGTAATGACACTTAGTTCTACTGTGTATTCGATAAAAAATGCAACATTGAAATTCATTGTAAGCCAGTGTTGATTAGCTAGGAATAATATGCCACCTATGATTTGATAAAGACTTTTACTTAAACTACATATTAGCATAGTGTATTGATATTCTGGAGGTTGCAACGCATATGCCAAGTATGACAAGTAGTTTAAAACAAAGGATACACTGCCTCACTTAGAATTTGCAGATACTGTATCTGGAGGAGCAGTATTTCCCCCCTGTAAGAGCAAAGAAATGTCAGAACATAAAGATGGCAATACGAATAAGTAGGTAAAACCTATCATGTTAAATAAAGTTGAGAAAAATAAATACCTAAAATATTATGATTTTCATACATCACTGTGGACATTTTTATTAGAAAGAGGTAAAATGTACACTACAAAATTAACACATTGCATTACAGTTAGCTTGCAAAGATATCCAAAGTCGAGAAAAACATATTGGAGGGACTGACTCCTCTGTAACTAATAAATACCAACCTAAACAGCAAGACCAATGTACAAAAAGAGAGAAACTATATGAGCATTATCAAAAGAGTATTGTCCAAACTTTCAGCCATTCTGCACCATACGAGATAGCAGTTGAGCGAATAAAATCAAAGATCAACCTAATGTTTTGAAACTAAATTCCAAGATAGGAATGTCACATTCAAAAGTCAAATGAAGCTATGATGCACACCTCAAATTTGGGAAACAAATTCCAGTTTGGTACTATAAGATTTAACTCCAAAGTATATATCAAAAAAGATTTTTGTTCAATACAAAATATCATGGGTCAATAATTAACTTTCAGATTATCCAGCACAATTGCAGTTCTATGCATAAGAAAAAAGAAGAGGGAAAAGAAAGCACAAGGAAATAAATAAAAGCAATCAATGATGCTAAAATATGCACCGTTCATTTCTTGAGATGGATGAATGCTTCAGAATTGAAAATTTACTAGAAGGAAGTCCTAGTCCATCCAATAGAATTTCCAGCCCACCAATGCTTCTGAGATGATTCTGAGCACGAGTGCCAGAAACAGTTGATCGCAGAGTGCACAAAGTGATAAGATGAAGTGAAAGATCAGTCCACTGTTCTTTCAAGTTCAGCCTTAGAATGACGCGTAAGAGATCTGCAGTACCATTTAGAGATTTATTAAATAATTAAAATGGTACAAATTCAATAATACTAGAACACATGATTTTCTGATAAAAAAACAATGGGCAGTATGGTGGCATAATTAGTTACGCAAACTCTTGACTTCTCATAATATTTAGGCTAGATTTTTTTTTTTGAAGCGAGGTCACCCCCATTTCCATTACTTGCACGGAAATACACAGGTTCAGAACAGACCCAGACAAGGAAGAACTACTGAGAACAGACAGAAGGGGGGAGAATCTTGCATATGCACTGCCCTGCGTCAGGGAAGCCCACACACAAAGACCTCGCGAGAGAACAGAGTTCAAACGAAACCATTCGTCAGTTTACAAACTGCTGAATATAACAACAGAGTTTAGCAAAAGCCTAAGGCATGATAAAGATGTCGATCCACCAGTATCCAGGACTAGAACGTCGCCGCGAGTCACTCATCCTCCTCCTCTTGATCATGGTTCGCTTCAGGTGCAGGTAGACGTAATATTTAGGCTAGATATTTAATAAATAGAAACAAAGAAATGGTCTTAATTTTACTACACCTGAATCCTTCTCAGTATACAGGCCTATATGACAATCCAGTAAGCACTATAGCATCAACACAGTATAGCTAGTAAATGAGTGTCTAAATGATGATTTAAAAAATTATAACAAATACTCAGAAGTCAGAACCATAATATATAAGTCCACAAGAAAACCAAAAGATAACTTTACCTACTAACCAATTGACTCCACTGGCTTCCATCACAAGAACAATTGCCTTCTGCTGCCAATGTCGAAGTGTATCAGGAATGGTGCTATCTGGAGAACTTGAAGTAGCTGTAGCCAAATGAATTTCTGACAGGGCATGCTTAGTGGTCTCAACAATATGGGGCATCCTTGAAACGGTAATTTCCAACTTCATGAAGTTTGAAATTATTGTGATTACACAGACAAGTATATTTAGCATCAGCCTAGTATTTTTCACTGCTTCATCTGAAGATTGGCCATCTGCAGCCAGCAAACTGTTCAAATTTCTGAGCTGAGCAACTGCAGCTGAATATATCAAACAAAAAAGTTAATGAGATATAATCCACTAAAAAGACTCATTGATGGATATTAGAGAGATGAGAAGTTATGGATAATGATGTACAACTGAACAGCAATTAGGTATATATACAATGAGGTTGTGAGCCTTACAGCTCAAATCCCAATGGAAGTAAAACAAAAGAAAACCAAACTCGTGGTGGATCTGAAACATGGATTCTGAGCCCCTGAGAAGGTGGTGACAAAGTTGCTCTCAAGTGTATGCATTGGTGAAGAAATCACCAACTTGAAGTTCTAAGGGTACTCCACAGGATTTAGAGTTAGTCAACAGCTCAGAGTGAGCAAATATACGATGCATCTACTCGATGTGACAACAAGCCCATGCATCCCTGGAGGCCTTGATCATTGGCAATTTATATAGAACCAGTTTTGTCTCAGAGGAGGCATGGGATCATCACACAGAACACCAACATGAGACCACCAACAGACCAACTTTGAAATAATAGTAGCAACCAGCAAATGCTTGTAGTTGTAACTCTGGCTCAGGACTGTAGCGTGATATAAAAGTCATCTTAAACCCACATGCAATGAACAAAGTGCCAACAAAAATGAAGCGGCCAGGATCAATGATTTTTTCTCGAATACGCAGGAGAGCTGCGTATCAATGTATTAAGGAGGAAAAGATCCAATTACAAAACCAGACTCCCCACCTTGGATCATAGTGGAGAGAGGTAGGGAAGAACCAGAAACTCAATGATCAATAGGGCCACTCGCTCAGGTGGAGTCTGACAAATCTTGAAGTTAAGCAGACTCGAACAAGCATAAAATAGGCCTCAACAGGAAATCAATCTCATAAAACTTAATACCAAAGTGAGCATAATGAACTAAGGTAAGAGCACTGAAAAACTGGCTGGGCACATGAATGAGGGAGAAGATGAAACAAACAATGGTTGTTATGGTAGGGAATGAGGGAGAAGATGAAACGAACAATGATGACTGAACCTCATGGGCTACAAGGATGTGGCAGCACTAGACACTGCTGGGAAGGTGAGCTGGTGGGTGGGGAACTAGGGTTTCCTCTTTCCTACAGCTAATAGAGATGAGAAACCAACAACAACAACAAAGCATTTCAGTCCCAAGCAAGTTGAAACAGTTGACAATAATTTGCGCAGTTTTTTTTCCTGAGACTGATGGCCAAAAGGCAAAATCATTGTGTATAATATATGGCATGTGCTTAAAAATGATATATAGTTAAGCTAATAAAGAAAAACGCTGTCACTATAACATCTTTTTCCAGAATATGCAAGAGATATGAGCTTTTTTTTAATTAAGAGAAGAAAAATGAAGAGTGGCTGACAACAGTGGAACAGCAAGTAGCGACCCCTCTCAATTAGACTCGAACAAAGAAACAAAAAATTAATAAGAATAAGTAAATAATCCAATGTCTCTGACTGTAACAACTGGCAAAATGGCAAAATCCCAATCAAAGGCAATTTCATCAGTACATTTGGTGAGAAATAAGAAATAACAACTAAACTTAAAACAATGTTAGGGAATAAGTGGACCAGCATGTGAGTAATAACTCAATTAGCTTCTCCAAAATACACAGCACAAAATGTTGAAGCAACCAATGCAATGTGTTGCCTCAGATATAGCTACGGTGACGTAGAAATGCCAAAAGGTAGAAAGAGTTTCCCAAAACTTCCAAAGACAAGAAGTAATCCTAGATAAAACATAAAGAATAAGTTTTGTTGGAAGGTCAAAGAGTAAATCAGTACGACTCCCATAGCAAGGGGTTCCAACCTTTGCTTCCTAGCCACATGAAACCCTCATAACTCAAATACAGCTAGTAAACAGGACATCGTATTAATGGCTAAGAAAACAAAAGACTAAGATGATACTTAAATACCAAATTTAAATCCTAAGTCTTCTGGTAGTATAGATGTTGGAGTAACAAAAACAGTTCTTATCTTAGATGTCCTCATAAAAAGGACTGACACAGGAATTAGAATGGGTAACCTTTTAGTAGAGAAGTAATCCTCTGTACACCACCATAGTAGCTAAATACTCTACAGTTATGCAAGGAGCGAGTCAGAATTGCCAAGCACTCCAGAACTTGTATTTGTGTGCTCAATCCCAGGTTTATTGGTTGCTCTGAATGATGGCTTGTAGGAGATTCTGGACTGTTGCCACCTAATGAAGCAATAATAAGAACATATATTATTTAAATTATAAGAACAGCTGTCAAAAGCAAATCCATATAATGACAAAACAAATAACTGTCTATTTCTCAGAATTTGTTGATCCAGAAAATAAATTTAATGTCCTCTTGCACGAAGTCACATTGACTAATGCTCAACTAGCTCTTATAATGCAAAATCCCGGAAGGATAACATTAGCTTCATGAAAAGCATCTTTTCAGAGCCATAAAGGAAATTTTTTTGGGATCAATAAAGGTTGTTAATAGAAGGGTGGACCTGACAAAGTGGTAGAGACTTTCCACTTCGAATTCGAACCAGGCTCTTTGCAGAATTTTAAAGGAATTTTGCAAGGGTAAGGCTATCTAGGAATTCGCTTCCCCTGACCGTGGGACCTTTCAGCACTGAGTACGCCCCTAAAGGTTATTAATGAACTACATTCCACAACAATACCAACACACCACTGCACTGCTGCAAAATGGCCCCAGGTGCATTGACTGAACAAGGTAAAGAAAAAGCTAAACATTCCAGCAGTATCCTTGGACTACCTCCTCCTAATTCAACTACTTTAAACTTTAAAGGCATATGATGAAAATTAGAGTTGATTTTAGTTCTTTCACAAGCAAAGCTCTACTCATTGTTATGCCACTGATTCACTGAAAGTTTCACTGCATGTTGTTTCTCAGCTGTAAGATGGGCAAAAAAAAAAAAAGGAATTGGATTAAGGGCATTCAACTTTTGTGGTGTTGGCTGTGGGGTGGGGGCACCCTCACCCTGAAAACATCGGTTTCCCTCTTGGATGCTAGAATATGTCACAATGTATTCCTCCAAACCCTAGAAGGGTGGGTAATATACTAGCAGTACATGGGCCTCTAGATGGGCCTCTACATGGGCCATAAGGGCCACATATATATATACACTAACACCCCCCCGCAGTCTGAACTACCGGCGCAGCGGAGTTCAAGACTGAACAGGAACCTGCAATCTGAACTTACCGGCGCAGCGGGGTTCAAGATTGGATAGGCAAAGAAGTACACACAAAGAAGTACACACACCCCCCCGCAGTCACAACTAGCCACCGGCTATGTTGAGACTGGAGCGAAACTCCGAGAAGGTCGAGGAGGGGAGACCCTTGGTGAAGATGTCCGCGAACTGGGAGGTGGTCGGGACGTGGAGAACCCGAACGTCGCCAATCGCCACCCGGTCGCGAACGAAGTGCAGGTCGATCTCCACGTGCTTCGTCCGCTGATGCTGAACTGGGTTGGTGGAGAGGTACACGGCGCTGACGTTGTCGCAGTAGACAAGAGTGCTCTTGGCGAGCGGGCTGTCAAGCTCCGCCAAGAGCTGTCGTAGCCAGGACGCCTCAGCCACGCCGTTAGCAACAGCCCGGTACTCCGCCTCAGCACTGGAGCGGGAGACAACCGGCTGTCGCTTGGACGACCAGGAGACAAGGTTGCCGCCGAGGAAGACGGCGTAGCCGGAAGTGGAGCGACGAGTGTCAGGACAGCCAGCCCAGTCAGCGTCGGTGTAGACGACGAGCTCAGTGGCAGGAGACCGGTGAAGCAGCAGGCCGTAGTCAACAGTGCCACGGATATAGCGAAGGAGACGCTTCAGAGCCGTGAGATGTGACTCCCGTGGATCATGCATATGGAGACAGACCTGCTGAACGGCATAGGCGATATCCGGCCTGGTGAAGGTGAGGTACTGCAAAGCACCGGCAAGACTCCGGTAGGCAGTCGGGTCAGCAACAGGATCACCCATATCAGCAGAGAGCTTGGCCTGAGTGTCAACCGGAGTGGTACACGGCTTGCAGTCAGTCATCCCGGCCCGCTCCAGAATATCAAGTGCATACTGCCGCTGGTGAAGAAAGAGGCCAGAAGGACGAGGCTCGACAGTGACACCCAAGAAGTGGTGGAGCACACCCAGATCCTTCATGGCAAACTCCTGCTGCAGTGACTCAATAATGCGCTGAAGCAAGGCCTGACTGGAGGCGGTGAGAATGATATCATCAACATATAGAAGCAGATATGCAGTCTCAGAGCCCCGGCGGTAGACAAACAGAGAGGTGTCAGACTTGCACTCTGTGAATCCCAACGTGACCAAGAACGTGGCAAACCGAGAGTACCAAGCCCGAGGAGCCTGCTTCAGACCATAGAGAGACTTGTTGAGGCGGCAGACCAGATCCGGACGACTGGAATCCACAAATCCCGCTGGCTGGCTGCAGTAGACTGTCTCTGTCAGAGTGCCATGTAAGAAGGCATTCTTCACATCCAGCTGATGCACGGGCCACGAGCGAGAGAGAGCAATGGAGAGGACCGTGCGCACTGTAGCAGGCTTCACCACTGGACTGAAGGTCTCATCATAGTCCACACCAGGCCGCTGCGTGAAACCCCGGAGAACCCAGCGAGCCTTGTAGCGATCCAGTGAGCCGTCAGCACGACGCTTATGCGTCCAGATCCACTTGCCCGTGACCACATTGCCACCAGACGGACGCGGTACGAGGTCCCACGTCTGGTTGGCAAGAAGGGCCGTGTACTCCTCCTCCATCGCCCGACGCCAGTGAGGATCAGCCAGAGCCTCACGGACGGAGGAGGGTAGCGGAGAGACCCCCGGCTCAGAGGAGGGTGGCGGAGAGACCCCCGGCTCAGGCTCGGTGGCGGCGAGAGCCGCCGGTCGGAGAACGCCCGCCGCCCGCCGTGTCACCATGGGATGAGTGTGGCCAGGATCCCGATGGATGACAGGCGGGTGGTAGACAGCCGGGTCCAGGCGAGAGAGGGCCCGGGGCTGGACCGACGGCGCTGGTGGAGACGGGGGCGCCAGCTCCGTGGCCGGCTCCTGCGCAGGCACCAAACGGCGCCGGTAGACCTGCAGTGGAGGCGCCGG
>CM014273.1:16462-49728 GCA_004135705.1 Alloteropsis semialata | reverse complement strand
TACCATTAGAACTAATAGCTTTTACCAACAAACCATAAGCTAACAAACTTCATTCCTTTAGTTCAGCTAGCTGCTGCATGGACTAGACACCCTGTGATGACGAGCTCCTCCACAGGAGCAAGATCCTCTGGCGCGGTATCCTGCCAGCTGAAGAACCAACAGATCATGTAGTCAATACAGTATCATACTTGCTATACTACTTGCTAGCCAGGGCCAACCGGCCAATTGACAGGACCACCATAACGACCTTGTTGTGTCCGGCAGTCGTCCAGCTTTACAGGCCAGTGTGGACACCTTTCGTTGTTGGTACCTCATGAGGACAGAAACTAGCACTAGCGAGATGTTGGACTTCAGCGACTGGCAATGGAACATAGGATGTTTCATGGTCTATCTAAACCAACATAGTATAATTGAAGGCGGCAGGAGCCGGCGGCGGCTGCCCAGGAACCGGCAGCGGCTGGGAGGGGAGAGAAAATTTCAGCCTGATACCATGCTAGAATATGTCACAATGTATTCCTCCAAACCCTAGAAGGGTGGGTAATATACTAGCAGTACATGGGCCTCTAGATGGGCCTCTACATGGGCCATAAGGGCCACATATATATATACACTAACATTGGACACAGCAATACAGCCCAATTACCTGTTGGATCAGCACTAAGTAATGTATCTAACTCAGGTGTTTGATGGCGACACCGTGACAGTTCAGGTCTAAGGGGTAATTTAGTCATTCCACTAGTCTTCTAACAGCTCTGTGAGCAGTATATATTGCTCCAGATTGTCAGCGCTTACAGTGTCCACTAGCACATTGGCACGAGATATAGTGCCCACCACCAAAAACACTTTTTCGGGGAATGTGCAGCAAATTTCACAAAACTTTGATTTTAAGAAGCCAAAACTGCCCAATAACATTCTACCCATGCTCAGAAAATATTGGAGTTGTTGCATAAGCATAGAATGGAAGGCAGGAAACTTATCACATGCAAAGTAGAATTCATAATCATCAAATATTAATTTAAAATCACAAAAAAGATTGGAGGCATATCATACAATAGATACCATCATAGAATAAAGCCACTTACTTTCAACAATAGTTGACGTAATTAGGGAGATCTCCTGAATCAGGATAAGAATGACCTCAGAAGGATGCCCACAAGAGCATCCTACAACTGTTTCATTGGATCCTAGTTCTTGATCAACCAATTGCTCAGTCAGGTGTGGTCCCCAATCTTTGAATGTCTCTACAAATTGTAAGACAAAACATTGAAGCGATTTCTCCTTCTCTACCTGTAAGAACACAAGATGTAATACACATATGCCATGGAAAAAGATGTAATACAGCATAACTCTATAGAATTGTTGCATAAATTATGAACGAATTGCCAGCAGAATAATTATATTAACAACAGGTTAGGTTATCATAAAGTACTATAATGTTAATTACTACTAAGCAGATGCTGGGTTATTGCATATACGGCATTGACTTTAACATAGTTTATCTGCTCATACAACTTACATGACTGGCATCTCTGAAAGTCATGTCATGGATAAGATTCACACAGAACAGTAATATATAGCTAGGCCTCTAAAACTCTTACATGACATCGAAGAGGGGAAACTGGAAATATGTGACTAATTTAAGATCTTACTTGCAAGCAGAACTAGAAGGAAACCACGAGTCTTTCAGAAAAGTACCTTATCAAGTGCATTCACATACTTCTTCCAAAGTACATTTAGGACTCCCTCCTCTGGACTATCACTGAAACCAGATAACAAATAATGAGAAACATTGAGGTAATCAAACCAAAGCACCAAGAAAAAAAAGTCAAAAGATCAATTGCTGGTAGATTTATTGTAGACATTAAAATCATCATAGAACAAAAAAAAATATTCAATCCATTTAGTCAATCAGCAATAATATGATCAAAACCCAGGTGTTACGCTTGTGTCTAGCTCACCAAAACAGTTTGCTCACTGGCAAGGATTGATGTGACATTCGATAAGATGTCATTCAATATGCCTATCTTACTCATCAGAGAAGAAGAAAAGTTGAAACCAAGCAGTCCACCAAGACCATACAGTTTTTTGTGTTATTTGGTAGGAAAGACTCGTGGACCAGCTTAACTTGAAGATAGGCTTGGTTTTTGTCTGGAACATGACTTCACATCAGTATTTGTGAAAGCAAGGATATGGCACAGGAGAATAATGGATTCATTAATGAAGATGCAATGTACATACTTTTATAGGTAAGGGCTCCTAGGGTTTGTTTATAGAACAATACCAACTCTAGAGATCCTTGCCTATCTATCCATCAACCAGGCGGGCGCAAGGACTCTAGTCCTAATGCACACGACATCCATGGGCCAAAAAGGGCCAGCTGAACTAGGCCAATCTGCGTGTCTGACAATTTGATCATGACAAAAAGGTTTTGCTGCCATCAAGGATGAAGAGTGCAAACAAGCTTCAGGAGTCCTTACCACTAATTAGAAACAAACATCGGCCTCTAGCTAGACCTTACGGTTAACTGAGATGTGCTGTTAACTCCCTATGTATCCTCGGGGCCTGGACCCTTTGGAAACATAGGAATGCATGTGTCTTCAATGATATGGCCCCCAATCTGCAGCGGGCGATCCAAGATTTCAAGGATGAGGCCCGGCTTTGGATGTTCGCTGGGGCTAAGGGCCTTGCTGCCCTGAACCCAGGAGTGGTAGACGAGCTAGCTTAGGCTATAGTCTATGTGGTTTAGGTCTAGTCCTAAGAGTTTTTTCCTTTTGTAATAGTTTTTCTTGCTCTAGTTTTTGTGTAGCCCTCATTATGGTCCCAGGTGGGGGACTGCCATTGTGTGATTGGGCCTTTTTTCCCTCTTAATACAAAGATGCGCAGCTCTCCTGCGTGTTCGAGAAAAAAAAAACTGAGATGTGCTGTACTTTTCTCAGTTTTTCAATCTCAGTTGTACATGAACTTTCACTTTTGTTTTTCCTTCTTCTGCGCGATAAAAAAACAATATTTCTCCATGACAACCATGGTTGACCATTCCGAACAAATGGGAGCAGCGTACTGTTTTCCAGATAATGGCCACGCCAAAACATGTTAAACAACTCAGAATATTGACTGAACACGGTCGAGCCTACATATAAAGGAGCCACTTGAAACAAAGCCCCGGTGACCCACTACTACCCGCGCTGGCCCACAAGTGATGAGTTTCATAGAGCACAACACAACATTCTCCGACAGTAAACGTTAAACCACTAAACAAGCACCTATCAGGCTATCATTGCAGTTGCGGTGACGACTGACAACGGGAAGAGAGCGGATCATTGTGTCCGAAATCCGGAAGCACGGGCGCGCCACGAGCATTGAAGACTAGGGCACGAGCGCTAACGGGCCACACAAACAAGTCGCATTTCGTTTGGGTCTTTGGGACCGGCAAATGCGAATGAGTGTTTGCGATCGTTCAGACACGCATACCTGAAGACGACCCGGGGGCTGGGCGCGTCGTCGACGCCGCCGGCGGGGAAGGAGATGGCGGACGCGGGCGCCGGCGGCGCGGGGGGAGGAGGCGCCTTTCGGAGGAGATCGGCGACGCCTCGGACGATGTTCATCGCCTCCGCCTAGCAAGCAGGCATCATCACCAGCACCTCACCGATCACGAAGAGAATAACCTAGGCGATTCGAATCGGACCCGAGATGCGGCCTCAGATTTGAGGGAGGGCAGAGGAACGCGATCGCTCGCGGGAGATTCGCGAGGAGGAATGGGGAATTCTGTGTGCGATTGCGCGCACGCGCGCATCGAGCTCGCCTATGTTTAGAGCGCGAAATGGGGGGAAGGGGGCGTGCGATCTGGAGGGAGAGGAAGAGGTTTAGGGGGCGCTTTGCAAAATGGTCCAACTAATCCGGCCGTTAACTATTTTGAACCCGTTTGCTTCTCTGGCAAGCTTGTGCCTTCTCCGTTTCTACGCTACTCGGCTACGAAGGCGTATTCTTCATTTACGTATTGTTCATCTTCAGCGCTTCTTCAGATTCTGACACGCATTCAATTGTGTTGGCGCCCACCGCCGGCTGCAATCCCCCTTTGACGCCACCATCTTCAGAAAGATGAGAAATCTGACTCTTGTTCGAAAAATTTTCAGGTAATGAGCTCTGAATATCTCATCGAGGAGGCAAAGGAAGCTTCCCATACAATAAATTCACCGCAAAATGTTTTAACTACAATTGCTAAATATAATATGAGTGGAACAAACGCCACCAAATGGAACTCTGCTCAGCAATCTGAGCATCACAAATTCCCAATATATCTCTACCCTCACTGATCCCTGGAAGTTTCAGTTTCAGTCACCCCTTCGTGACTGGAAACAGAGGCCTTCGGTTCAGAGCTTCAGATTCAGAGAGGCCTGGTCCGTCGGCCAGAAGCCCGGCCGCAGAGCAGCGCGTTCTTCGGGATCGGGTTCTCGTCCCGCCACGAGTTCGCCGGCGAGTAGACACGGAGGTAGAACTGCTGGCCGAGGTACTGTCTGGCCCAGCTCTCCGACCTCACGTTCCACATCCCCACGTTGTCCAGGGGCATGTAGATGGCGGTCCATGACTGAGGGTACACCTGAAAAGGTAGAACATGTAAGAGGAGTGAACTGATGATGTTGTTCAGTCATCTGAACAACTTTGGAAAGTACATGTGTTTCGTTAATGGAATGGTAACGAGGTTGTGATGGTAATTGCATTTTCAGGGGTATGAGTGGATCAAGGTGAATTAGAGCAAGCGACACTATACCTGCAAGGTGTACCGAGCAATGGCATCTCTAAGGTTGTAACCCTGACGACTAGCCGGTGTCCACTGTCCTCCATCCATGCTGATCATCCGGAAACAAATCACCCTTCTTCAGTCAATCATTCACCAGTGGTATTAAACATGTCAGGATTTGCAAGAATGGAATTAGGAAACGCACCCGACGACCCAGAATGCATAACCGTCAATGTGCCATGACTGCACAAAGTTCTCCGCATTCTCAAAGATGACCTCAACGTAATCCCGCATGTTAGCTGCCATGACAGAAGTCTGGAGGTAGGCACCACCACCGGTTGGGTTGTCGGGCATGCTGCCCAGCGTGAACACTCCCGGAATGTTGTAGAAATCGGCAACCTTAAGAGGAGTGTCAGCCGGGATGAAGGAGACACTGTTAACTGCGTATCTGAGCTTGCCATTGATGGTTGCCCGTGAGTTGGCCAGTCTGATGGTTCTTGTGGTGTTCACAAGACCGTAGTGGTAGGAACCTTGAGGATTTGGCCTTGGTCCACTCGCTGTCAGATTCCACCTGTTTAGAGGTAGGAAACAAAAGAGGAGCTCTTTTACGGTGCCCTATACTATAATAAAGATGGACTAGTATGGAATAAAAAAGGACCAATATGAAAGAATCGGACGGCCCAGAATTTTTGTATACCGGTAAAAATTTGACCTGTGGTATAGTGATACAGGTGGGCAGTATAGCCTAGTATGGATATTATTGGAAAAAAATTATAATGGCACAAATGTAATTTTGGAAAAAAAATATTTACACAATTATAATATTATTAAAAATATCATAATGGCACAATTGTAAATAATTTTAACAATATATTTCACGACATAGCATAGTCACTGCTGCATTCACTGTATACGTTTCATCTCATCCCCGTTTCTCTCGTATCTCACTCACTCTCTGTCTCATCCCCACCTCTCATCTCCGGCGGCGGCGCCGGCGCCGGCGGACCGGGCAGAGGAAGGGCCCCAGGAGCTGTGGGGATTAAGGCGAGGGATGGCGCGGGGAGAGGCGGTGTCGTCGGCATGCGGCTTGCTTCGCGCGGATGGAGGCGCGCCCGAGCAGCAGCGAGGTGACGGCGGCGGGTAGGAAGGCGAGCGGCGCCGGCACAGGCCGCGGGATCTGCGGGGATGGACGGCGAGGGTCGGCGGGCGGGCGGTCCGTGGCCCGAGATCTGCGTGGTCGGCATGCGGCAGGAGTTCTCTCCGTGGATCCTCTGCAGGGGTTCCGAAAGGTGCACCCGGACCGGTGGGAGTTCGCGCACGAGTCGTTCCTGCGCGGCCAGACGCACCTGCTGCCGCGCATCGTGCGCCGCAAGAAGCGCGGCGAGGGCGGCGGCGGCGGCGCGGCGTCGTCCAGCTCCACCGGCGGCGAGGTGCAGTACGCCGTGGCCGGAGCCTGTGCCGTCATCGGCGAGGACCACCAGGACGGGGATCACGAGGAGCGGGAGGCGCTGGTGGAGGAGGTGCAGAGGCTGCGGCGGGAGCAGGCGGCCATCGGGGAGGAGCTGGCCCAGATGAGCCGGCGCCTTCAAGGGAGAAAAATACTGTGATTTTAGAAAGGCGGAAAGGGACGAGACCGGCGGCGGCAGGAGTTCTCTCCGTAGGAACGAAATTACTGGGAGAAAAAAAAACAACGAGGCACCGGCGTTCGAACCCGGACCGAGAAACGGAAAAAGAGAAAAAGAATTACTAAAATATCCTTTCTCTATACTATATACTACTGAGTATACTGAGTAGTAGTATAAGGCACGGTAAAAGAGAGCCAAAAGAAACCAGAGTCAGGGAAGATGAAATGCTTTGCCTTTTTCACTCTTCCTTAGTGATGCACTGATGTATGCAACTTCAGTATTTCGGGAATGTTGTTTGGTACCATATCCAAAACAAAGTTGTTCAAGCAAGCTAAGATTATATTTGAGAGAATCATGTCATGCTTACCGAATTGATCTAGCCTGGTTGAGAGAATGTTGTTTGGTACCATATCCAAAACAAAGTTGTTCAAGCAAGCTAAGATTATATTTGAGAGAATCATGTCATGCTTACCGAATTGATCTAGCCTGGTTGAGAGAGAAATCAATCTCAGTTGTAGGTGCTGGGGGAGGCGGTACCGTTGAGGCCCCATTTGAATTGCTGTAGTGAAGGATCGCATTGGTGGTGAGGACATGGTTGGTAAAACGTGTTGAGACAATTATGGAGTAATCTGCAGGTGGCTGATCAGCAATAACAAGGAACGAGTATGATTGGCCCAGGTGGACATCGATGGATGTGTATGTGCTCTGCATGGTGTGAGATCCCTCCACCTCAACCAGGAGCATGGAATGGCCTTGAATCCTTATATTCACTGATGTTGCGATGCCCACATTCGATACCCGAAAACGATATGTTTTCCCTGCCAAAAAATACATCAAGCAAGTTTAGCGTGACTCTGTTCACGTACAGATGAACTTATCAGAATATTTCGTTCTCATTTACTCAGTGAGTTTACCTTGGTCAACCGTAAATCTGTTGCCATTCCAGCCTTGGCCATTAATAAGAAGACCATCGGGGAATGGCAGGTCATTTCCACTGTCCAAAATACCTTTCAAGTCCTGCACGAATGATAGTTTTCAGTTTTATGGTGCACCAAAGTGAGCAGTAAGATGCAGTGCAAGATAGCAGATCAGATTATCAGAATGTCAACATACAGTGTGGTTGAGTTTGAACCAGTCACCAGCCAATATGGTGAAATCACCAGCAGGGGGGTCAAATGGAACAGGGATCCTCGGTCTGCTAAGAACTCTGATGCCGCCATAACCACCAGCTGCCTTGTGGAATAGAAGAGAAGGGAAGTAATAGTAGCTCCCAATTTGGTCCTTGAATTGCATGTTGTATGTGAAATTTCCACCAGGAGGGATCGGGCAGTTGGTACCATACACGCCGTCTTGCCATGAGCTCCTCCTCTGCTGAATTCCCTGCCTACAATAAACAAACCATATAAGACGAACAGTTCACAATCTGCATACCAAAAATTAGCATCAGTCCATGATGTCACACAACAGCTCATAATCAAGTAGCCATGAGATTAATGCAGTTAACACTCCCTATAGTCAGTCTATTGGTGATATGGACAATGTGCATTTTTTTTTCTTGTACAGGCTTGTTGCTACGCAAATGACTGGCTCGATGTGGTAAAGCGTATTCACTCTTGCTACTCTCTTAATGCAAAAGAAGTCATGGATCACACTAATCTGCACATGCTCATTGCTAGACCACTTTAGGCCCACTGATCTAGTGATCTGTGCAAGCCTTAGTTGTACTTCAGTACATGTGGCCTTTTCATCATGGATCTGGAAGGAAAGCGAAGGCACGAGTAAAGGGAAGGAGGGGAAATAATAATAAAAAGGATAAGATCGAGTGGTTATTATTAACAGTATCAGATTCCTCTAGCTACTATACTAAGCTCAAGGGGGCACTGAAATTTTATCCTCAAACAGCTCACTCTCCATCACATGACATGCAGTAGCAACAAAACAAGCTCTGCAAGGCACCTACCAGACCAAGATTGATAGCTGAGCATACTCTTGTTGAAGGAAATGTCACTAGTTCACTCAAGTGCCAAAGCCAATTCCACCCCCAGCAACAAAAATGTGGACAAGTGTGAAGAAATGGGCATGTTCCCGGGATTGCCAGAAACCAACAGTTCAGTGAGAAGAAACAAGGAGGAAAGGGGACACATCGAGATTCACATCATGATCTGGATGACGCCATTGCATCCACGAATCTAGAGCATCAACCCATGCTCGAAAAACGAGCCGACAAGTTAAAGAAAGCAACATTCAGAGAGGGAAACATGCCAAACCTGAGCAGGCAAGTTGGGTGGCGGGACAGTAAAGAAAAAGAGAGTAGCGGTAGTAATAGAAGAAGAAGAAAAAACTACCGGCAGTAGATTACCATGAGAGGAGGAAGGGGACAGGCAGGTTGTTGAAGACATTAACGATGATGTTGTCGTTGGTGACGGCGTCGATCTGCGGCCCCGGGAACTGGCCGTTGATCAGTATCCCCTGCATCGCAGCCACATTCATATTCACACCGCCATTAGCAAATGTGGCTAGATCAGTCGCCTCTTCTCGCGGCAAAGACGAACGCAGAAACAGAGCACGAGCGAAAACGAAGAACAGCGGGGGCAAGCAGGCAATGCAGATACCTCCTGCTTGACGCCGAGCGGGTAGATGTCGCCGAAAGTGATGTTCCAGGTGTAGAACCTGTAGGGGTCGTCGCCGCGCGCGGGCAGGAGGAGGAGCGAGGCGAGGAGGGCGGCGAGGAGGGCGGCGGATGAGGAGGAGGAGGGGGCCTCCATTCTCCCCATCTCACGCGCGCGGCAGGCTAGTGTGGTGCAGTGGCACACTGACAGTACCACGGTCCTCACTCGACTCTCGCTCGACCTTATTAGCTGGAGGGCACGAGCAGCGGCGGCAGGGGTCAAACAGTGTCAGCGAGGGAACGAACGAGGGAGGAAGGAGGGGTCGATCTGGTGTGGCGAGGGGTAGAAGAGAATATAAATGAGGTGCAGGTCTCGGCCAGAGCCCCGCACTGACGGTGATTGGTGGGAGAAGGAAGGGGGAGGTCAGGAGGTGACGGTGGATTCGAAGCGTATGTCATTGTCATGGCGCTCGTGATTTCAGGGGGCGGGGCGGGGTAGTGCCGTAGTGGGGCGTGGCCGCGTCGTGGGGGAGACCGGGAGAGACGGCGGGCCGTCTCGCAGCGCAGGCGGCGCAGATGGCTCGAAATCCTACGCGTACGCCGTTGTGGAATCGTGTTCTTCTTGTTTCAGCTCACAGCTGCTGCTTGTGTTTGGCTAGTTACTTCCTTCCCCAAAAAATTTGCAAAAGGGAATCTTTCTTGTATGGAGTACTAAATGAAGTCTATTTGCAAAACCCAGCCACGGATGAGCGTAACTTTCCGAGACGAATCTTTCTTGCATGGAGTACTAAATGAAGTCTATTTGCAAAACCTCTTCACGGATGAGCGTAACTTTCCTAGACGAATCTAATGAGCCTAATTAATCCATGATTTGCTACAGTGATGCTACAGTAACCATCTTCTAATCATCCTCTAATCATGCGGTCAAAGGCCTCATTAGATTCTTCTCGGAAATTTACTAGAGGTTGTGGAGGTAGTTTTGTGAACTGACATTATTTAATACCCCTAATTAGTGGTCAAAGCTGCATTTATTACCCTGCAAAAATTTACAGCTCCTATCTAAACACGGCCATAGGCGTCCTGCAGGCCTGAATTTGGAGCGTTTGAGCTACCGTTCATACAGAGGGAAGCATTACGCGGTAAAAACTTGATGACCAGACAGAGCACGGTGGAGTAGGAAACGGCGCACCGTAGTGCAAGGACTCGACAATGGCCGTTGGATAGGTTCTTGTTTACTGAGTTGCAATTGAGCATTAATTGTTACACATATTACTTTGTCAGCATGAATTGTGGATAACTCAATGTATATCTTTTAACAGGTTGGATTTTATGCTTAGGTTGTTGACTCTACAAAGATACTCCTTTCTTTTTTTTTAGGCCGTACATAACTCAAGGTTCGAACTACTTAATGTTTGGCTAACATCCACTCTAAATTTGTTATTATATCAATGGAATTTAATATAGTTGGAATCATATTAAAAAATAATTTTGTGTATATAGCATCAGTTTTATGGACATGAACATAACATGCGAGATATTAATAGTTATAATGCTGCGTCGGAGATGTTTTGCCTTGATTTTTATAGAGGATGTTGCACATCTTCTTCCGAAAAATACTTGATTCACGTTCTAAAATAACGAACCATTGTTTAGACAATTTAAATTACGTCGATCTACAATCTACGTGTTCATTTCTCGATATGGACAAACATGAGAGAATGTGACACTGGTTCCACCTCGATTCGGTCCCATTCGTAGAGGCTCCGTGACACTGGGCGAAACACCCTGCGGTTCGCTGCCTCGCCGAAACGAGGGCCCAGTCCCGTCATCGGCAGGCAGGCTTGCAGAGCGCCAGCGCCGGCAGAGTGCGAGGACAACCATCGTGCCCTCCGGCGCAGTGACGACGACGCGACCCCCGCAACGCAACGCGGCCCAAAAGCGGCGGCGATTCCAACCGGAGACCAAACCCCACGAGCCGAGCATCACAGCTTCGCGAGCGCTAGATGGTCAAAGCAAATCGAAACAGAACCGTTCCCCTCCTGCCTCCTGTTCCACTAGTTCTAGAGTCCGGACCGGACGCGCGTGTGTGCTTTGCTGATGCCCGGCCTGATGCCGCCGAGCCCACGCACACAGACCCGCGCCTCCCCTCTGGACGATGGAGCAGGCGTCAGCCGCGCACGTGGGCGGTGCTCCCCGTGCACGGCACGGCAGAGTCGCATTACGCGTGAGCATCTGCCCTCTGGGATTAACCACTAACCCCACCCCGCATTAGCACGAATCCGCTGCCGCCTAACAGTGACTCCACATGGGCATAAGCCGATGCCCGACACGCGAGCTGGCCTACGCGATCGAGCAGAGCGGCCGGCACGCTGCCGCCGTGCGTCGCCGACTCGCCGTCGCGTCGTGTCGTGCGCTCGACTCACCAGCGGACGGCGAGGACCCAAGCAAGGCTCCTATCCTAAAATACCTCGCTTTGCTTGTACGTGAGGATATGCGTGGGAGGGGGGTGTACTCGGGTCGTCCGGGAGCAGTCCGTGTGCCTGTTCCGCCGGAGGAGAGGACTTCCTGTTTGGTTTGGCTGCTTCTGGAGCGGCACTCACTGTAGCAGCGTCCGAACCGACCGACGCGGCTAGGGGGGAGGAGCCTGTTGCACCGACAAAAATGGTGGACCATCCTTGAATTCACGTCTCAATTGAAGCGAGTAGGTGCGCAGAGCTTTGATGGCTTCCTCTACCATAGGATTGGGGCCTTTTTTCCGATTGGTAGAAACGAGCACCAACACTCTTGACAAAAAGACCCACAGGTGCGGTTGAATGAAGACGTGTCAGGCATTTGTGGCAGCCGAGTTCTCCTCTACCTATTTTTCGCCGATGCAACTTGCAATATTTGAAGAAGGAAATTTTAGGCCCATAGATTACACTAGTTGGTAACTCAAACGGCCCTGCACACATGACCTGTGGTCAAGCCTAAATCTTACATGGATTCCACCCAGCACAGCAATGTCCTGCTTGTACAATGGATCCAATAGCCCAGCCCTTCTTATCTCCTTCTGTACCTGCTCAAGCCCAGTTCCTGAATTCATCAAGCCCAGTTCGTGAATTCATCACTTTGTGAAGGCTCCAACTCCAAGGCCCACTATCTCAAAAAAAAAAACTCCAAGGCCCACAACGGCTTCTAGGTTTTCTCCGTTTCAACGCTCGCGAGGTTTCTCTTCCCGTCGCCGCCAGGCAGAACTATAAATTGACACGAAGCCCTCGCTTCTCATCATCGCCTAGGGTTCCAGCCGCCGCCGCCGCATCGCAGCAGGTGTTGATAGTCGCCGGCGACGCAGTCTTTTGCATCCTTTTCATGCCGCCGCCGCCGCCTCGTAGTCGTAGCAGCTCGCCTGTATTTTCATCCTTTCCATTGCACTTGTTTTGCATCGTTTCGATCTGCATCTCTGTTTTCCTCTCTTAGTTCGATTGATGGCGGGGGCACGAACACATTCCGTGCGGCGCCGCCCTCGCGAAGAGGGGATAGATCGACGCGTCAAGAAATCGTTTCAGTTGCCATGACTCCAGTAGGCAATATGATTGTTGCTTGACCACAGTTTCGTTCCCCCCTCTTTTTCGATTTATTTCTTGTGTTTGTTAATATACATAGCATGCGATCTCTGGATCTTGATCGGTGCCTGCACGGTGCTAACCCCGGGCTTGTCGGATTTCCTCTTGAAGAAGGAAGCCCCAATGCCTGTGCTAGATCCACCATGCCATTCAGTGTTGCAGCCCATGACAAATCTTGTGATTGGTCTGTGTCAAAGCAATGGGTACAGATAAATCATAGCATTGCATCTTGTTATTTTCCCCCTGTTTTTGTTATTTCGTTTGATTGTTGGCAGTGATTTGACATTACCCGCGCTTCTGATCTAACCCGTGAAGCAAAGGGAAAAATAATGGTTGAATTTCTTAATATGAGCCGTCCATGAATCAGCGCATTATTTTTTATTTATTTTGTGCATCTGCGTCATATTCCTACATATTCATGTGCGTGTGTTTGGCAGTGATGATACAACTATTCAGCCTAAACGCCAGTTCTGCTTCTGAGAATTCATGACAGATAGAGCTGATTCGAATTCTGAGCCTGTGTTCTCGCACATTTGTTTTGTTTTGTTAGATCCATTCTTTTTTTTTGTTGCTTATACCAAAAAATGCATCTTACTTGCCTGTGATGATATCGCCCAATGTTTGGAGGCTGCAGTCAGCTCCAAGTTCCTGCTTGCAGGAAGAACCTACTTGGAGCCCTGCACTCGTATGACAACACCGGGCAAAACCTGAGGCTTTTGATGCTTATGCATTTTTTCCGTTTGATTGTTTTTCGATCAAGCGAGACGATAAGAACGTGCCGAATTTAACTATCATATGTAGAGGTATAATCGGCAATTTGACAAGTGTTTTCTGTGCCGAGTTTAACTATCCTAGCGCAAGTGTTTTCTGAGTTGCGCGGAGGCTGAAAAACTCGGAGAGCATGTGTTGTCATCAGCTTCGTCTCTGTTTATACCGTGAGATGGGAGTTAAATAACAGCACAAGATTCGCTAAATCAAATTAAGATTTGTGTCGAGATTTGTCAAATCAATTTTTCTGATTAAAAACTGTTGACGACGAATTAAGCACTTCAAACTCACGGTTTTGAAGACAAACTATTAGATGAGTTAGCACGTCAAACTGAATGCACATCTAATCAAGGTTTATGAGGCCAGAGATGATGCTAACAACTGTCAGATGTTGAAACTGATAACAGATGACCTTAAAAAACTGATAACAGATGCTAACACTTACACATGATTCTCAACAATGAGGTTGGGACTCATGTTTGTCTGCTCTAAATACTTTGGAATGTACTCTGTATCATAAAGTTTGCAATTATGATTTTGTCCGGTAAAACTAAGTTTGCCAACGGAAATATAATGTTTAACATATATACTTACGATAATGGTAATCGTGGGCACACATGTCAAAGTATAAATATAACTGTGGAACTAATTTAGAAATTTTTCTAAAGTAGGACCCAAATAACTATAGCTCTGTTTTCAAATTACTGTGAACGCCTTGACGGATCCGAATTTCATGATTGGGACATTGGAGACGGATCCGAATTTCATGATTGGGACATTGGATGGAAGATGTGTAGAGAGGATAAAAAGTCCCTTCAGCTGCAGAGTTGACGACTGGAGCTTTCCACTCCTCACTCGCTCATTTTTAAGTGACTAGCAAGATTCATTTTTAAGTGACTAGCAAGATGGCCTGCACGGCACGCGTGATGCGTGTTGATATGCTAATAGTTTGGAAATTAACATCACCCTTAACACAAGAGTCCAACATGAGAGTCCGAGGGGCGTTTGGTTGCTTGCATGCCCTAGCCTAGCTTGTACCATAGAGCTAGGCTCGGTTCAACCAGGCTGGTTGTATGCGACGACGCTGTGTTTGGTTGTATGTATATGATCAGCCTGGCCGAGAAGAGACGGTGTTTGGTTGCCTGCACAAAGATAGGTTGTATGAGACAAAAAAGATAAAATATTATCACAATATAATATTTATTTTGTTTGAGTATCTTTGTTTAGCCTTTATCTTATCTTACTACTCCCTCCGTCCCAAAAATAAATAACGTTTTAGCTTTTCTAGATGCACTCGTTTTGATATGTATCTAGACACATGCTATGTCCAGATACATAACAAAACGAGTGTATTTAGTAAAGCTAAAACGTCATTTATTTTGGGACGGAGGGAGTATGTCTTAATATCCATTGAACTATATTAATACCACTTTTTGTGTACTAATTATGTACTAATAATATCATTAGTTGAGTAAGCACCTGCATCCAGCGAGTCTGGCTCCACAGAAACGCCCAAAATCTACGTATCTGCAGAGCCAGGCTGAGATGGCTCTTTTGCATCCCACGAGCCAAACTCAGAATACAGTACAGGGAACCAAACAGCACGAGCCTGCATCCCACGAGCCTGGTTGGGACATATGCAGCCAACCAAACACCCCAATGAGACTAAATTGGGTGAGGAACGTTTCAGCTTGCGTTGCTACGGGTAAAGGCTACATGATATTATGCAGTTTTACACCATATCATAAACAATCTTTTAAAGATACATCATTCAACAAATTAATTTAATCATATTTATAAATACATCATCTTATGCAGAATATACTAAAATGTATAAAACATAAATAAGTTTCTTGCGCAATCGATCGGGTGAAAGAGCATCTAGGCCCCATGTGGTTTCGATGAGTTTGATGATAAAACGATTAAAGGACTAATTTGTTTGCTTGAGATGATGAGCAGAGGATTATTCTTATGATTCATTGTATTTAATCTGCTCATCAAAATATATGGTTACTCATTGATACAAGCAAACAAGTGTGTGAAAAAATAATAGTCATTGCAAAAGATAAAGTGAAGCTAACCTGGCTGAGCCAGGTGACAACCAGGTCAGCTAGGTAAAATTAAATTTAGGACAGAGAGGCTGACCCGGCTCAGCCAGGTGGCACCCAGGTCAGCTAGGTGAAATTAAATTCAGGATAGAGAGGCTGACCCGGCTCAGCCAGATCCAACCTAGGTGACCCAGGTGTGAAGTCAAAAGAAGCAATGATGAACAATGACTTGGGGATATGCTATGTGAGTCTCCAAGATTATGAGATGACTTGTTTGACAAAGAAAAATTATATTGCAAGATTTTATGTAT
This sequence comes from Alloteropsis semialata, assembly GCA_004135705.1. Classification (NCBI taxonomy): domain Eukaryota; kingdom Viridiplantae; phylum Streptophyta; class Magnoliopsida; order Poales; family Poaceae; genus Alloteropsis; species Alloteropsis semialata. The sequence goes on along the minus strand of CM014273.1, from coordinate 34,031 downwards.
GTATGATAAAAGGACATAAGCATATGTATTATATATTGGTCTTCATGATTGGAAGCTTGCATTGTGTGGGATATTCTTTATCAATCAAGAACAAGCATTTGAAGAATCTTTCAAATGGAATTCACTCTATGGCAAAGCAAAGCTAACTTGATGATGCAAGGGTAAGTGGTGAAGAAACAAAACGAGATGACTAGAGCGAGGGACTAAGCAAGCTTTGGTTAAGTGACGACTTATGACTATGTGCGTATTGCTAAGGTGAAGTATCTAGTATCCGGGGGGTTTCAAAGTATCATATCCAAGTCTTGTCAAGAAAGGCAATGCAATGTATATATATATTATGGTTCATAAAGGGAGTGGCTTAAGGATTAAAGTGAACTCAAACATAAGTTGTGGAAAATCCTAAGTCACTAGCTCAAGGTTGATCTGCTTAGATGATGGACAATGTTGAAAGCCCTCAAGTAAAGAATATTCAAGTACTGGCATAATTCTCAACATACAAGCTCAAGTGATTGAAATATGATTTATTTATATGTCTTGAGTATAGGTATGTCGTACTATCAAGAGGGATGCAATATTGATTGATAGACATTCACTGAAAGTGCTCAAGTCAAACCCATGCGAGTCTAATCGAGAGAAACTAACTTTAGTGGGGGTTTCAGGCCAAAACCGGTCTGACCGGTTTTGGGAACCGGTCTGACCGGTTCCTGGCCTCTGAGAGTCTAACGGCTAGTTGAGTTTGAAAACCGGTCTGACCGGTTCGGCAAACCGGTATGACCGGTTTTGTCTGACAGAATAACCGCTAGTTTTGTTAGAGTTGGGTATTTATACCCAAGAGCTCCTCTTTGAGGGGCTGCTGGTTCTGTGCGTTTCTAACACTTTCTTGAGGCCAGCTGAGCTCTCTCCAACCTCTCTTTGTGAGATTTGAGCATCCTTATGAGATTTTTAAAGTTGGGTTGAGAGAGAGACTTGTGTGTCAGCTTTGTGAGCAATCTGACCTTGAGCACTTGTGGTGACATCAAGCAACTCGTGAAGCATTTGTTACTCAGCTAGGCATCGCCGTGGAGCACACATTCTGTGTGTGGTTGTGCCCCAGAATTTTGTATCACCCATCCTCTTGGTGAGGAAATCAGTAAGTAAACTTAATCCTCCTTTGGGTGAGGAAAGAGTTAGGTGACAACCCGACTCTTCGTGAGCACATCAACGGAGACTAGGATTCACTGTGCCTTCGTGGCTGCTTAGTGCAAGCAATGAACCTGAACTTCGGTAAATAAATCTTTGTGTCTTGTCTCCATTTACTTACATTTGTTAATTCTAGCATTTACTTGTAATTCCGCATATCTCTACTTTGGTGTACTGGTGCTGTGTGCAGGAGCTTCATAAATACACTTGAGAACATCTATTGAAGCTTGTCACCAAAAGTGGTTTGTGCTAGAATTGTTAGGGGGCTGATCTTCATATATTTGCTTGTTGTGTGACCAGAACCGGTCTGACCGGTTTCAGGAATCGGTCTGACCGGTTCCAGTGCTGACAGCAAGGTTTAAGTTTTTGTAATATGCAGAAACGCCTATTCACCCTCTCCCCTCTAGGTGACATCAAGATCCTTTCATCGGGTAAAAGTATCAAAGCCATCTCTAACCTGCTACTTGACAGAGATGTCTTGTTATATACTTTTACATGGTGGTGCATATCCTTTGAGGCTATTTGAATTTTGTCTTGCAATGTCATGGCAGATATTGCTAATGGCTAGGAAAGGGAAGACCATGAAAGTAATACAATCGTGGAAGTATGCACCACATAATCCACATCGAATATATTAATTAGCATAGAAGACCATTTGATACGGAAAACTTCTATCACGTCAGATAGAATAGGTGAAAAAACCATTTGTTTACATGGTATAAAACCTAATCAAAACATTTCTTTTCTAGAAAAAAAGACACCACCGCGCCTCAGGTGATGTTACTGTGGGGCCTTGTTCATGAGCAAACTCTTCTCTTTTGCTTCTTTCACGTTTCACCAAGTAGGCCTCCTCAGTAGCTTCATATACACAGCTTCCGTCCTTGACAATATTGATTATTGTTTACGTAGAAAATTAAGCCTCAGGTGATTATCAGGTTAGCTTGTTGAATCAATGGCTCTCATCTGGCAGAGATATAGCATAGTAATTGAATGCAAAGTTCCGTGAGAGAGTGATCAACGTCTGAGCACTCAATTGTAACCAGTCTACAGCCCTGCTGCTGCACGCGCACAACCAAATTCATCGGATTTGGTACCGTGACCATCGTACCAGCGTCCCACGGTGAACCCGTTCCTCTGCCATGACATTAAGGCAAACAGGTACTTGGCTCAAACTGGATCTCTGCAGTCGATTCAAGTTTGGAAAACGTCGTTTTTCGTGTTGTAGTTGTAGCTGATCGCGATCGGCCAGGTCTGGTGCCTGGTCGTCTACGCGGCATACGTCAGCGGCAGCGGCTTGCATACGGGCGCGTCTGATTTGTTGTGCTGTCTTTTCTCCAAAGAGACCGATGCATGTACGTATGATACGTCTGTATGGCCTGCGGGTGAAGAACCGTAGGGTGAAAAAGAATATTATGTTTTAGACAAAACCATTTTCTAACTATTGATATTACCCTTAAAAATTAAGATCTTTGTTTGGTTCTTACTAAAGGGTGTCATTTTAACAAAAGATAATCTCTTAAAGCGAAACTGGAAGGGTGATGATCATTGTTGTTTTTGTAACAACAAGGAAACCATCCAACACTTATTCTTTGATTGTCATGTGGCAAAATTTGTTTGGAGGGTAGTACAAGTTGCTTTTGGTTTACAACCGCCAATGAATATAACAGATTTACTACAAGTTTGGTCACAACAAATAGACCCAAAATCACGATCTCAAGTTTGTGTGGGAGCGAGTGCAATTTTTTGGTCTATATGGTTGAGCAGAAATGATGTGGTCTTTGATAAAAAAAGATTATATTCTTATTTGCAGGTCATTTTCAGGGCCACTTACTGGGCACGCTACTGGTCGATTCTTCAAAAGAAGAGCACAAAACCAACAATGAAGTGGGCTTGTCGCATGTTGGAGACGACGGCTATGGAGATTTTCGCCAAGCATGGATGGCTGTCATTTAATAGGCTTAGTGCTTAGTTGGCCTTTTGATATGCTTTTATCTCCATACTTTTTGTTGCTTTTTCAAAGCTTGCTTTAATCAGCCGGAGGCTGTAACTGTAATAATGAATGGTTGAGTGCAAAACTCATGCAGAGGCCGGAATGAAATTTCCTTTTTCTAAAAAAATTTTCTAACTATTGATTTCTATAGGTCTCGGTCATTTTCCACCTCCCTCAGTCCTGACAGGTGGGACCAGCGTGAGGGGATGGGTCCAAATTGGGTGAAAAAAAATTTCAGTTGTTTTCGTTGTTTATAGTTTAGATTTGGTAAAAAAAGAAGTTTAGTTTTAGACATGATTCTAGCATTCTACTATAAGATTTAAATAATTTAAAGTGGTTCTATGAATTACTGTCTACCAAACCTTTTCAACTAAACACAAGATGATGTGGCATGCCATTATGGCATACCATTTAGGGTAAGTACATTGGTGACAACAAAACATCTTACAAATATAAATGGAGACTCAAAAGAGAGTGCAGTTTGTAGTATAGAAAGATAAGTTTAGAACCTTGTGATAGACTCCTAACCTAAAATTTGATTTGTTTTAGCAAATCTGTTGTGGAAGATGAGGAATGAACGTGGTGCGTACTAGGTGATTTTTTTTTAAAAAAATAGAATGCAAAATTGTTATAAATTTGTGTATATAATGTTTAAAAATTCAATAACATGCGATATGTGAAGTTACAAACTATACGATAACATTACATGAATTTGGACATGAATGAAGTTTTCAGTGGGATATAGTTTAAAAAATCTCAACCTAATATTAAAGCGAGGGAATGTTTCGTCCGTCGCCCACGTTTCGTCTGTCGCCCCCGTCGGCTCGCAGCGCCTTCGCCTCCTTCGGTTCGCCTTCGCCTCCTTGCGCCGACTCCCTAGATACAACTCCACGCCCGCCTCCTTGCGTCGTCTCCTGGTCCAACTCCCAAGTATGATATGCGTGCGGGCTGAAGGGGACGACGAAGCCACTTCCCAATGGGTGCAGCGGCATGAGCACGGAGTGTATGTAGGTTGCATCGCTGATGCGCAAATTTGGATGCTGGATGGCAAACGAGATTCCGGCGGGGTCCAACAGATGAGACGGAATCGTCCTCGGCGGCGGCCTTGATGCCGGCGGCTGTGGCCCTCGTTGTGATACCGGCACCTGTGCTGCTGGTGTGGAGCCGGTAGCGCTGGGCCTCGGCGTGCAAAGAGGAGGTGCGGCAGCTCGTGTGGCTGACGTGCGATGAACCCAAGCTCCATGTACAACGCAAGAGAAGTTGGAGAAGTGGGACGGGGACGGTCGCCATGGCTCTATGCAAGGTCGTCGGTGCACTTCTGTACAGCTGCAGGAGCTACAAGAATAAAAGGTCGTCGGTGCACTTGTGGACGCCGCCGCAGAGCGATACCCAGCCACAAGCAGTGAGGTCAGGAGATACAGAGAGAAAGCAAAATTCCTGAGAAGAGTTACACCTAGTTCGACTGATTCAAGATCCTTCGCCGAGGTGGTGAGGGAGAAGAAGATGGATCGCAGATTCCAGGGTGCTCCAAGAGACAACAGAGGCAATAGAGATATGCACTGGGAAGGCAAAGATGGTAGAGATAGCAGGGATTACAGGGAAGGAGGTAACAGATTCCAGGGGCAGGGGCCGAACAGAGAAAGTGATTGGGGACGCAGAGGAGCAGCGGGGGCCAAGCGTCATGCGGAGGGTGGAGATGGAAGAGACGTCAGACAGATGACAGAAGAAGATCTCAGGCACAAGCTGAACAGAGACCAGGAAGACAGGCGCCGTGGAGGCTATCAACATCAGCCGCCGGCAAACAGAAGGGAACCACCTAAGAAAGAAGAGTTCAGACGCCAAGGAAGAGAGGGGGGATTCGAGAATCCTACAGCAGGTATGATGTGCTTCAATTGCAATCAGGTGGGCCACCATAAATCTCAATGCTCAAATCCTTCGTTCTGCTATGGTTGTAAGCAAACTGGTCATATATCATCCAATTGCCCAGTAAACAAAGGTTCCAAAGGCTTGAAGTTGTGTGGATTTGGAATGCCGGGTCAGCTTTTTTATAGTCTTAACATCCCTGATGAGAAAAGTGATGATCCAATAGAGATAGACAACACAATTAGAGCTATTGTGACAGTTCTTAAAGGAAGAGGTACTAGACATAGGATTACTACAGAATTCAATTATATGGTGGGGTCAGAAGTTGATTGGAAAGTTAGGAGAATTTCTGAAAATGAATTTATGATAACAGTTCCATCTCTGCAAGTGCTAAACCTACTGAAGAAGATGGGTAGAATAAAATTCACATGTTTTGATATGGAAGCCTCAGTAACAGAAACAGATATGGACCCAGACTCATTTGATCTGTTGCAAGTGGTATGAGGTTGGAATTATGGAATTACATAGAGGTGGCAGCAGATACACATGGACCAATAAGCAGAATTCACCTATTATGAGTGTTCTAGATAGAGTGTTTGTCAGTAACAACTGGGAAGATAATTATCCTAGAGTTACAGTCCAGGCAATAACCAGGCTTGGATCAGATCATAATCCATTAGTATTAAACACAGGGGATGATGAAAGAAATAACATCCATTACTTCAGATTTGATCCTACTTGGCTGACAAATGAGGAATTTAAAATCTGGGTGATCAACAGATGGCCAAGAAGAGTCAAGCATAGAGTGATTGATCACTGGCATGTGCTCTCAACAAAATTGAGGAGAATAATGAAAGGATGGGGGGCTAACTTTGAGAGTGCGATGAGAAAACACAAGCAATATCTGTAACTGCAAATAGAGGATTTTGATGCTAAGGCTGAGAACTCAAATGGAACAATTATTGACTGGGCAATCAGATACGATTTGGAGAGAGAGCTATTAGATATATACAAGGCTGAAATATATTGGCAAAAGAGAGGAGGGGAAAAATGGCTGTTACAGGGAGATTTCAATACAGGTTTCTTCCACAAATGTGCGAATGGTAGGAAAAGGAAAACTAAGATTATATCACTAGAAGATGAAGGAAGAACCATTACTGAGGAAGGGGAACTAAGAGTGCACATTACAGATTATTACAAGAAACTTTTTGGCAGCGAACAAGAAGTGAATATTCAGTTAGATGATAACATTTGGAGAGCAGACCATAAAGTATCTATGGAAGAGAATGATATACTCACAAGACCTTTTTCTGTAGAAGAGTTAGATGTTGCAATCAAAGAGATCAGAAATAGCACGGCCCCAGGCCCAGATGGTTTCTCAATAGAGTTCTTTAAAGAGTTCTGGCTCCAACTCAAAATAAATATTAAAGAGATATTGGATGATCTGTTTGATGGGAATTTGGACCTTTGGAGGTTGAATTATGGAGTTATTATCCTTCTTCCAAAGATGAAACTGCCAAATAATATAAGGCAATTTAGGCCGATCTGTCTACTGAATGTAATATACAAAATCATTACTAAAGTGCTGACCCTGAGATTAACTGCTATTGCTGGGAGAGTTATAAGCAAAAATCAGACTGCATTCATACCTGGCAGAAGTATTCTGGATGGGATTGTAATTCTTCAAGAAGTGCTACATGATTTGAGAACCAGGAAAGAGAAAGGGATTATCCTAAAGCTGGACTTTGAGAAAGCCTATGATAGAGTTAGTTGGAAGTTTCTGGAGGATGTGATGAAGAAGAAGGGCTTTGATCAGAGATGGATTGATTGGGTTATGCAAGCAGTTAAAGGGGGAAGAGTATCCATTGACATGAATGGGGAAAGAGGAGAATACTTCAGAAGTTTCAAAAGCTTGAGACAAGGGGATCCGCTATCCCCTTTACTCTTCAATATAATTGGTGATGCATTTTCAGCACTGATGAACACAGCCAGTAGTAAAGGAGACATAAAAGGATTGGTGCCACATCTGATAGAAGGAGGTATTACACACCTGCAGTACGCGGACGACACTGTCATCTTCCTACAATACTCAGAAAGAAACATTCAGAATATCAAATTCATCCTTTTCTGTTATGAAGCAATGTCGGGTATGAAAATTAATTATAACAAATCAGAAGTCTATGCTATGGGCATTGATGACGCAGAACAGAAGCAGATAGCAGAGAGTTTTGGATGTAAAATTGGACAATTGCCAATGACATACCTTGGCCTCCCAGTGAGTGGCGTGAGGATAACTAAAAAACAGTTGAGTTATACTGCAGATAAAGCTAGTAGAAGATTGGGGACGTGGAAATGTGATACAATGTCATCAGGAGGGAAATCTATTCTTATCAATTCTTGCTTGTCTAGCACTCCAATTTACACAATGGGGGTATACATGCTATATGAAGGAAATTACCAAGCTTTGGACTCCATTAGATCACGCTTCTATTGGCAAGGCACAAACAAAAAAAGGAAGTATCATATAGTAAAATGGGAAGCTCTGGCCAGACCAAAAGAATTTGGGGGTCTGGGGTTTATGGATGTGAGGACAATGAATGTGTGCTTGTTGGCAAAATGGCTGAAGCGGTTAGAAAAAGGAGATGACAGCATTTGTGGAGAACTGCTACAAAAGAAATACTTGAGTAATCAAAGTATCTTTCAAATTAAATCCAGTAAGGGGTCACAATTTTGGAAAGGTCTCTTAGAAATTAGGAGGTGGTTTCAGTGGGGCAGAACTATAAAAATTAACAGTGGCATGCAGACCAGATTCTGGGAGGATGTGTGGTTGGGTGATTGTCCCTTGAGAATAGAATTTGAACACCTATACAAATATTGCAGACAACCAGATATTTCAGTGCATGAGGCTTTACTCCAGGGAGGTTTGCACATAGATTTTAGAAGATCACTGAACTCTGAGGAAATGGATGAATGGAATAGAATGAGAGATATGGTATCCCATATAGAGCTAAATGAAGAGAGAGATGAAATGTGGTGGATTCTGGAGAAGAACGGGAAATACTCCACAAAATCCCTGTATAGAGCTATGACATCAGGAGGAGTCAGGGATACTTTGATGGAAGATGTTTGGAAATGTAAAATCCCACTGAAAATACAAATTTTCTTGTGGATGGCTCTACATGATAGAATACAATCAGCGGTGCAATTGAAGAAGAGAAGGTGGTTAGGAGAAATAAACTGTAAGCTATGTGGACAGTTGGAAACTACTGATCACATCTTATTCCAATGTCCTATAGCAGTGTTTATCTGGTCGGTCATTCAGAAGAGTCTAACATGGTCTTGTCGACCTATTTCATGTGAACATCTGATAGTAGAGATATTAAATGGGATAAGGGGTAAAAAAAAGATCCAACTGGTTATTTATTTGTGCAGGTGTTATGTGGACTCTATGGAAAACAAGGAACGACTTGGTCTTCAACAGGAAAATTGCGTCTTCCCCTGGTGCAGTGGCGCAGAGAATGCTAGCTCTGTTCATATACTGGAAGCCTTTGGTGGGAGAAAAAGAGAAACCAAGAATTGAGAAGATGATCGAGAACATCACTGCCACGTGCCTGCAGCTGGAGGCGCCGTCGGAAGAAGCTCCCCAGAACTCGGTGTAGTGGCAGGCTGGTGGTTAGGACCAGAAGCTATGAAGTCTCAACAGAGTTTAGCGGGTTGTGAGGGACAGTTGATGTTTTTTTTCTGTTTAGAGTTAGTAGTTTTTTGAAGATGTAAGGGAAGTCTCGTGACTTGATCCTATGCCGGGCGAGTAGGCCCTTGAACTGGTAAGCTGGTAATCCCAGCGGTCGATCAAATGTAATCGCTACTTGCGCTTTCAATATAAAGCTGGGCGATTTGCCTTTGGTCGAAAATAAAAGGTGTGTGCTTCTTCTACTTTATTTTCTTTCATTCTTTATCTTTAGTTTATCCACGTCGGCGAGGCAACCGGTGAGGTGCTAATGTGGCACCAGTGAAGATTTTGGTAGAGCCGATGGCCTGATGTGCACATCTATAATGTGTTTTTTTTTTCGAGAACGCGCCTGAACGCGTATTTCATTAAGAGGAAAGCAGTTTTACAGAACGACCTCCACCCCGGACAGCGCCGGGTGGCAAAGCAAGACATAAAGACTGATTACACAAGGGACAATTGGCTACCAGAGATAACAGAAGGGAAGCAAGGCTGAAGAGCCGCAAATCCCACTAGGATCCAGAGACGCCCTTCCTCTCAGATCCTGGACACGACAAGAGCTGGCAACGATGATGAAGCATCAAAGACCCGAGCATTCCTCTCCTTCCAGATCATCCACGAGGTGAGAACGAACAAGGAATCAAAGGCCTTGCGCGAGTCTTTGGGGAGCTTTTTCCGCATAGAGTTTCACCAGTCCGGCAAGGAAGACACATTGCCAGTTGGTAAAAGCGACGAGAGGCCCAGTGGCTGGAGAAGACGATGCCAGACCTCCCTGGCAAAGATGCAGCTCGTGAGCAAGTGGTCGATGGTTTCATCCGCCTGGGAACATAAAGCACAATCCGCACTGTCCTGGAGATGACGCTTTTTCCGACGGGCCGCCGTCCAGCATCGATCATGTAGTGCCAGCCAAATGAAGAACTTAGCCCTACCAGGCGCACGCGTCTTGCGCAAGAGAGAGGATCCAACCACCTTGGATTGGCCAATGAAGAATGCTTTATATGCCGAGGCCGCCGAATACTGTCCATCCGTAGACCAGCGCCACACGAACCGATCTGGTACCTCCCCCAGAACAACCGAGGAGAGAACATCTGCCAGGGTGAGAATTTCAATGATGACCTGGACAGTCAGCGCACCGCGAATGTCCAGAAGCCATCGATCATTGATGAGCGCCTCACGCACTGTACGTTGCCTTCTGATCTTGGCAGGAATTACACGGAGCAGACAAGGCGCTAGGTCCATGAGAGATCTATAATGTGGTTTTATTCTTTTTTTTTTATATATAACGAGTAGTTCTCGTGGTCGTGGAACAAAATAATTTAGTATGCCACTGTACAGATTGTATGACGTGCAAAACTAGCTTTTGGATTTTGAATGCTTCCGGTTCACATAGAACAAGACAAATGCTTGTGAGGAAAAAACAAAAGCAATCAAGCATGATTCCAGAAGCAAGAGCAAAATTTAAAGAGATCAAATCAGTAGATCGTGTGATCAAATGTCTGTTACCATTACGAATGGACAATTTTAAAGGAAGAAAAATTAAGCTAGTTGGAAAGCATGAACGTTGATGCTTCTGGTGATTCATCCTTAGAGCCATATGATCTATTGGATGATGACACATATATGCAAAATTAAGCCTCCTGAATGATCTTGCAGCAACAATAAGAAAACCCTGATGATCAAAATCACTACTGGAAAAACCCCCATCGGTACCGGTTGGTAAACCTCGAAGGTACCGGTTATGCAACCGATACCGAGCAACCGAGACTAAAGGCCTCGGTCTTTGGTACCGGGTGTAGAACCGGTACTTATGAGAGCCATCCCTCCCACGTATGCTATGGGGAAGGCCGTTTGGTACTAGTTGGTGTTACCACCCGGTACCAAAGGGTGTTTTTTTTCTTTTTTTAAATGTTCGATGTTTTTGTTTATTAGATGCAATTCGTCTACATGTGTACGTACGCGTCATATGTAAGTACGTGTGTAGTATGCGTCATATGTCTTACACATTCTTTCACGCAATTAAAATTATCACAGCTATATATATATTACAGAAGTTACATATGCACAAATTGTTTACAATTGACGAGCAGAACTGGAAGAAGGAGGAAAGGGAGCGATATTGAGAGATATCGCGTCCGTCATGGTGGTACTCTCTGTTTGGATTTATAACTTGGTCCATAATGAATCCAAATAGTTGGTCCGAAATAGCTTTTGTTTTTTCTCTCATTGGGAGCTCTTCATGGTAAAACATCCTCTGCATTAATCACAAATACAAGATTTTAATCATTTAAAGTTTCTACAAATAATTAAAAAAATCTAAACAATGCCAAAAAACTTTGAGCATCATCTCTACACATGCAACAACTATCTATATATTTCACCTCTACCACAAAATCATAATAAAATTGATCTATAATTCTAAAATCTTCTATTCCTATCTATTGCACAAAACACTCAATTACTCCAAACATAGAGTATGAAATAGACCATGGTACCGGTCAAAAGAGAGAGAGGATGAAGTTGCTAACTGTTGACGGTCCTTATAACAAGAAATCTGACCGTCAATAGGCTCAGAAAGCAAGAAAGATCAAGGCATAACTTAGACATTAGTATTCAATTAATAGTATACCATGCATATCTGGAATATATTTGAGTACAGGGACTACGGTGCAAAAGATGGACGAAACTGGGCTCAGGCCCAGGTCGGCCGACCTGGCTAGGTCGGGCGACCGGGACTGAACCCCGCTCGAGCCCATTTTCCACACAGGTCAAGAAGCACACAAAGGAAGGATCATGGACGTTGAATCATGGTCGGTTCAAGTCAAGGGTGAGGATGAGCCACGTGTCACTCCCACGGATTGAAGGGCCCACACCTCAACTCATTTGCACCTAAACGGAGTATACCCACCTGGAACCGTCATAAGGACCCACATGACAGTCAGCCAGAGAAGAGTGGGGCCGAAAGGCGGCGGAGCCAGGTCGGCCGACTCGGCCCTGCGGCCGTTTCGCTTCCCCCTTGACCAGTACCTGTAAACCGCCATCAGGAGTCCATCTGAGCCGTGCAATGCTGAAGACGGTACATCCAAGGGTCGGCCGACCTCTGCACATCGGCCGACCTGGGGCCACCTCCTAACTGCCACAACCGCCTCTGGCCGGCTCCAACCGCCTATGTGAAGCTATAAATACCTGCAAAGGGTGCCGTACTCAACACACACCAGAAGAAGAGCTCTCCTTGCTACAAGCTTAGTCTTAGTCTTAGTAATGATAGTCATAGTGTTAGATCTTCTGAAGGGCTTCCGGAGGAGTCTTGGTAAGTTCTAGAGTTCAGCTCTTGTATTCTCTTACTTACTTGTAGAACTCTAAGCTCAATGGAAATACCTTCACACTTATGTTGTGTACTTCAGCTATGCTTTATCTACTTAGTATATACTACTTATGTCTTACACCTTGATCAAGTGAATGTATGCTATGACATTGGCTCAATGTGCCTCTTGGTTGCTCTATTTATTAACGTGATAGATAGAGTTGTATATCATATTGCAAGCATGGTGTTTGGGATATGGAATACTGTTGAGGGTACCGCTGCCCCACGGATTAGTAGAGGTAGGCGGCAGGTGGTGACAGCCCTGTCCGTCCTTGTAATCCTCCACGTACGGGAGTGGGTATTAGGCCTTTATGATAAGACGTCCTACTGTCGTCCCTTGATGAGGGAACCACTGGATACCTCGATTTGTCCTCTTGCATACGATCATTGAATGAGCTTGTATAGGGTATTGTAGTATATCCAAGTCACATTTTTATGATGCTAATGAAACCTTTTGCAATCTTCACTAATGTATTATTACTAACTAAGACTACCATAATGATGAGCAATGAACTTCTGTGTGTCACACTACCTATTCATTTCTATATCTTTTACCCCTGCTCAGATTATGGTATATTAATGCTGTTGTAAGTAATTACATTGGATGATATCTCTCTCTTAACTAAACGCTTTCCCTGCGGATAAACAAATAACGATACTCTGGAATACTCCCGGGTGAAATGCTACAACGTACTTCTGTGCGCTTGCAGAATATCTGTAACGTCTAGATTTACGATGAAGTATCTCTAGTACCATCACTACTCTAAGTGGTGATGCTAAGAAATACCAACAAGCATTTCTGGCACCGTTGCCGGGGAAAGCAATGGTTAAAGAGATTTGATCATCCATGTATTTAATACAACAAGATTAATTGCCAGTAATCTAGCAGGTTTACCCTTTTGCTCTGTTTCTCTGTGATGTGAAACAGGTAGTGCATGACTGGTTTCCAACTACCACCCAACTACGTCGAGAACCCAAATACCATAGGAAGGAGGGTACGCTCTCGTGTCGTGATCCCTCAGGTGTTCTTGTCAGAAACCGAACCAGTCATCGGAGGATCCTCCAACTAAGGAGAACAACCCGTTCCCGTAGCACCCCAACCGGAAGAAGCTGTGACACCCCGGTGTCACTAATGTAATTAAAACCCTTGATTAAATTAATTAAACTCAATATGAAATGCATCATTGCATAATTGTGGTGTTTGTGCATAATCGTGTGTATGTGTTGACTTAGTCAACCGAAATAATCAAAATAGTCAGAATACAAAACTTATACCAAAATATCGCAAATAATGTCAACTACATGTATATGAACTCACATGAGTATGAAAAGTTCAAACAAAAATTCGAGATTCGATTTTGAACTCGTTCGCTCGTCATTTCATGTGTTACGGGTATTGCTTTTTGCCCTTCTCGAGCGGCTCATATCTTTATATTCTTCCTAAACACTTGAAATTCCACCAATATAAAAGTTGGAGTACAAAGTACCCTCTTTACAATGGTGGTGATGTGGATCAAGGAGAACTTGGTTTGGTCATTCAAAATCGTGGCCAAAATCGGGTAAAACCCTTAATTTTCAGCACTTTAGACGAAATCGGCTAAGTCTGAAAATCGTGGTTTTTGCCCATTTTCTTCGCCCCGTAACTTTCAAACCGTGGCCCAAAAGTAGTGACACTCTTTGTAAGAATTGTAGCTTGCACTATAGTCTACAACTTTTGTATTGGGCGATCTTGAAGTTCCTACACGAAATTGAGAGAAAAAAAAAATCGAAGGCAGGTGACCGCGTCACACGGTTGAACGACCGAGACCGGTCAGACCGGTTCGGACAACCGGTCTGACCGGTTGTCTCCGGACAGGAGGCCGACCTCGACGCCGTCAACACCAAATCCTCGCCCTCCAGCTCTCCATCCGCGTGTCCACGCTTTACTCGTGCCCCCTGGCAATGCCAAATGCGCTGCTGCGCTGTCCGTCGAGCTGGCGCGATAAGGATGACCAGGCATCGAGGACAGTAAAGACCTCAGTCCTTCCTCGACCAAATTCACCTCCCTCCGCCGCGTCATTCCTCGATTCATTGCCCCCAGACCTTCTCCACCTCGCCCTCTCCGCCTCAAAGCCGTCCCACCCTCCGCCATAGCTTGCAGTGCCGAAAATTGGTGAAATTTGGCCGCCATTGCTCGAACTCAGTTCGGACTCGACCCCTCAGAAATCGTAGCTCCACGCTCGTCCTCTACCCGAACTAAGCCTCAAGACGCATTCCCCATGGATCCTTGATCCTCCCCAACCTCTTCCCCACCCTATTCCGGCCACCGGGATTGCAATTCCATCACCTCACCCCCAATGCTATCACTCATCTACTTCGTTTCTTTTGGGCCGTGAAAACGAATGCATCGGATGTTCATGTGGACTGCTTCGTCCGCTACTTTGAAGGGCATCGTCAGACAAAAAGTGTTAAGCTTGACGGCTTTGAATACGAGCCGGACTATGGCAGCGTTACCTTCTGCGCACGATGGAGGCAGACTGATTTGCAAAAGCTAGAACTTACCTTTTGCCAGAAAAACACCTGGGACAAGAATTTGAAAAGCTATTGGCTTTATGTTAAGGTGCCAGCGCTGGAGAATGTGTTAGAGGATGGAACGAAACAGAGATCGTTTCCACTGCACAGTTCTATTGGTCCTTATAACTTCGTTGCCTGCCCTTCTTTCAACAGAAATGTGCCCGGCTTCGACCGCTGTGAGAGCGCCTTTTACAAGGCTAGCCGAGTCTCCAGCAGCCGTGACTTGGTTGAGGAAGGGTTGGCCATGGGGCTCAACGTTTTGTCTGCTGACTGGAAGCCATTTCCAGTTGTCACAAAGCTGTACAGAGGAATGAACAATGTTTGCTTTCCCAAATTTGGGGCAAAGAAGCCGGCCAACATGTCAGATTACTCCTACATTCAGTCCATCGAACTGATGGCTGAAATTCACCGCTGAGGATCATCCCAGCGTGCTGGCAGCCCTGAAGCCAGGTCGTGGCCGTGGGAAGAGGGGTCGTGGCGGAGGCCGTGGAAGCGGTCAATCAGACGAGGGCGGCGACGAAGCTGGTGGCAGCAAAACTGGAGCCCCTTCTAGCCGAGGTGGGAGCCAAAGTCGAGGATGCGCCTCCAAGGTGATTGCCACGAAAAAACGGATTACTACTTCTTCTTTAGAGGCTTCCAAACGTCAAAAGCTTGTGAAAGCTCTTCCCGTCGCTCCGCTTTCCAGTGCTTCTCCTCGTCCCATTGCTTCGGCTATTGAAGTGCCTGTTATTGCTGCACCTATGCAAGTTGATCCTACAGCTTCCGCTGCAGTCGGTGTACCTTCTTCTGGAGGTTTGTTTCTTGTCTACCTTGTCTTTTTGTTTTTAGCTTCGCTTTTCTTATCTATTTTTGTCTTATTACAGTTAAAGCCGTTGTTGCGCCTCGTCGTGAACGCCTGCCTGGATGCATTGACGATGAGGATGAAGTGAGCTACAGCCGTCTTCTGAGGGAGGATGAGACGAAGGATTTTGCACTTGGTGAAGATGAAGTATCATCTGTCCCGTTCCAGCCATCGTCCTTGGACTTATTAGCTGGTGCAGCGGCCAAGTCCCTTCAGATTTCTGAGGGGCTTACGCAGTCTGCTTCGGCTAACATTGAGGAGCTTCCGCAGACGGCTTCGGCTAACATTGAGGAGCTTCCGCAAACGACTTCGGCTAACATTAAGGCGCCTGTGCAGACGGCTTTTGCTCTTGAGACTGGGCAGGGTTCTGGCGATTTGGTGTCTCCAGCAACTGCTTCGCCAGTTAATTTAACTCATCCGGCTGATGCCGGACTTTCTGCCCCTGTTATGGGCATTAAATCGGCTTCTACGAAGCCAGCTCTTGAATGTGAAGGTACGTTTCGCTTTGTTAATTTTTTATGCCCTTATTTTTTCTTTTTTGATTTGTTGATTGTTTTACCTCAGGAGCAAGTTATACTGGTTATGGCCCCATCGCAGATCGCCTTCGGCAGAGTGGTTTTCGCCCTCCCAATGATATTCCAATTGTTGCTCCAAAAGGTTTCATTTTTTACTGTTATTTCGCACGAAGCCGATTGAGTGCTACTTTTTGTCTTAATTTTGCTTTTGCTTTTTCAGAGCTTGAGACTCGTGTGAAATCTTTAGATTTGGACACACTTTCAATCTCCAGCCTTAGTGGCAATATTCAGGTTTGTTTCTTCTCCTTCGTTTTTTAGTTTGTTGTTTAGCTTTTTTGGTACTTATCTTTTGTTTGTTTTAGTCTATGATGTCCATGCAGGAGCTTTTCGCTCGCCTTCCACTTCGTCTCAACGATGTTGAGAACGAGCGGGCTGAACTTGATAGTTTAAGGAAAGAATGCGAAAGCTTCCTTCAGCTCAAGGAATCTTTGGAGAATGAAAAGGAGCGGTTTCGTCTTGAGCGGGAGACCACCACGTCAGAGATGGCTTCGCTTAAAAGTAAAGTCTCCTCGCTTGAGACTACCCATGAGCTCAATACTCAAACTATTGAGGGGCTTCGGAACAAGTTGGTCGAGAGTTCCACTTTGGAGCATGAAATGAAAAATCAGATAAAGACTCTCGAGGCTGCTAAGGAGAAGGCGATGTCTGATGCGGAGAAATACAAGAGAGAGCTTCTTGTTGCTGTCGATTTGAAGGATTCTCTTGTCTCCGAAGTTGATAGGCTAAGGTCTCAGATCGACAAGCTGAGAGCCGACAAGAAGGATTTGGAGACTGAGATTCTTAGCCGCAGCAGTGGCGTGTTCCTAGAGTACGAGGCTACTCTGAAGCAATATGGAGCCGAGCCGCTGCCCTTCCCTTCAGATGATTTTGACCTTGGGAAGCTTTTCGCATGGTTGGATGATGAGTTCAAGTCCCTACCGGACGTCTTGTCCAGAGTAGGTGATTATGCTGCTCGAACATGCATCACAAATGCTTTTAAGATGCTAGCAGATGAAGGGTGCTCTCACTATAAGAGCTTCTTGAGGAGGGACTTTCAATTTCCTTCAGCTTTGAATCCCGACAAAAAGGAATTTTTCAACGAAGCTGTTTTGGCGACTCGCGCCATCTTTCTCAGGAAATTTTGGTCTGCCACAGGGAGAGAATGTGCCCGAAGCACTGCGTATGATTGTCTCATTAAGGTTAACTTCTTTTACCCTTTTTGTTATTTTTGCTTTCACTCGTATTCTACTTATTCTGCTTTTAGTATTGATTGTTTTATTTATTTTCAGTATAAAGAGGAGCTTGCCCTCGAGCAGCAGCAGAAAGCCGAAGCCGAAGCTGCAACTGCTGGTCCTTCATCATCTCATGCCGGTGCTGACGAGAGACACGATGGAGAGCCGAAGGTGTAGATTTGTTGAGGCTATCACTTTGTTTAGCTTTTGCTGTAAAGTAACACTAAGCGATGTAATATTTGTATATACTCAGATCCCTGGCGAGGGAG
>CM014272.1:89440024-89507255 GCA_004135705.1 Alloteropsis semialata | reverse complement strand
TTTTAGCAGGGACATTTGTTCCAAGTCTTGGGAACTCATCTCCATCCCAGGAACAAGCTTTGTACAGCTGTTGACAAGATGACCACTGAACCCTGCAGTGCAGACCGTTCCAAGATCTGAGTCAGCTTCATAGATAGAGCCTGGAACCGTTAACGGAACTGTTCTCGTCCTTCTGTCCTCAGAACCACCACTTGGGCTATTTCCAGACTGTTTATCTTTGTTTGAGTCTTGTGGATTAGTATCTGTGTCCATCTGCTTCTGTTCATTTAGTTCTTCTCCTAAATCATCCAGTTCTTCATCATCCTCGTCCTTCCCATCTGGTTTATCATCAGGAGGTTTTTGTCCAATTTGATCTTGAGACTCTTCTTCCACCATAAAAGATATGATGTAGAGTTTTTTCTGCATTTCAAACAGCCTTTCCATAGGTATTTTCCCAGGGTCTCTGCAGGCCACTTTAACTCTCACTACCTCATAAAAGGTCTTGAAGATTGTTTGCCAGTCCACTGCCAACAGTTTGCCCAAACCAGAAGTGATTTGTGCAAACACTTTTCAGTCACACCATCTTGTGGGGATGCCTCTGATTTGCACCCAAACATCTTGTAGTTCCTCAAAAGGATCAGTATCACCAACCCATTCAAGGACTTCCACATGTACACCAGTCTTCCTTAGACCAAAAGAGGGTTGATATCAGCAACCTTCTTGTGCGGTGGAAATCTAACAAGAAAATTATGAGGCTCAAGCTCTCTTATCTGCCATGGCCATTCTCTACAATATATGTCAGCCAACTCCTTCTCCAATTCCACAACAGAGATTTGTCCAGTGATCACCCTAACCACTCCACAATTGTTCAAATTCAACCATTGACTAGGGCTTGTCTCACAAACTTCCACATGATAAAAACCTAGACCCTGGTTAGCACCACCATAGAAAGTAGCACATGGATGCATCTGTTTCCAAAGTGGGCAGGCATCCATATGGTGACCCGGAATAGCACAGATGAAACAAACTTTTGGTTTGGAACAGATGCCTACAAAATGACCCGGCTCGCCACAGTTAAAGCAGGTGAGATTCCTGTACCTGGCGTCAATCACCGGTGGTTCATCAGCCCGCCGCTCTTGTGGTCTAGCCGGTCGGCGCTGTTGTCCTTGTTGAGGCGGTTGTGGCGGTCTTCCCTGTGGGGGCCCTTGAGGAGGTCGGCCCGCAGGTGGTGGAGGCCCTTGGGGGCCTTGAGGTGGCCGACCCTGGGGACCTTGAGGCGGCCGTCCATGGGGAGCACCTTGAGATTGCTCCTGCTGTCCTCCTCCTTGAAATTGCTGAAGGGGCGCAGGGGGGGCAGGTGGCCGGGGACGAGGAAGTGGTTGTTGCTGGTACCTTGGCGGTGGATCTCGACGCATTGGAGGTGGTCGGGGTGGCTGACGTTGTGGCACCGGCGGCTCCGGCTGCCACACCCAGCGGCCGCGCTCCTCACCCATCTTCCTCCTCCGGACCACGTCGGCGTAGGCCTCACGGTGAAATCTCCCTCTCCAGATGTCGCGCGAGTAACTGAGTTGTGTAGGTTTTGTGGTGATTCGATCGGTCTTCCTCACAGGATAACAATCGCCCAGAGTAATCTCTCTCTTCCTCACCAGGTCCGCGCGGATCCAGGCGAGGAACCCTTCCGCCGCCGAAACCCTAGGTTTCCTCGGGGAAGAGGGGATAACCCACAGTTGACCGAAAAAATCTTCGATCTCTTCATCAGGGTGAAGCTGTCGTTCCTCAGCCGCAGGATCTCCACTCCGACATCGCGATCCCTCGCCATGTGTCCCATGGGGCCCCGAGGAAGACGATGCCTCACTGACCTGTGGGGGCCTCGGAGATGCCTTCCACGGGGTCGTTTTCACCGGTTCAGCGTCGTGCCAAGCAATCCATGGCGGATGAGGATGAATTGTTGAGGGAGGGGGCTCCGGCCACGCCGTCACCGGCGCCAACATGGAGCCCAGCGAAGTCGGGCGGAGAAAAATCTAACTTGGATAAAATTTCGGTTTCGTTTCGGTCCTCACCGAAATGGGTGAATTTCGTCAAAATTCGGTCGTTTCGGACCGAATCCCAGAACCCTGTTGTATACTCGTGTATCCACTTCAAGCTATGGCATTTTAGATGCCACCGCGATTGCAAATGTCACAGATGATTGTTGTCCATCTCAGTTAGACTACCCTGACCACAAAACCACATATGTAACTGCTGCAACTTCTAACTGTACCGAAACAAAAATTTTCCAATGACAGACTGCCGATCTAAAAGGCATCATTAAAAAGCATTCCAGCTATTTGATGCATTTCACTGATTTTTCCTTCAATCTTGCTTGCATATTAGATGTTTCGTACACACAAATGCGGCACAAAGGAATAATCACCTGCCAACACAAAGATTCAATACGTACAACTTCTATGTCTGACCGAGTGACAATCGACAAATGACATGTAAAATGAGCACATCAAGTTAGTCAATATTTATGCTGTGAACAGAAAAAAAAAGCCTAAACCTCTCATGTGCAAAAAATCGTTAACTTATTGAAAAACCTAAGTATCAGGCGTTTCTTTTGTACATACATGGTTCCCTCATAAAAAAGGGCTGACATCAGCAAATGACTTTGTATTGCTGCTAATAACTGAGAATCAGGGTAATTTTCCTTACGTTGCCTTGACTGGAGTGCGACTAACACCTTGTTCCGTTAAATTCACCAATGTGTCAACAGCTAATCGTTGTTCTGAATCGCTCGTGAGCATTCTGCATAAGCAAGATATTTGCGATAACCCCTACACACACGGATATATCAAAAACAGTAATAGTAGCACTGGAGACAGATGAAGTCAAACAGACCAGATCCCCTAAACATCTAGTGTGCAAACAATTGATGTATTAATTAATCACAAACACAGGTAGTAGGCACTCCTTTACTACTTACATGAATCTTGCATAAAAAAAAAGGTTCACAAATAAAAATTCATTTCGATTGCTGTTAATAACTGAGAAGCAGGGTAACTTTCCTTAAGCCGCCTTGTCTGGAGTGCAACTACCCCCTTGTTCTGTTAAATTCCCGAACGTGTGAACAGCTAAGCAGTGTTCTGAATCACATGTGAGCATTCTGAATGATCAAGACATTTGCGATAACCCAAACGCACACAGAGATATCAAATAACAGTAGTAGTAGCACTGTTGACAGACGACTCGACCATACCAAATCCCCTAAACATCTACTGTGCAAACAAATGGTCTCTTAATCGTAAGCATAGGTAGCAGGCACTCCTTTTTTTCTACTTACATGATTCTTCCATAAAAAAAGGTTCACAACTGAAACAACATTTGAGAAGTTGGTAAAAACTAAGAAGCAGGGTAATTTCCCTTACCTTTCCTTGTCTGGACTGCGACTACCACCTTTGCGTGGTAAACTCCCCAATGAGTCAACAGGTACAAGGTGTTCGGAATCGCTCCTCAGCATTCTGAATGACGTTCACCCAAACACATAACCAGATGCGAAGAATCAGTAAGAGCATCAGTACTGGAAGCCGACGGCTTCCGCACTGCAGACGCTTCACGGTAAAAAAAAATGGACAGATACTATGTACTTACTCCATTGGCGATGGATCCGTTGGGCCTCCTATAGAAATTCTTTGATCGTGTTTTGCATGCAGATCTGCACCAACTCGTTCCGTCGATTGACTCAACGGGCGTCTGAGGGGGGATTGTCACGTATCGCGGAGAAAAGCATGTCATTACTCTGAGACGGAGGACCGATGTGGATGGTGGGAACTCATGGATTCAAGACGGCCAAATGCCGTGGAGGATGGTACTTACCCGGGGGTTGTGGCGAAGCTTGATTCTGCGCAACTGCAGCATCCCCATTCATCGGAATAGAGGATCTTGACATGGACTTCTGGGTAGTCGGTGTAATCAATGGAATGTGGATAGCTAAAATTTCTCCGGTTACCAGTCTTGTCCTCAAAACGTAGGGGAACCCCCGCGACTTCCATGGGCGGCGACTCCGGTTCTTCCATCGCTGGACCTAGGGTTTCCGATGTACAAACAGTAAGCCGCCGGGCTTGGAGCTGAGGGACAAGGGAATCGGCTTCATGTGAAACGGGCTCTCATTACGCAGAGCAGGGTCGGTGCAGAGTGTTGACCAGTCGCGGTGGCAACGACCCAAGTTAATCGCTGCCACGCTGTACTTCTACACCAAGGTTTTCGAGTGACATAACTAGACGAGTAAACAAATTCTTCCACTAGTGTACTGAGACAAGGAAAGCAAGCCTCGTCGATAGACCTTAATAAGGAAGTATGAGCGATGAAGCATACTGGGGTGGTCATAGCGCAGCGTGCTCAACACGGACGGCGCCGTGGTAGCCGCCGAAACCGACGGTGGGGAAGGCGCCCTGGGCGTGCGGCACCAGAGACGCCGCCATGCCGCCGCTGGACGCGCGGCCCTTCTGGTTCCCGATCCCTCGTCTCGCTCGCTTCCCTCACCGCCACGGCGACGCCGCTGCACGAGCCTGAAGACGACGACGAAGCAAAACCCGAGCCATGAACAGTTTGGTTGGGTTTGCTTCAATATTTTTTTCGCCGGCCCATGATGGCTGCTTTGAATCACGGGCCCCCGAGATACAAAATGGAGAAACAAATGGGCCTCAGACCTTTTCAAAATTCCTGGCCCAGCCTAACCCAACCTGTTTATATTTTTTTTTTCTGGAGCTTATATTACAGAAAACAGACACCCGGTGTAGGTTGTAGCCGCGTTCCGCGAAGCCGAATCCTACCGCATATCGGACTCGGTACTCCCGGCTGAGATCAGCGTCCTACACCGTCTCGAACTCGGAATCCCGAACACGCAGCGATATAATGCCATCGATCCACACGGGCACGCACGCGCTCCAAGATCCCTCCCTGAGCCCAAGTGCCCAACGCACACAGCCACAGGCGCGCACGTCGCACGCTTGATCTCATCTCGTCTTCACCACCAGTCACCGGACGCTTTCGTTCCGAGAAACTATGGAGCACGCGCGGCCGGAGGACGCGCCCCCAGGTTACCGCTTCAAGCCGACGGCGCGGGAGCTCATCCACTACTACCTCTACCCCTGGGTG
Source organism: Alloteropsis semialata (assembly GCA_004135705.1). Lineage (NCBI taxonomy): Eukaryota > Viridiplantae > Streptophyta > Magnoliopsida > Poales > Poaceae > Alloteropsis > Alloteropsis semialata. The sequence goes on along the minus strand of CM014272.1, from coordinate 89,502,140 downwards.
ACCAGCCCCGGCCAGGCGCCGTTCGGCGAGTCCGAGGGCATCGTGTGCGCCGCCGACGTCTACAGCGCGGACCCCGGCACGCTCACGTCGCAGCTCCGCCACTACGGCCACGACGACGGCAACTGGTACTTCCTCTGCGTCGCCCGTTGGAAGGACGGCAACGTCGGCACCCGGATGAACCGCGCCGTCCAGGGCGGCGGCACGTGGCACGGCTCGGGGAAGCGGATCGCCGTCCGCCGGTGGCCGAACGGGTACCGGCAGACCTTCGAGTACCGCGACGCGGGCGGCGGCAAGAGCGCGTGGCTCATGGAGGAGTTTGGGAGCGGCCTGCCCGAGGCCACCGACGGCGAGGGCGTCAAGGTGCTCTGCAGGGTGCACCGCACGCCCAGAGCGGCAGCCGACAACGACGAGGAGGAGGAGGAACGCCAGGATACCAGCGGCATGGCGCGGTCCAAGAGGCAGCGGCACACGCCGCGCCAGGAGCACGACCTCGCCGCACATTACTGGGCGACGGCGATGGCGCCAGCGCCGCCCGATGTCGGGTGCTCCTATGCCAGCACGTCCCAAGCTGCGCCGGCCTTGACCGCCTGGCACCAGCAGCCGCCCATGATGGAACAAGGCGTGGATTACCACTGTACCGGCATCAATGGCGACGAAGACATCAAGGAAGAGCCAGAGGCATCGGAGATGCTCGCTCCTGACATGGGATGGCAGCAATTTGTAGAGATGGGCTATGGTTTTAACTATGCCGCTGAAAATGCTCACTGAATGAATGGATGCACGGTACCTTCTCATGTCCAAAGCCAAGTGACGATGCGACGCAAGAGGACGATGATCCTAGCAGGGGCGATGCGACAGCAAGTTGATACATTTCTGGGGGATGTGGCATCCACTGCTGTTGACTGTGGAGTCACTGGTTAGCTTAGTGTCGGTCCGATGATTCTACTGATGCAATGTTGTTACTATGTACTCAACTTGTTTTCCTTTTTTTTCCCTCGAACAAATGCAGAAGAGGTGCGTGTTATTTCATTAACAAAGATATGTACTCAACTTTAAGGATGCGTTCAGCTCTGTTCAGCCATGGATGGTAGCAACAAAACAGTCATGAGTGATTGAGGGTTGCGCTGCTCTCACTAAACTGAACTTTGCTTAGTCCAGTAAATGTAATTTCATTTCGAGAATAAAGTAACTGTACTTCAGTTAGTCGATAATAACATTGCTTCCACCCATGCAAATAGGAGTGTCTCGTGTTCATCACCATATCACCATCTCTTTTTACATGGCAACAATTCCAAAGAGGTTTGAAAACGGGCAACTGAATGACAAGGGCACAGAACGATTTGTTAAAACTGAACCTAGACAGTGGTTTATTAATTATCCCAAACAGGACTCGAAATATAAGGTAGCCGCGGTGCATTTGGGCTTCTCGTGAACTAGTGCTAGCAAATGCAATACCCTGTGCATCACTCTTCTTCAGCTAGATGTTGTCGGGGCCACTGGGAAGCGGCGCATAGCCATTTGGACTTGATGGAACTGCATCTGATTTAACTGGTATGCACTTCAGGATGACGCCAACGATCAAGCTGATGGATCCAAGGCCGATGCTTACTAACCAAAGCTGCCAATTAAGCGGAACAGTGCTAGCAAAAGTGCCCAGAAATTCTATGATCACCACTTGAAATACGACTGTCACAGCTATGATTCCAATAAATATCCAATTGCTGATCATACCACGGAAAACATTAATCTTCTGCATTTCCCTGCTGTTTATTTCATTGAACACCTGGAGTAAAATAATTGAAAGATCATCACCACATCAAATTTATCGTTGATCAGACATAACAAAATGGGGAAAGAATTCAAATGCAGAGTTCTTCCCTCAATTTTTCAAAGAAATGGCAACATATAGTTTCCATATTGCTCTATTGGTTTAGGATGCATACAAACATAAAAAAAAAAGTGTTTGAAATGAACTTGACCTCAGCACATCATACCGATAAAGGTTACAGTGCACTGACCTGGCAGAACACAAAGGAGTTGAATATGAGTGTGTTGATAACAGATTTGGAATTGTCACCCTTGATATTCAGAAGTTTTTCCCCACCAAACATGAGAGTTCCAAGTACAATCAATTGATACAAACTCTGCCCAATGATATTTCGCCACATGACCTTGGTAATGAAACTCTCCCCACGACGAACAGGCGGCCTCTTCATCATGTCATCATTTGGAGGCTCTGTAGCTAGAGCTAAAGCTCCCAAGGTATCCATAATCATATTGACCCACAACAACTGCACTGCTGTGAGAGGAGCACTTCCTGTAGCACAAAGTAAAAAATAATGTTACTTGGATGGTGGATTTCAAGAATCACTAATGGAAAAACCATGGCAGCATAGAAAAGAGTATCATAGATGATGCCCGCACCTGTAATGCATGCTGAGACAAAGTTGATGACTAAAGCAACGATATTGACAGTCAACTGAAACTGCACGAACTTTTGGATGTTAATGTAAACCGCACGACCCCACCTTGCAACATTGATTATAGTTGTAAAATTGTCATCAAGTACTATCACATCTGCACTCTCCTTGGCTACCTGCAGAAGTGTAAGGTTATACCGTTATCTTCCAAGGATCAGGGATAGTTCCTGAAGGACAAGCTTTTACAAGTCATGAGTTATAAACTTCTAATGCTACCAACCATTCATCAAGTAGTCAATAGGTTTAAACAGAAAGAATAGCAGAGATCAAGATGTTTATGTTGATTTCTTGTGGCCATAGAGACAAACTATTCGAATCAGAGCTGAAAAGGAACTAGTAAAACAACTAAACAGGTTACTTTTACAAACTTTTCTCGCGCAAAATCACTATCTATGTATTGAACTGTCACTTGATCAGTTCCTGCTTAATGCCACGTCCATGAATGAATGCATAATAATATAGTACCTCTGTGCCTGCTATGCCCATAGCAAGTCCGATGTCAGCTTCATGTAATGCTGGAGCATCATTGGTACCATCGCCTGTCACAGCAACTACCTCATGAAACATACCTCGTAAGTTTGTCACAAGGGTATGCTTGTCCAATGGTAAAGAGCGAGCCATAACCTGCCAATGTTAATTGATAATTAAAGTTTGCTGCAAGAGATGTACATGTAGGCTGAGGGAAAAAAAAATGCACCTGAATCTTGGGTATCAAGTCCCTCATCTCTTCCGGGCTCTTGCTACGGAAATCTGGTCCTTCTATAGCTATGCCATCATCAGTCAATATTCCACACTCTTTGGCTATAGCTTTAGCTGTATTAATATTATCACCAGTCACCATTCTCACAATGATACCAGCAGACATGCAGGCCTTCACTGCATCCTTGACTCCTGGGCGCACAGGATCCTTGATGCCAAAAATAGATATCAGAGTAAAACCACCTGTCGGACTATCTGAATCATCTTTGAAATCATCGACCTCCTTATACGCCAGGCACAATGTCCTCAAAGCATCTGAAGCAAAAGAGTTGATAGTATCCAAGATGTTCTTCCTCTGAGCTTCCGATAAAGGAACACTATTTCCATCACCATCAATCATCATGTCACACATCTGCACAATGATTTCTGATGCACCTTTGGAGAACCAACGGTGTGTGCCATTTGGCAATGAGACCAACACTGCCATCTTCTTCTTAACCGAATTGAAAGGCTCAACCTTAACCTTGGTGCAGGTCCTATCCTCAGCGCTGTGACCTTCCAATTTCAAGCCAAATTCTAGTATCGCCCTTTCTGTTGGAGTTCCTAAAACATTTTGTGTACCATCCTTTTCTTTGACTACCTCTGCACTGGTGTTCTCGAAGATGCCCTGCAAGAGTAAGCCCAATGCGGTTGGAGAAATGACAGAATTCAGATCCTCCAAACTATTGTTATTTGTAATCGACTTTGAAACCTCAGATATCCATATCTTGTCAACCACCATATGGTTAGTAGTCAAAGTTCCTGTTTTATCTGTGCAGATGGTACCAGCAGACCCCATTGTCTCACATGCTGAAAGATGTCTTACAAGTGCTTTATCATTCATTAGCTTTTTCATTGCAAATGCAAGACTCAAAGTAACAGCTAGAGGCAACCCTTCAGGAACAGCAACAACGATAATAGTGACTGCTGTTGCAAAGTAGTTCACTATGGTCAATGCGTCAGTAGAATACCATTTGGACAAACCAACTGTTAAACCTTTTTCAATAAGGAACCTAACCATCAGGACTACAAATGTTAGTGTGGCAAACACCAGGCCAATCTTTCCAATGATGGTTGCAACTCCATTTAGTTTAACCTGCAATGGAGTCTCATCCTCGCCTCCTTCACTCAATGTGCTCATCAGCCTTCCCCATTCAGTGCGCATACCAACAGCAGTTACCATCATCTTAGCTGAACCATCCTGAACTTTCGTTCCTGCCAAGATGAACGGCTTATCTTGAGAAATATAAACTGGGTCGCTCTCACCTGACAAGCTGGATTCATCAATCAAAAGGGAGTATCCATGAATGTACAGTCCATCAGCGGGTACTTGGTCTCCAATCGATAAGTGCACGATATCACCAACTACCAAGTCGTATATAGAGATCTTTTGCCGACAGCCGTCTCTGGTCACATGGATGAATATCTTCTTCTTCTCATTGTCTAGTTCCTTGAACTGAAGCGACTGTTTGTAGTCACTGATAGCAGTAACCATCACGACCAACAAAATGCTGAGTATTATTCCCAGGCCATCATACATGCCCTTAGGAAAACCTTCAGATGCCAGACCAACTACAGCAGATATCAAAGCACATACCATAAGAATGATAAGAGTCATGTCCTGCAATGCATCCCACACAAACATCCAGAAACTTCTTGAAGGTTTCTCCGCATAGCGATTGACGCCATAGATGCTTTGCCTTGTATCTAGATCACTAGCAGATACGCCACGGTCGAATGTGGATCGGATTTTTTTGGATATACCATCTGCTCCGCCATGCATCTTCAGAGTTTTCAAATCATGCTTGCTTGTGATTGATGCCAATTCATCTGGGTTGATGGAAAATCCAGCATTGATAATATCCTCAGATAGCCCGCACTCTTTATTTTTGGCACCTTCAGTATAAGATAGTTCACAGGTTAGACGGAATTAGTAAAGCATCAAAATAGACTGTAACATGATACATGGCGAGTTATGTAGTACCATCGATGAAATTGAATGCAGCCTGATGGACGTAGATTGCGACCCGGAAATTACGGATATTTTCCTGGTGAATGAGAAAAAGAATGAAATAATTTTGCCGCGTGCATACAGGAGTAGACACTATTTCTTTCATTACATAAAAGATATGAGATACAGACAGATATAAGACACCTGTAGTTTAGCAACAAACTATATCCAAAAAGAATAACCAAAAATGGATGCGTGCCCAACCTATGCACCAAACCTAGAGGCTAGAGCACATATACTAATCCGTTATTTAATCAAGACAAAACGGTGGATGCTCCCAGTCAAACAAATTAAGGCCCTGTTTAGATTCGCGAAAAGGCATCAATTCAATCAAAAGGCATCGCATTGAACTACGTGCCTCCTCTCTACTTTTTCAATTCTCAATGCATCTCCAATCATTGAATTCAATCGAATTCACCCAATCTAAACAAGGCCTAACTAGGAATGCTAAAATAGTTGTTGAAGGCATTAAACAAGGACGATTTTAGATGTGCAGGAGATTATGATATGTGCAGTGCAGGTCTCATTGGCAGAACCGATGTGACAAGGTGACGCCTTTTGGCCTATCGTCCAGGCAACCAGGCTGCTTCCTGGAAGCTTCCTCGAGGTCGCAGTCACACAGGGTCCTGCCCGGGGTGACTGGCCCGTGTTGAACAGAACGGGCTAATGATGCACTACACAGTGCGAGCGACGGCAACAAAAAAAGCTCTTGGCTAATATTTCGAATCGGGGTAACTAGAAAAGCTATATGAATATTCCCGTGCAGGAAAAAATCAACGAGCGTACTTTTCCGGCGTCACGATCTGATGGGAAGACAGGACCAACTGGTAACCATTCAACTTTACTCTGAAGCACTAGAACAGTGAGATGCACTTGTTAGCAGGAAAGATAGCGATGAATCAGATGCAGTCGGCGCGGAATGGGTTTAATTATTCCAGTGGGGGAAAGGCAGAATGGGTTTGGTTGGTAGTAGACTTGAAAAGGCCTAAAAAAAATCAGATGCAGAACGCGTCACGTGCAGACGTGCTGGTGGCGGATGGAGTGGAGAGGCTGGGGAGGGAGAGATCAGGGCATAGCTATGGAACATGGAACTATGGAAGGGCGAGGGAAGCAAGAAGCAGACGACTAGCGAGTGGGAGCGGCGAGTAGAGTACTAAGTAGTTACCTGGACGGATCGGCGGCGCGCTTCGTTCTGGCTGCGGCTGTCGAGGTCGGCGACCATGCGGAAGCGGCGGCGGCGGTTCTTGACGAAGGAGACGGCGGAGCGCCATCGCCGCAGCGCCTCCTCGGAGGGGTGCTTGGGCGGGAGATCGAAGTTCTCCTGCAGGTTCTTCTCCAGCCACTCCATCTCCCACCACCTCCGGGACCGGGGCCGGCGAGCTCGCCGAGGCCCCAATGGGGTTTTCCAAGTCTAGCAGGGCACACCCACTCTGCCCACCACTACTAGTAGCCAGTATAAAAACCAACCCAACCGATCGCAAGTCGCAGGCGTCGCCCGCGGGGAGCGGATGTTGTTGACTCCTGGGGCTCCGATGCGGTGCGCCCTCAGATTGCGCCCGTCTGTACGTGGTGCCCGTTGCTTTCGTTTCTCCTCGATTTTTTGCTGTGTCCAAGTACGTGCTCCGTATGCCAGCCATCATCGTGTGCTCCGTATGCCAGCCAGTACGTGCAGCCGCAGAGGCCGCTTTGCTGTGTCCGTCCGATGGGAGCGCAAGGGATGGCAATTTTGCCCGCAGACGCGGATATCCGTGGATACCCGACCCGACGGGTAAGGGTACAGGTAAGAAATTTCACCCGCGGGTGGATACGGGCGAGAAATTTTACCCGCGGGCAGCTAACGGGTAAAATCTTTTACCCGCGGATAATATCCGTTACCCGTTGAACTATACATCCCTATTAAATATCAGCCCAATATTACAATTCGGCCCAAAGCAAGCCCACCAAAAAACATTATATTCTGCACGGCTGGTGGTGTTGTGCACTAGTGCACTGTGTGTGTGGTAGTGTGGACGTGGTGTTGCTGGATGCTATAATAATTGATACAATGAGACATTATATTGTATTATTGTTGCTGTTCAATGTGTGTACGAGACATTATATTGCTGCTGGTGGATCAAATTGTTGATGTTCAATGTGTGATTATATTGTTTGATCCATATATTGCATTATGGTTGTCCAAGTGTTGTCATTTTTATTGAAATGAGCCAATTTTTTGGCGGGTGACGGGTATACCCGATACCCGCGGATATCCGCGGGCGCGGATACGGGCAGAAATTTTTACCCGCGAACAGACTCGCGGGCGGGTAAAAGATTGGATGCGCGGATATGCTCGCGTACGGGTAATCGCCTTACCCGCGCTTACCCGACAGCTGCCATCCCTCCGCCAGGGGACAGCGCCGCGCTTTGGGCCGTCTGCCATGCCCAACAGCCGTACGGAGGAGACTCGATCGACATGCCGTGCTAACGTTGCCACGTTGCGTGGCTAAACTTGTAATAAGAAGCAAATGGCTGCTCAATTTTGCCAAGGAATGATTGGCTTAATTTGATGCATTTAATCGAAATGAATCCGTGTAAGCACGGTTGTGCCGGCTCTAATTGATTTCTTGCCACTTGCCACTTGCCAATAATGTTTGACCCACCTGGCAAGGGAACCACATTATTGCCGGCCAACTGAAAATAGCAAGGAGTATTAAGTGATTTGACATTGTATACTTTTTCCGTATCAAATTGTAAGCATAAATTTTGCCATCTATATATACATGAAGTATATCTAGGTGTATAGTATAGCTATTAACCTAGAAAAATCATAACTACTTACAATTTGGAATGGGGCAAGTACATGTTATTTTAGACAGTCATGTTAATAATCATGAAAAATGATCATGCGGACCTCAATTACTGAAACCTTTATTGGAAGCCCAGAAGAGGAGAATCACAAAAGGGAAAGCTTCGATTTCACTCCCAAGGATTGAAAATAGAATATGGCTGCACAATGTCCAACTAATTTCCATATGAATTACGTAGACATGGTCTAGCCATCGTTCATCCATATCAAGATAAAATGTATGTTGTGATGCGTTGAAAACCTTTCATTTACCGTGCAGCTCGAACAATTAACAAATATGCATAAATTATTGAGAGTATCAAAATCAAAGTCAGAAACATACCGAAAATCTCTGAATGTGTTTTTTTTTGGAGTAGAGATCTCCGATTGTGTTTATGCGATCATGGTGTTTAGGTCGTTAGCTTTAAGAGCATCTCCAAAAGACTCTTTATATCTTTCCTAACTTACAAAAATAGAGATTTTGATTAAAAAAAACCCTTTCCAACGGCTTTTTAAATTAGATATCAAATATAGGTATCCTCTATTCCAGATTTCTCACTAGCCAAAGATGGAGAGCGAAGATGACTTTCTAGACTGCGCATAACATATAGAAAAACTGTTGGGGAGTATAAAGATATAAAAAATAATTTTTACTTAAATGTCTCTCCAAATGATAATTTAGAGAGTAGATTTTTCAAAACGTTCTTGAATACTCTGATCTGCTGGGGCTATTTTGCAATTGCAGATGGACTGAGATGCGAGCGCTGCGCACCGCACGCACCACACCACCGGATTCGCAGCATCCACCGATCGATCCGTCCCGTCCCGTCCCGTTCCGGCTGCGCCCTGCCGCCGTCCGCGATGTTCCTGCGGCGGCTCAGAACTTCCGCCGCCCTCCGCCGCCGCGCCACCGACGGCGGCGTCCTGGCCGCCCTCCGCGCCGAGCTCGCCAGCGAGCTTTCCTCCTCCGCCCCCTCCGTCTCCCCTCCCTTCCATTGCCAGGTAAAGCACATCCTCACCCTCTCTACATTCCCAACCCCAACCCAGCGCCACACTCACACCTTTGGCCCCCTTCCTTCGCAGGACGCACCCGATTTCGTCACCGTATCGGACGCCCCGCTTGCTCAGGACTTGCTCCTGCGCCGCCGGGCCGATTCCGAGGAGGTCCTCGTGTCGGCGCTGCTCGCGCCGCTGATATTCGAAGGCCAGGAACCCTTGCCCAGGGACTTGCTCATGAAGGTGTTCGTCAGTAAGCCTGGTCGGGCGCCGGTTCTGCACTTCGACTGCCGTGCGTTTTGGGCTGAGGGGAAAGCCGGCGGTACCGACTATGCTATTAACGCCGTCCTGTATCACTCTTCTCTCAGCGACGGCGGAGAAGACAAGTACGAAGGGCCAGAGTTCAGGTGGTGCATTGTTTGTTTCTTTATAACTGTAGAATGTAGATATATGCTGTTACAGTGTTATGTGCACAATTCGCGAACTGGAGTAATAAAAGGAGGTTCCCTGCAAGAAAATCTTTAAAATGAACATTTACTTGCCAATCATTTGATGAATGATTTTGATAGGCATACCTTTTCTTTTAGGATCGCTGGCATTCATGTTAAAATTTGGGGTTAGCTTATGCTTTCCAGTAAGTTCATGGGACTTATAGATTGTTAATGGTTGCAGGATTAAAATTGTAGATAGTATTTTATTGAGCACCAACATTTTCTTGACTTGTGGCAATATCTTGGGCACCGATCATTAACATTTGTTGCCCATTGAAAACACTTCACCCCCGAAAACATAGGTGTGGAAAGTTGTTATTGCCCTAATGTGCATGTTTCAATTGGTAGCATTTTGTTACCCTTTGCTTGTCGTCAACATAAAATCAAGGAGACTTGTCGAGTGTAGGTTTCATTATATCCAGGATTAAGACCTCCGTAACATCTGGTAGTGATCCAAGTATATGTTCTTTGTTATTAGGTATTTAGATCAAATGTGTAACTTTTGAGGTGCTTATATTCCAAAGTATTTAAATCAATATGTCATCTAGTCAGAATTGTAATTTTATATCTAGTTAATTACCTTTATTCCTTGATGAGTGTTGTGCCTAGAAAAGTTCTCTGACTTAGCTAACGGTGGTCCATGAAATATGGCTAAGTAAGCAAGGACCATGCCAGTTGTCAGAACTGCTGCGCCGTAGGGAGTAGTCGTGGGTGACGGGCGGACGGGGGCTTGGCTCCCTGCGGCGGCGCGGGCGTGACGCCGTCCTGACAGCCGGCGGCACGCACGGGCGGCGAGAAGCGAGGACGCAAGACTCAGAGTACACACGAGGAAAGGGGGACGCCCGAAGATCTATCTGATCTCCAGCGTAACTGCCCTCTTCTCCAAACTTAGTTTAAGTAGGTTCATTACACAGATGGGAATTCAAATCCTAGGATCTAGAGGTTGCCAGCGCCTGGCTTGGCAACTGACCACGACGTGGGCGCGTCCAGCGGCGCCTGTCGAGCGTGCTCAGCCACGGTGGCGGCGCTGGTAGACGGAACCCATCATAACATCTCTCGCTCCCTCGGGAAACAGCTCGTCCTCAAGCTAAAACTCTAGATAAGTCTCGCAGAAGGTGTCGACGGGCTCCCAAGTCGCCTCGGCGTTGTGCAGACCTTGCCATTTGATGAGGACGTGCCACTGTCCGCGGCGTAGTTGAGAGTACAGCACATGTTCTGGAGCTTGAAGAAGGCGTCCATGCTGTAGTGGTGGAAGCGGTGGGGTTGACGCCGGTGGGGTGCCATGGAACGGCTTCAGTACTCCAACGTGGAAGACGTCATGAATTCGGGCGCCAGCAGGTAGTCGGAGGCGATACGCGACGTCACCCACGCGTTCAGTCACCATGAACGGCCCGCGGGCTCAGCTTGCCGCGCGTTCCAGGAAGTAGAGACTGAGCAGGGCGGTGCAGGAGGCGAAGCCATACCCAGTCGTTGACGGCGAACTCGAGCTGGCGATGATGGGCGTTGTAGTGGCGCTTGGCGTAGAGTTGAGCTTGAAGTAGTCGTTCACGAACATCTGCCAGAAAGGCGTCCCGATCCTGGAGGAGTGTGTCCACGGTTTCCGTGCGCGCCGTAGCCGTGGTGTATGGGAGCAGGGGCGGTGGAGGCCGACCGTACACAACCTGAAACGGAGTAGTTCGCAGCGCGGAGTGGAAGGAGGTGTTGTAGGTGTACTCCGCCCATGGCAGCCAGTCAAGCCAAGCACGCGGTCGATCACCTGTGATGCAACGCAAATACATGGCAATAGTTTTGTTGACAGCCTCGGACTGGCCATCTGACTGAGGATGGAAGGCTGTACTCATGCATAATTTGACACCAGCAAGCTTGAAGAGATCACGCCAGATGTGGCCAGCGAACACGGGATCACGATCACTCACAATGGAGGATGGAAACCCATGAAGGCGCATAATGTCCTGGAAGAATGCCCTTGCAACAGATGTGGCTGAATATGGGTGTCCCAAGGGAATAAAGTGTGCAAACTTTGAGAATCTGTCCACAACTGTAAGAATGACACTTTTACCGTGCACCTTTGGAAGTCCTTCGACGAAATCCATTGAAATGTCAGACCAAACTTGATGCGGTACTTCCAGTGGCTGTAGTAGGCCAGCCGGTTGCAGAGCTTCAGTCTTGTTCTGTTGGCAGATGGCGCATGAGCGTACAAACTCTCGGACGTGTGCACGATCATGATCAATCACAAAGTCTCTGCGTAGATGTTGGAGAGTTTTCTGGAAGCCCTCATGACCTGGTGTATGGGCGAGCTGAAGTACTGCAGGCAGGGAGTTTGAGGATGCTGGAACATAGATCCTTGAGCCGGAGACGATTAAACCTTCTGCATTTCACCATGGATGGCCCCTAGCTTGTTCCACTGTATCATGAAGCTGGGACAGTTCTGGGTCTGCTGCAATTTCAGCTCTCAAATCATCCAGGAGTTGAAAGCTTGGAGAAGAGATAGTAGAAATGGACATTGTCTCCTGTTCACGGCGGGACAAGGCATCTGCTACGGTATTCAGCCTACCCGGTCTGTACTCCACTGTGAAATCAAACCCAAATAATTTGCTGATCCATTGATGTTGCGGGACTGTCGAAAGTCGCTGATCAAGCATGAACTTGAGTGAGTAGTGATCTGTTCGTATGACAAATTGGCGGCCCCAAAGGTAGGGACGCCAATGGCGCACTGCTTGCACAAGACCTATGAGTTCTCTTTCATAAGCTGCAAGCAAATGGTTTGCTGAAAAATGCCAAGGGGCCAGCACCTTGGTGGAGTACAGCTCCAAAGCCAGTTCCTGAGGCGTCACAGTCTACAATGAAAGCTTGGGCAAAATCAGGAAGGTGGAGCACCGGTGCTGTAGACAAGGCATGTTTGAGTGCTGCAAATGCTGATGTTGAGGCATCTGTCCACTGGAAACTGTCTTTGCGCAAAAGACTTGTGAGTGGAGCTGCTAATGTGCCAAAGTCTTTGATGAACCTGCGGTAATAGCCTGCAAGACCAAGAAATCCTCTCAATGCTCTAGCACCAGAAGGTTGTGGCCAAGATTTCACTGCTTCCACTTTTTCGGAATCCATAGCAACACCTTCACCTGAGATCACATGACCAAGATAGTTCACTGAGGTTGTTGCAAAAGAACACTTAGAGCGCTTTACTTGTAGTTTGTGTTCCCTGAGTGTTGATAGAACAGCTCTGACATGTTGCATGTGTTCTGACCATGAACTGCTGTAAATAAGGATGTCATCAAAGAACACTAGCACACATTTGCGTAAGAAATGTTGCAGCACTGAATTCATTAGACTCTGGAATGTGGCAGGTGCATTGGAGAGGCCAAATGGCATAACTAAGAACTCAAAATGGCCATGGTGTGTTCTGAAAGCCGCCTTGGCAATGTCATCTGGATGCACCCTTACTTGATGATAACCTGCTCTCAAATCCAATTTTGTGAAGAAGCGAGCTCCATGCAATTCATCAATGAGCTCTTCAACTATAGGGATGGGAAACTTATCCTTGACGGTTTGGTCATTCAAAGCACGGTAATCCACACAAAAACGCCAAGTCCCATCTTGTTTCTTGACCAACAAAACAGGAGCAGAGAAGGGTGATGTGCTTGGTCTGATAATACCTTGCTTGAGCATGGTCTGGCATTGAGCTTCCAGTTCATCTTTCTGAAGATGTGGGTAGCGATAGGGTCTGACAGCAACTGGAGTTGTGTTGGGCAACAAATGAATCCTGTGGTCACATTCACGTTGTGGTGGCAGACCAGTTGGTGGCTCAAAAACATCATCAAAGGACTGAAGAAGTTTCTCCAATAGAGCAGGCTCCGAAGCTCTGATTTGATGCAAGCGTCTGGTTGATGGAATGTCCCAGCGAGTTGATCCAATGCCCTTCCACAAAATGCGTCTTCCTTGGTGCCAAAAAGCCATGCATAAGTCGTCGAAATCCCACAGTATAGGACCCAATGTCCGAAGAAAAGACACACCCAGAACTACATCAAAGCAATCCAGGGGAATAGTATAGCAATCCACTGTGAAGAATTCATCTGCAATCCTGATTGCCACATCTTTTGCTAGGCCCTTACAGGCTACTCGGTCTCCATTGGCAACCACCACACTGGCACCATTACTGCTGTGAAAATGAAGTCCAATGCGTTCAGCTGCTTCCATGCTTACAAAATTATGAGTGGAACCCATGTCAAGCAAGGCAGTTAGCTGCTGGTTGCCAATTGAGAGGTGAAGCTGCATGGTGTCCTCTGTTCTGATTCCTGTAATGGCATGCAATGATATCAGTGGAGGCATGTCTTCATTGTCTTGCTGCTCTTCAGTAGCTGGGCCATCAGATTCTTCAAAATCGGTGACTTCAAGGTAGAACAGGCGTGGACATTTGTGGCCTCGCACATAAGGCTCGTCGCAGTTGTAACATAAGCCCTGGCGACGCCTTTTAGCTATCTCCGTCGGTGAGAGACGCTTGAAGGGCCGCGGAGGCGCAGCAGGTGGCTGCTGAGCCGCTGAAGCAGAGACAATGGTCGAGATGGTTGAAGGAGGTGGAAGTGACTGTCGCTGAGGTGGACGAGGCCTGAACGCCGCTGATGATGGAACGGCCAACGAACGACGTTCATATGCTCGGGCAAGCGCCATGGCGCGCTGCAGATCTTGTGGAGATTGGAGCTCAACATCTGTTCTAATTGGATCGGGCAGTCCACCGGTAAAGAGCTGAACTTGCTGAAGCGGAGACAAGTATCCCGCGTGCGCCATGCGTGTTTGAAAGGCCTCCTGATACTCTGAAACTGACCCACGGAAAGGCAGACGAGCTAGTTCTGATAGGTGATTGGTCCCCAAAGGTGGACCAAATCTTTGCTGACAAAGCTCTCTGAAGGAGGACCAGCCGATTGTGTTGATGTTGCCGACGTCGCGCTCCAGCATATAGTACCATTGCTGAGCAATCCCGGTCATATGGAAGGATGCTAACCAAACGCGATCGGCTTCACGGGTGCGCTGGGCACGGAAGAAATGTTCACAGCGATTAAGCCATCCAATGGGGTCCTCTTTGCCGTCAAAAGTGGGAAAGGACAGCTTGTGATAGCGAGGAACACCAATGGCATCATCGTGTTCAGCGGCGGGTTCATGGGGTTATGGGGGGTGTTCTGGAGGCTGTGGAATCGGCGATGGCGAATGCGGAAACGGAATCTGTGTAATGGGGATGGAGCTGCTGGGAATGGAAGTATGAACAATGGTGGAAGGAATTGGATGTAGTGGAGGGATGCCTCCATAGCCTGGCATACCTAAGGAAGATGGGCGGAACGGAATGGATACTCCCGCACCTGCAGCGCCGGAAGAAGACGCCGTCGTGTCGCGGGAGCGGAACGAGGAACTTCCTTCGATTGCAGTGAGGCGGGAAGTGAATTGGCCCATCTGCCGCTGAAGTCCGTAGATGGCCGTGGTCAGCTAATCGAGCCTCGTTGTGGCCACGCTCAGCTGATGGCGCATCGCTCGGCTGGATGAGCAGCGGCGGGTCGGCGGAAGACGACGCCGCTGTGTTGGACAGCGACGAAACTGTGGCGGAGGAAGGAACCGACATATCTGATACCAGATTGTCAGAACTGCTACGCCGTAGGGAGTAGTCGTGGGTGACGGGCGGACGGGGGCTTGGCTCCCTGCGGCGGCGCGGGCGTGACGCCGTCCTGACAGCCGGCGGCACGCACGGGCGGCGAGAAGCGAGGACGCAAGACTCAGAGTACACACGAGGAAAGGGGGACGCCCGAAGATCTATCTGATCTCCAGCGTAACTGCCCTCTTCTCCAAACTTAGTTTAAGTAGGTTCATTACACAGATGGGAATTCAAATCCTAGGATCTAGAGGTTGCCAGCGCCTGGCTTGGCAACTGACCACGACGTGGGCGCGTCCAGCGGCGCCTGTCGAGCGTGCTCAGCCACGGTGGCGGCGCTGGTAGACGGAACCCGTCATAACATCAGTAATCACCAAACTTGTATGCTCCATCACTCCTGAAAGTCCAGTCTGTGCTTGAAATTTCCAGTTGAAAGTTCAGTTGTTGCCTTTTTTAAGGATATGAAGTAAGCTTGCAGCACCATTTTTTTATCATTAACAGCACCATTTTGTTATCATTAATGCACATGATTTAAAAGAACTATATGTACCTGTATCATTTGAAGTTCATGGGTGTGAGTTTTTTTTTTTCGTTGACAGTCATGGTAGTTGATACTTGTTGTTGGTGAAGGGTGATGCTAGTCTCTTCGGAAGTACGAAACTTATCAACAGGAAGAGTGAATAGCATGGAAACACAACTAATCATAGTAGCCACATCAAATTACCCTGGGTTCCTATGCTATTTTTATCCTAATTCGGAATCTCATGATCTTCATTGTTATGTTCATTATGTTTACCAAAGTAGGGTTAAAATATTTTATCAGTAAATCTTCAAAAGTAATTCAATAAACTTTAAGGGGAGTGACTGTGGATGTAGAGAAGCTGATTGGCCTGTTTGTTCCATGTATTCGATGTCTTATCTCATCTTGGGGCTACTTGGGTTAAGTTTCTTTCACTGGCTTGAAACAAGCCATGAGGAAACAAGGGTAGTTGCTGGGATATAATCCATCATTTAATGTTAACCTGAAAACTGGGCTTAAAGATGGCCAACTGCTACCAAGTTTGTTGCACAAAAGTGACGTCTCGCCATTTGTCCATATTATGCACTTTATTGACTAGTGCATAATAAGAACAAAGCAAGCCAGTGAGTAAATAAAGAGTCATAATTGATGATTTTTTTTTCATACATAAATGTAGCTGTTGTCAGTGAAGGTGGTATTCTTTGACACTTGAGTGCAAATGCACATATTGTTTTCCTTTCTTTTTAGAAGTTAAATATGTCATATTGTATCTGTTATCTTTGTAGAGCATGATTGGAATTTGGACAGTGTAACCCTTATTCTTTGTTCCACGCATTTCTAAAGTAGTTTAATATTCGTCAATGCTTCATATAATGGTTCTTGTAAGAAAGACTCCTACATGTTACAATGTTGGTTCACCAATGAGGCATACATGATTCATGTTCTCCAGAACATCAACAGGCCACTGGCGCCTTCGGCTAAGATCAATGCCGAGCTTGGAAGTTAGTTTCATAGAACTCAACCATTTGCTCTCGGTGACGTGTTTGCCTTTCTTTGCACAGATATTTGGACCCTCAACTAAAGGCTGCATTGCGAGAATATCTGGTGGCAAGAGGCATAAACTCCAAACTGGTAAGCTCAATTCTGCTACACATGTATCAGAAGGAGCGCACCCAGTATTTGAATTGGCTGAAGACTATGGAAGAGGCATTCATCAAAGAACATTGATCCAATCATCTCTCTAACAATCTTCTCTCGCTGAGTTAAACGTGCAATGCATTTATTTTGGTGAGCCAATGCTGGGACAGGTGCCAGTTCTATGTCGATATTGGCTCATCTGGATCTCATGTATGTGGCACAAGTCGATAACTAGATCAGAACTAATTCTGTACGTGATCTGTGGGCTGCGGCCACATTCTTTCTGGAAGGTATTCTGTTTTGAGTTGAGGCCTTCATGTTACTTTCTGGAAGGTATTCTGTTTTGAATTCAGGCCTCAGATTACTTTGCATGTTTTAGTTGGTTCCATGAATGGATCGCTGAACTACGTGTCTTGTTTTTGTAGCCCCTGTTGACAGATGGGTCATGAGTTTTCTATACACGAATACTAGATCGCGAGTTGAGCAATGAGCACGCACGTTTTGGTTGAAAGATAAAGATCGGTAAAAGTAAAACAACGAAGGAACATGGTTCTGGTTAACGAGGCCTGTATTCTGAAGTCCGAAGAGGAAACCTGAGAGTCGTGAGCGTGGTGAAACAGTTGGCGGTGCGGCGCGATGTTTTTTGGTTGTGGATTACGCCAACGACTCGGTCAACATGCCTGCCTGTCGTTTTGTTCAGTGGAGGGATAACGATAAGAACGTCCCCACCAAATTGAGCAGATGAGGCACGCGCGGACCACATGTTCCCCACCAATCCCGCGTGCGCCCCACGGCACGATGCTTCTTCGCCTCCGTTTCCAGCTCGGCAAGCGCAAAGCGCGGCACCGACTCCGTTGAGGAGAACCGACGGCCACCCGCCACCGACCTCTCTCCTCCTCCCATGGCTCCCTATAAAACCACCCGACCCCCGCCCTCTTCCTCTTCGTAGACACGCTTTGCTCAAAGCGCCGTTCCCCCCTCTTTCGTTCTCCGGCGTCAGGTAAGTTATAGGTAGGGAGGGATTCGTTTCAAATCTCACGCTGTTTCCTCTGTTCTTCGATTTGTTGGTCAAAGGTGCTTGAGCTAGTCTTGTAGATCGTTCCCTTCACTTTGTGCTGCTTATCATTTCGATTCGAGGTCTGCTTATCATTTCGATTCGAGGTCTAGGTTGGATGATTCGGCCGCTCTATTGCGTTGGTTCTGTTTCCCTAACCCCTCTATTTGTGTTGGGTTTGTGGCTAGTTGCGACCTGTTGAATATTGCGTAAGTTTTCCTAACCCCTCTATCTGTGTTGGGTCTGTGACTAATTGCGACCTGTTGAATAGGATTGTGCAGTTGTTTTTTATGCGATTTATGTTCATTACAGTGGTTTGGATTGGTCAGGACTTTTTAATTGGTTAGCTTGGACATTTATGACATGATCGGAACTGGATGAATTGAAGGGTGTGGTTTTATTTTGTCCCTGATCTACATGGTGATTGATCTGTTCGGTCGAAGGTTGTTGGATCGGTGCATATGTGTTGATTAGGATGCTATTTTTTAATGAAAACCAGCACCTCTGTTGCTGGTTGTAGGAGACAATTGGACTGCCCGGAATTCTACACTTTTCGCTCCTGATGGTGTATCCCTTATGATGAGAAGGTTTATAGACAGTATAAGCACCGTTTCTTATGTCAATTCAGAATTTCAAAAGAGCTATGATGTAGCATGTTTATTTTGAGCAAGCAATGGTAATCAGACTAGTTGTTTAAGATAAGTTGATTTCTTTGGGAGTGAGAACCATTTAGAACTATTGACATGGTAACAGAGATATGATTCTACAGTTCTGTTCTTCAGCGCACTTTTCTTCAATTTTGGAGATTTTCTTTTAAGAAAATATGGGCCTAAAGTTTGATTTACTCATGGTACTGAGATCGTAGAAGTGTGCCTTTGAAGCCACATCTGTTTGAAGCTTATTTGGAGTAGGCTCTGGAGGATTCATGAGTCAAGTGCCTGCTTTGGTTTTCTGCTGCTGTTTGTTTCTCTTTGTGGTGCCTGATCTGTTCAATTCGATTTCTAGGTTGGGCTATTCCAATGCTTTTTTGTTAGTCCTGTTTGCCTGACCTCTCTATTTTTGTTGGATTTGTTACTAATTGTGACCTGTTGAAATCTAGGGTTGTGCAGTTGTTTTGGTTCGGTTTCTGTTCATTATGGTGGATTGGATTGGTCAGGTCTGTTTGATTGGTTAGCTTGGACGTCATTGACATGATTGGAACCGGATAAGTTGAAGGTTGTGATTGTTTTCATGCGATTTTTGTTCATTATGATGGGTTGGATTGGTCAGGTATGTTTGGTTGGTTGGCTTGGACGTATATGGGATCATCAGAACTGGATATAAATTGAAGGGTGTGGTTTTATTTTGTCCCTGACTACATACATGCTCTACATGGTGATTGATCTAAGGTTGTTGGCTCGTTGCATATATGTCGCTTAGAGTGCTTTTCTTTCTATGAGAACCTGTACCTCTGTTGCTGGTTATAGGAGACAATTGGGCTGCCCAGAATTCTGCACTTTTTACTTCTCCCTGATGATGTGGCCAGTCTAGCCAGAAGTTTAGACAGATGAGCAATGATTTCTTAGGTCAATCCAGAATGTCAACAGAGCTATGATGTAGCATGTTTATTTCGAGCAAGCAATGATAACCTGATTTTTTGAAGGCTGTTGCAATTAAGGGATGTCCTGAAGTTTCGGTGGTTTGAGATAAGTTGGTTTCTTTGGAAGTGAGAACCATTTAGACGTGATAATGGAGATGATTCTACAGTTCTGTTCTTCAGAATTACTTTTCTTCAATTTGGAGGTTCCTTTTAAGAAAATATGGGCCTAAAGATTGATTTACTCCTCTGAGACAATTTGATGCTAGTTCATGGTACTGAGATTGTGGAAGTGTGCCTTTGAAGTCACATCTGTTTGAAGCTTATTCGTAGTAGACTCTGGGTTCATGAGTTATTGTCCGCTTTGGTTTGCTGCTGCTGTTTGTTTTTCTGGTGATATCATAATGCCTACTACTGTCTGATCTTGGCTTATTGATTTAGCCTGGATTATTATCTTCAATTTCAGATATTACTACTTTTGGCTTCAGTTATTTCATCATTTGATGGATTGTGACCTCATTCAAGGGTTGAAGAGGTCTCTAATATTTTTGGTTCCATTGTTCTGTAATAGTAAATTTTTGTTCTAGAGTGTGTATATGATGTTCAGGAGCTGTAATATAGAAAAATTTGTGTAACCCTTGTGCATTATTGGCATGATCCTGTTTGCTATAAATTTCGGACTCTTTTATATGGATCAACAGAGTTGCAACAGTAACATCTTGTCCAGTATACATTGTTTTCACTCATTTTAATCTCTTTCTGTGTTCTAGTCTCAGATACTAGGTTTATATAGGTCCAATATGGCATCACATTCCATTTAAGTTGGTAGGGCTTAATAGTGTCTCAGCGTTGCTTTCTTGGGTCTTTATAAGCTAGACATGTGTACATGGTTTAAGAATATTGCACTTGAATGGAATTATCACAAATTACCCTTTATAATTAAGGCACATCCAGAACTACTGTTTTTATGCATCGTGGTGAAATGTGTTTTTTGGAAATATTACCTTTTTCTTTGCATAGTTTAGAATCAGTCCTTAACCTTTGCATTGTCCAGTAATTTATGGTATTTGGTATACACTGCTTCATTCATTCAGGAGTTGTACTTAACATGGATGCCTGGGATTGTTAACGTAATCATGCTTATTATATGAATCAATGAGTGGAGCTATGCAATGACAACTTTAGCCTTCTGTGCTGTCCTGCAGCATTTTCACCCTCACTCGGGTAGTGGCTCTTCAATCTTTAAGTATAATGTTGTTTGAATTAATGGTCATTAATGATCTCTTATGTCCAGGCCTATTCAATTAAGATGTGTCTCTAGATTTCTGATACAATGCATAACAATTTTTCTGGTACCTTGTAGTAACTACATAACATTTTCTCTCTCAGCATGTTGGAAATTTTAGTTCGTAACTACTTTTATAGATTCAAATATGCAATCATGCAAACACACTCTGTCTGTCTTCCCTTTTGCTCATTGCATTATCACCCTAATTCTGGAGAGATTTAGTTTGGATATCACATGAATCTATGTGTACTCTTCTATAGCATCTCTTTCCTTCATTTGTGTACTTAAAAATTAAAAATTGGCAACTTTATCATCTTAACAAATGCCATGTACTTCTTTCTTCAACTGCATTATGTTTGTATTGTTTTATCAAATTAAGGGCTTTTGTGCGTATTTGAAGTTGTCTAGCTTGCCATGTTTGTATAGTTAACATAATTTTTTTTTGGCAACATAGAGAGCAAAGGACTTTACGAACAAACTAGTAACAGAATAAATCAGTACTGTTATTCTTCTTTGTTTTGACTGAAAACAGAATAAAAAAAATCGATGTATTTTCTTCTCTATGGATTTTCTTAACCTTCAGTAGCATGGTTTATCTAATATTTTGTCCAAGTAAAGAGTTTCTTTATATGATTTTTATTCTTAGGCTTAGTTTAGAAAAAAATAAAAAATATTCTACTGTGATAGCAAATAGATAATGCTTTTATAAGATCTTTTGAGTTTATTTTTTAAAAAAAGAATCTGTTGCTCTTGACCAAGTAAACCCAAAACATCTCATTCTCTGAACTGATTTAAAACTGCATGAATCTATGGAGCTTAATGTCCAACTAGGGCTATATGTTGAATTTTCTTTCTTCTTGCTAATTTTTTGATACTTTTTACTTATTTTCCTTCCAGGTTGAAATAATAATAGTAAAATAAGTGTGTTCTTTAATTTGATCATGCTTTTCTTATTTTGTTTCTTGTTGCTAATTATTCTTTTCCTTTCAGGTTGAAATGATAATAGAAGTCTGTTCTTTAATTTGAACATGTCTTTGCTGTGGTTCATTTTGTGGCGCGGTATATTGTGACATTCTTCTAGAATAGTGTGTTTCTTGCTTTCTATTGCATTCCGAGTGGTTCCTTGCATATCCTATTAACTTGAATTTGATTCCTAACCTGAACTTTCTTAATTATGTGTTCTTTAATAGATTATTAGTTGCTTCCTTCACGGCGTGCTGTGATAATTACATTTCCCTTCTTTTCTTTTTTGATGAAGATGTTAGGCATAGGATTTCAGCTGGCTGGCTGAAATGGCGTCAGGCTTCTGGCGTCCTCTGTGACAAGAGGGTGCCACAAAAGCTAAAAGGTAAGTTCTATAGGACGGCGATTCGCCCGGCGATGTTATATGGTGCCGAATGTTGGCCTACAAAAAGGCGACATGTCCAACAACTGAGTGTAGCAGAGATGCGTATGTTACGTTGGTTTTGCGGGCACACTAGAAGGGATAGAGTCCGGAATGAAGATATTCGGGATAGGGTTGGGGTGGCACCAATCGAGGAGAAACTGGTGCAACATCGGCTGAAATGGTTTGGACATGTCCAACGGAGGCCATCTGAGGCGCCAGTGCGTAGTGGGGTTTTAAAGCGGATAGATAATGTAAAGAGAGGTAGAGGACGTCCTAAATTGACTTGAGACGAGTCGGTTAAGAGAGATCTTAAGGAGTGGAATATCTCCAGGGATTTAGCTATAGATAGGAGCGCTTGGAGATTAGCAATCAACGTGCCTGAGCCGTGATCTTTTTCTTTTTCCCTAACTCTACCTTTTGTCTTTTTTTTGCCTTTTTATGTCTCTCTTATCCTTGTTTCTTTTGGGTTTCATCTCTAGCCTACCCCAACTTGCTTGGGACAAAAGGTTATGTTGTTGTTATTGTTGTTGTTGTTGTTGCATACAGCTATCAGTACCAAGTCATTGGCTAGTAGGTTTGTTGCACTTGTTACCATTGAAACTACTCGTTTAAGTTTCTTAATCAAGGACAGTTTTTGCATACAACACTTGCTAGCCTATTTCTTTCTCTTTTTCTTATAAGCATGTAACCTTTTGGGATTTGTACACCCT
The DNA here is from genome assembly GCA_004135705.1 of Alloteropsis semialata. Classification (NCBI taxonomy): domain Eukaryota; kingdom Viridiplantae; phylum Streptophyta; class Magnoliopsida; order Poales; family Poaceae; genus Alloteropsis; species Alloteropsis semialata. The sequence goes on along the minus strand of CM014272.1, from coordinate 89,479,299 downwards.
ATGTAACAATGTGTTCCTGTTCATTTTGGTTTTGTTATCCAATTTCTCTGTTATCACAATATTTTCATCTACTATCTGCAAACTGCTTGAATCAATTTTCAAACCTGATTGACTTTTTTTATGAACAACCTGATAGTCAACTTGGGAGGTCACTTTGCAATCTGAAAATACATGTAAAGAATATCTGTTAGGCTCGATTCTGAACGTTTCATAATTTGCATCAAAGTTGCTTGAGAACATACTGTATTTCCCTTCACATTGCTATTTGCCATTTTTCTCGCTGAGTGTTTATGTGATTGTTTGGTACTGGTTGCTGCTTTCGCCTTTCGGAAATGAGGGTTTGACGGTTTGTGCACATTGATTATTTAGTCTTGACTTGACCTAAAGAAATACTTTAGTCTTAACCTGATCTAAAGAAAATTGGCTGATGATTGATTTGATTTGGGTCAGAATGTGGGTAGTCCCGACTCCCAAGTCTCAATTTTATTTCTTTTACTGCCACAATGGGAGAAGTTAGATGCTTTTGTTGACCTTTGTGGTTGTTGTTTTTTTTTATATATTTCTGGTCCTATTTTCCAGCATTTGTTACTTCAAAATGTCATGTTTGTGTGTGCCTGCAAAATCAAATCCTGACATCAGGAAAACTAATGACTTTGCTGTTTAATTCCCTTTTCCCCTTTCATCTTTTCATTGAAGTAGTTAGCTATTGCATAGAAGTGTGATTGGTGCAATTTTGGTGCTTGTATCTGCTGATAACCAAACTGTAATGTCTGTGCCAAATTGTGCTATTGAGTTCAGTGAACTGTTTAAGTTTTTGTTGGATGATCATCATTATTCACATGCTGTCTAACTTGAATACTGGTAAATGCTTGGCTCGCCTATGTGTGATAGTCTTTCCTGTTATGGCATTATTTCCTGATGGTTGCATTCGCTTGAGCTGGTTGTAGTTAGCATGGTCTAATTACTTGGTTTTGTCTTGTGAAGGATACATTTTCCAGTAGCAGTTTATATAGCATTCTTCTATATGTGGTCTGTCGACTGTAGTGATGACTGACCATAAAGAAGTTCCATTCTTTGTTCTGTTGTTGTGATTGAGGGGCGCTGGGGATTGGATTTTTTTTTCTTTCCATTTTATTTTCTTCTACTTGTTTATATTTGTGGGTAGATGTTAGGGCGTGGGGGAAGGGGGGTGCCTAACACTGCCAATGCCGGTCCCAAGCCCGGATAAAAGTGGAGGGGGCACGGCTGAATGATTGCGGTTACATGTGTGTTGTACCAATGTCTTGTTTGGAAATTTGACTCATGAGCTCATGCGTAGTGTGCATCAGGCTTTGGCATCCACTGAAGAATCAATAGAATAAATTGGTTTAATCTAAGTTGGTTGGCAGAGCAGCCTAAGGAAGAGGGAACTTTCAACTGGAACTGAAGTTGTCAATGAGCAAGCTGCACACACTGATGGACGGCGAGAGCACATAAGAAACAAGGCCTCGCCTCTGTAGCCATCAGGCGCCAATTGTTTGTTCCCGATGGATTTTCAGACGGATATGCTGCAACCCGACTGTCCAGTGTCCTGATCAATGGATCCCAGGCTCCAAATGTCGTTGAATTTTCAGATGGATATGCCACAACCCAACTGTCCAGTGTCGAGATCAATGGATCCCAGACTCCAAATGTGTGCAAGGAACTCACTGAAACGGTCAGACTGAGCTGTCGTTGGGAGCCTTGCGATTAAAACAACGCATCAACCCATGGAGAGTTACAAGTTTCTTGTTGCTACTGTTGCAAGCGATCGATGCTTCCAATCCCATTTGCCAATTGCCATTTCGATGCTGCCACCACACGGCGCGGGGTCCCGGCTATATAAAGCCAGCCGTCCGCTGGAACGTGCAGTGCAGGCGTATCCCAGTTCTTAGCTGAGCGAGATGGACAAGTTATCTGCTTTTAAGCTGGTTGCTGCTCTCCTGCTGCTCGTCGGCTGCCTCGCGGCTCATTTTGGGGCCGCCAGCGCCCAGTACGGCGGGGACGGGCCCTGCCGATGGTCCAGGCTACTTGCTGGGCGTCGCCGCCGCCGTGCTCGCCGTCGCGGCGTTTATTTGGAACTGACCTCAAGCTCTGGAGCTAAGCGTACTGCGTTGTGCGTTCCCGTCCTCGTGTCAGCGTTGTGTGCTCTGTTCTCGTGTCAGGATGTGCTTCTCTGATGGTGTTCCAAGCTTGAGATTCGTGAGGTGTTGCCGTGTCGATCAAATAATCGGGTCTGTCTTCCCTCCCAATAATGTCGCTCTATGAGTTTACTGAACGTTCCAAGTTTTGTTGGCTGTTGATTATCATGATTCGCATGCTCTAACTTGAATACCAGTGAATACTTCTCACCTCGGCTCTGTGTGATGTGTGATCGTCTGGATGGCATATTCTTGTGAATTTGTGATGGTTGCATTTGCCTGTCCTCTTCGTATCTGCTCACCTTTGTTGGCCAAGCTGTGCTGTGATCCATAAACCATAGAATAGTTTGATTTAAGATAAACCAAAATGCGACTATTTAAGAACGGAGGGAAAACATTAGAAAAAGAAAACGAAGAAAAGAAACACTGCTTTAACACTGGAGCTGGGCCGTCGTTGGCCCGCTGCTTATCAGAGACTCTGTACGCCTGCGATGGGCCGTCCCAGTTTCGGGTCGGATTTCGCTCCCCCTCACGGCCTCGCATTTTTTACGCTCGCCTTTCCCCACCCCCATCGATCAGAAACAGACCCTAGCGTCGGCGATGGCGCCAGCGGTGGCGGAACTCCTGCGTTCCAACACCAGTAGCGACTGCTTGGATCCGGGGTTCGCTTCGGCCCTTGGCCCTGAACATCGTCGGCCTCCCGTTGACGAAGGTTCGTTGTTCTTCGACGATTCTCCTCTTATTCTGCTAGGGTTGTTTGCCCTGCGTCATTATAGACGCTGCGCTTACTAAAGGGCGGACTCCCCAATTTCAGAAGATGAAGATGAGTTCTGGACGGCGGCGGCTAAGGTCACCTACCCCGAGGTGGAGGACGACCCCATTGACTATGAGACAACTTGCCCAGGTAATATATTTTTTTGAACTGAAAACAGCGAGGGAGGCCCCAGCTGTGAGACTTTTATTAAAAGAGTATAAGAAAGTAAGAGATACTTACAAACAAGTCTCAAAATAAAAAGCAGAGGGAAGAAGAGCAAAGCTATCTAACTGTACTGGGGCTGACAACAGAAGAGGAGAAAAAAATAAGAGGTCTATACAGAGTTATTGATCTCGGCAGGACAAGCTCAGTTAGCACCAACTCCAATCAATAGGGTGAAGGTGAACACACCCAACTGCTACCCCACATGGTTGCAGGTCACATCTCCCATGTTTTTATGATCTCCATGATAGTTCTTTTCAACTCCTGTCTTCTGTCTAAAATTTTGATCAACTATTTAGGTATCTAAACACTTTTAGATAAAAAAATGTTTTCAATTAAAAAGTCCATACAGAAACATTGAGAAATTCCATGCTGGCTCACAGTACGGTCTGGCATAGATAATCATGGAGGCATCCTTATGGAAGGAGAAATAGTCATCGTTACACCATACATGCACTCTACCACATTTATCTGTACTGGCAACGGTATGTGCAAAATAGTTTAGGGCTAATCAGCATTTTTTTTCTTCAATTCTTCAGGGCAAAGCTTCACTGAGGAACAACAGGACGAAATATGTGTAAACTGGATAGAGAGATGGTCTGATCTGTGCGTGCAACACTCGGATTTGTGCGATGTGATTCTAAGCCAGGAAGGCGAGAATGCTACTCGTCCTCCATGGCCTCTGAGAGTGCTCCCTGAGACAACATATCGATGCATCACGAGGGGATACTGCTATCACCGTGAATACATGACCAATGATACCTCCCAGAGTAAGTGCAATTGTTTGCTACTATCCATGATCCAGTAACATATATGTATTGTTAGTGCGTGTATGTTTAGTAATTAATGTTTCTTCTCTCTATTTGCAGCTAAATCAAGCCTTGGGATTGGCAGACCACAGCATATGATGCAAGTCTTCTCTCTGAGATTATCAAGCTCTAAGTCTGTATCCTATCCTGTTAGTCTTTATGGAATATTCGCTGTACGTGATGACTTGGAGCCGTTAAGGAATTATGTCTTTAACCGTTCGAGAGACGATCCTGTCTTGATTCATCAGGTATGGTTTTGTTCAAAGCCTTACTTTGCTTCACTTCTGTTTAGGCATGCAACAGAATTTGGATCATGTCTTAAAAGTCTGACCTAATAAAGTTTGGAGCCACAGCTACATAAAGTTAGGCAAAAAAAAAAAAGGTGTTTGGGATGTGGGCTATGGTGCTAACAAACTGAGTATATGCTTAAGAAACCATGGCATGCCTAAGTTTATGTGTGAATTTGCACCCTGCAAATTTTGTCGGCAGAAACACTTGCCTAAGGTTAGTTGTAGGAAAATTAAGGATGGTCCGTTGCATGGAAGCTTGACTCCTCTAGGCCGCCGTTTGGTTCATGCATAGTTGTGCCTTGCCACACCTTCCAAGCACATTGTATTCTTGATCAACTTTGCGTAAGTTAGGGTGCTAGATTTGGTCTAGAGTCTAGACACTTCGATCAGGAAACGATGTGGCACTCAAGCCAACATATGCTCTAAATGTTTGCTCAACATGATGATTGAAAGTATTAGATACATGCCAGTTAGCTCCTTTCTTTTGTTTGGATACATTACTGGATCTTGACTTTCATTGTACTACATTTTGCAATGTGACAGTATGGCTACATTTTTTTTTGTTGTGCATTCTTTGACTAACATGCTACAAAACTCCTCCCTTAAAATCAATGTGATTGTTCTAAGAAGAAATTGCAAACCTGGCCATCTTATTGATAAATAACTCAATAATCCATTCAAACATGGGTATCCACAGCCTGTTGTGTTTATTCTGTTGTTAAGCTCTTTGAGTAGTTCTAACGAGTTGTTAAATTGTAGGATTCCCTAGTCTTGCCTCTTTGCAGCCCTTGCCGAGGAATGTATGTGCTGGATCGTGCAATGTTGGAAGTCGATCTTTGGGTCAAAAAGGAAGGGGACAGATCAACTGATGAACAGTTACTTTCTGTGTATGTTGAGATCGATCTGGGCTTCAGTTTCGATAAGATGTATACAGGACGGATTCATAGTGAACATTGCATCTTGGATATGGAGTACATGTTCCTTGCACAGAGTGTTGAGGCAATTATACAGGTGTTCACAGTTGTTGATAGTCCTCATCATGTGAGATTTACTGCTTTCAGCAGTTGTTTTGACAAAGAGATTATGCTTTTCGAGGGCAAATGTGTTGAGAAGGGTGAGCTATTCACTCATGTTGTTGCTGTGAAGACAAAGGAAAAATTGAGTGTTCGCTTAGAATGGGAGAACTCGCTTCTGGACTGGACTTTTCAGTATGGAACTCTTGGAGCTTTAAGCTATCCTGATGACGACTCAAATCCATTTTCTGTGAACGTGCTCTTTGCTCCAAAGAATCTGGAACGCGGACCACCTGGATACCTTGCTTGGGAAGAGAGGTGTAGAAACATGGCTAGAAAACTTCCAGCGGTGGATTGCTGAAATAGGCCCTTGTCACAGTAAAACAACTTATTATTATATCCCCATGGTGGATCGTTGAATTTTCTTTTGTAAGTCTTCACAACACAGCAGTGGTGTTGCACTGAATCTAAATTGGTGCAACTACAAGGACTCGTGGCGGTTTTAGATGAAATGAGTTCTTTTTCGAGATAAACAAATATAATATACTACTGACTAGGATTTCATAGAAACAAAAAGGAAAAAACAGACAAGGATGGGCTGCGCTGGGCTGTCGTAGTCCCACACTCCCACTGCTTATCCTGACTCTGGGCCCTCCTCTGGGCTGTCCAGTTTCGGATCGGGTTTCGCTCCGACTGACTCCGCCCTTTTTCCGCTCGCCTTTTCTCACCCCGATCAGAAAACACAGAAACAGAATCCCCGCTTCCGTGACTCCGTCCCCGTAGCCGAGGCGTTCTCCCGTGCACAAAAACTCGGGCTCTACTATATTCATGATTCATCTATACTAGTTTGTGCTAAATTAATGGGATTTCCTGGTAAGGTGGAAATAGTTCTTTTCAGTAAAATTTATTTTGATTCTCCTGGAAAGATGTTGCCAAAGAGCTATTCAGAGTTCAGAAAGAAGATATATTTGATGGTATAGATCATTAGGACGGCACATTGATCCACTGTCCAAATCAGGGGTGCTTTTTGAAAAATAAAATTATGGACTCAAGTGGCCCCACAGTGTTTGACTTGTGACCCGGCTGGCCCGCCGGACTTCCCCTCCGGTCGCCGGCGGCCGATGCCCGCCGTCGATGTCGAGTCGGCGAAGGCTTCCGCCGCCTCTCTTCCAGATGGAGAGCAACTGAGCATGCACTGTGTTTGTCTCGGTATTCGTTGGCTTCAGCGGAGGACGGCAGCTGTATAGAGGCTCTGAGAAGACGGGAGGCCGCCGCGCCGCCCGCCGTGTGGCGTTTGGCTGCAGGCCTGCAGCAGGGCTCATGGGTCATGACCGCGCATCCGAGGAAAACACCGACGCTTCAGTTCACAGTTTAGACTTGAATGGATCACTTTTGCCTCTCGACTTCGCTTACTGCTGAGTGCCGAGTTGGTGCTAGTTGATCACCAATTCATCCACCTCTGCCGTCAGCAATGCATCCACCTGCTTGGCGTTTTCTCCCAACAAACTCCAACTCTGGACGCCACTTGTGCTTAGTAAACACGTATCATTTTGATACTCACTCCATTGCATTATCTGCCAACATTCGATTCATCAAGCTAAACGTCCTAGACTGATCAAAGATTCACAAATGTGTACCATACATAGCAGCGAACACCACAAAACTATTCCTGAAACTGGATGAATAAATAGGACTACAGCTGCATCCCAAGGCCCAAGCTACATAGCCAGAGGCATTCTTTGTGCTAGGTTCTAACTTCTAAGTGCTAACAGCAACTTTTGCAAACATCAGTACGGACGGTGTCTGCCCCTGCGGCTGTTGTTGCTATTACTACCACGGTCATCGCCTCTCTGCCGCTTTCCACCGGAGTTGGATCCACCACTGCCGCCGCTGCCACCATAACGACGAGCACCTTGCTGTGGCGGAGGCGAAACCACATGCACAGGCTGCTGCCCTGCAGGCTGTGGTCTGCCAAAAAAAAAAAGGAAACTATGAATCAACAATGGAAATGTCACTACAACCGTTCAAATGGCTGCTCTTAAGATGTAACATGAAGAATCAAAAATTAGACAGAAGTGATGTGAGGATATATCAACCTCATTTTACCACAATATTGGACCATTGAAAATTTTGCAAAACAATTTTATTCTATAAAAGAGACTCTTTTCATATAAATAAATAGTACTCAAGTCCTATGTATGTCATCAAATTTAAGAGATGCAAATACTAAATAAATAGCATGTGTTTGACAGATGCGTCACTTTTACATTTCTCAGGTACTACTTTTATCATGTAATGAATAGCTGGATGTTATTTTATTAACGCGGGCTGCTCTTTTTTATTTCTTTAAATTTTGATTTGTTGTCTCAAAAGTTACGATTTCGAATTCTCTCTTTTTTTTTTATTTTTCTTTTATTTTATGCTTTATCACATTGCTTTTTTTCTGATGTAATTATAAATAGCATGTGTTTGACAGATGCGTCACTTTTACATTTCTCAGGTACTACTTTTATCATGTAATGAATAGCTGGATGTTATGTTCACACTGATCCAAACTATTTCTTCTCTGTTACCTAATTTATGAATTGGCCATTAAGTGTTTCATCAACCGTTTGCAGCAACAAGTAACATCGAAACAAGAATGGAATCCAGATGTAGGTGTTGGAATTGCATTAGTTCAGTGGAATGTATGTTGTATGACCTTTCTAAAAGAATACTTAGAATAGGTCAAATTACTTACACATATACAAGACGGCCATCTGGTAGAACCATTGGGATCATTGTCGAACCTGAAGGAGCACCTGGAGCATACAAAATTGGCTGCAAAAGTGCAAAGAATGCCAAGCATACATACAGTTAGAAGGACATCACCTCTTTTGCATATACAATATATCCAATCCATTGTTCAGTGCATAACAGAAGATGTCATGTACCTGTGCAGCACGAGCAGGAAGCACACCATAAGCACCTGCCAATCCACTTCCAAGTGGATTATAAATGCCTGCCAGTCCATTTCCAAGTGGATTATAAGTGCCTGACAGTCCATTTCCAAGTGGATTATAAGTGCCTGCCAATCCATTTCCAAGTGGATTATGAGCCCCCGCTAGTCCATATCCAAGTGGAGTATAACTTGGCAGCAATGGACCTCCTTTTGCAGTAGGTGCTGATAGAGTATCATCCTTCTTATCAGCTTTTGCAAGTGAACAATCCAGTAGCTGACCTGATGGAGAGAAAAAAATTATGACCTTTTGGATACATGAAGCAAAATTGGCAAGCTATAGAAGGATGCTAGAGAAGAAACTCACCATCAAGTTCATATCTCTCAGTGTTCTTCAGAGCCTTAATAGCCATGTACCGTTCCTTAAAGTGAACAAAACCATACCGATTTTCATGACCAGCTTTTGCAGGAGGAAGAACAACTTTTGTAACTCCTCCAATGTGCTCAAAAAGCTTTTTCAGCTGCTCTTCAGTAACATTCTTGGGCAGGTTTTTGACATACAGAGATTTAACCTGAAGACAAAAATGCACATCCATATAAAACATCAGTGCAGAGGATAAAATAAAGGTAACATTTTGGCATGCGGTGATCAAAAGAACCTGTGCAGTAGAGGCAGATTCACCACCATTCTTAGGATCTGCCCAGCTGACAGTAGGAGCATTTGTATCTAGTTTGAATTCTGGGGTAGACATCTTCTGCTTAGCATACTCCGCACATGCCTGGTTGTAGTATTCAATAAAGCCATAACCCTTATGGCGATTTGAATGTGGTACCTATGACAAAGATACATTCAGTGTAAAAAACAATGATGCACACTAAAGTTGTTGAACTGTACTAGTATAGTAGTATTCTATCCATACCTTCACGAGATTAACTTTTAAAACTCCAGGACCAACTTCTTCCACTGTGTGTTTGAAATCATCTTGTGTCCAATCGTGGGGTACATTCCCAATAAATAACCTGTTCTTTGCCTGGGAGGAAGAAACTATTATCTTCTTTCCCTGTTACAAACCATAATAATTGGATCTATTTAGTACCAATATACAAGATGTATAAGTTAATCAAGTGTAACAAGGAATCAGGAAGCACTAGCATGTAATCATGTTCCGTGGGCTGCAAAACGAGGTTTGGATAATATGGAGTCGCAAATATTTTGGAAAGGTCCCCCCCAAAAAATTATTGTTGAAAATATAATATATCTCCATCCACAATTCTGATTTCTAAAAGTGTGACTGAACATAGGTGTTTGCAATCAGTCACAAGGTTCTGTATTCTAACCCGACAGTCGAACTGCAGGAAACTTTTTTGAAAAATAGCAAGCAGATGTAAGTGTAATCATATAACCTTGTACTTTGCTACATCTCAGACTGACTGCAAGGTTCTGTATTTTAAATTCAACTAAATTGAACGGTGCGACTGCTGCAACCTTTTTTCATAGCTAGCGGATGTGACAGTAATCATGCAACCTTGTATTTTGCCGTCTAAACTGATCCACGAAACTAAACATAAAGTATATGAAAACACAATTTCCAACTTAGTTTCCTACTACTATCTTGGGAAGATTATGTGCTATCAAATATTTACTCATCACATATACCCATCTTTTTGTAAGAGATAATATAAATAATGTCAATAAATCACTGGTTGTAAGATCAACTCTGAGTTCAAGTGAAAACAAACCTTTAGGTCTTTATTGTTCAACTTTTGGATAGCCTTTAAAGCAAGCTCTTTAGTTCTGAAATTAACAAAAGCATACATATTGTTATCCCCCTTTCCTCGCATTCGCACCTGCAGAAAACCAGACTCTCAATTGCAGTGCTGAAGAAAACAAACGCAGAAGCTAACCCAGAAAAAGTATGCAGTACTCACTTCCACGACTTCTCCAACCGACTCAAATAGTTTTTTGAGATCTTCAGAAGATACATCAGAGGAGAGGCTTCCAACATACACTTCGGATCCATGAGGAGGAAGAGCAAGAAGCTCAGCATGCTTCTCTGTTCCTTCCTCATCCTTTTGATCAACATCCGCCATTTTACTGTCATGCTTAGCATCAACTTCACATGCACCTTCAGATTTTTCTTCCTCTTCCTCCTCGTCCTCCTCTACCTCTTCATACTCAACCTCCTCCTCAATTTCTTCATACTCAACTTCTTCCTCTTCATCTACCTCATCGGGATCATCAAACTCCAAATGGTCTTCTTGTCTGACAGCATTTTCTGTCCTCCTTGGCATCTTCCAAAGCTCAAAGTTCCAAGAAAACTTTGGAAAGAGCACAGGAACCAACAATATTGGGGGAGCAAAGTGATGATGTATGGATAGGAAGAAAAACAACAGAAACAGCTAGAACAAAAGATATGTAATAATCTCAAAATGGATTCAGCCATGGGGATCCAAATGGAAAATGCCTCAAAGCAAGTGACTGTTAAGGAACAAATGCAGAAATAGCAGTATGCGCAGATGGGCAGTAGGGAAGGTTCTCAAGAATACGATAGCACCGTCAACAAGTGCATGTTATAGAGGAAAGGCAAAGAAGATGCTATCTGAGGTATAATTGAGCAGGCTGGAGTAATTGCAAGGTATCAATATTTTCCATTTAATGAATGGAAGGGAAGGAAAAGGAACAGGGAAAAACAAAATAAGAATTAGAGAACAATGTACATAATGTGTGAATCTAAAAATAAAATCTGAACCTAAGTAAATAGCTCAGTAGTGAAGAATAAGAGTGACTAGACATGTAAAGCATGGTCACTCCATGGAGACAAATACTCTCATGTACTTATTATCTTAGAATTTTACTTTATGCATTCTGAAATAACTCATGTGTTGCCGATGAATGCACTATTCATTGAATCATTATGGACGAAAATTCCTTATGATCATAGACACAGTATGTAAACTATCATTTCTCCTTGTATCAACCTGAAAGGTTAGTTATGCGATTTTATCTAAATTATGTTGCCCATATACATTAAAATCACCCTAATCCTTGCAAAGAAGACAAGAATGATAAAAAATGGTATCCACCAGCAGACTACACATGGCATTCTATATAGGTATTAGGTATCAAGCTGGACTAAAAATTTGTTGTTTTCATGAAAAAACGTGACAGAGCCCCTTTGACCACTCTGTCAGACAAAATGAAAAAGAAAAATAATGGCCACTGAAAGGAATATATGGTGTGTATGTGTGTGTGTGTGCTCGCCTTACTTTCTGATTGGATAGTGTAAAGGCTGCCTCCTATTTACCTAGGCATCCTCCTACAGGATTAGGGATATCTAGTTTGCTCCCCCTGGCGGCTTGGCCCTTTGGAGGATGATGGGTTCGTCGAGAGAGGGATCAAAAGGGGAAGTGAATCAATCCACTTTACTGTTTCACAATCGAGTAACTGAATCTATGTACTAAAAAGTGCCGCCCGCCCTAATAGCTCCCGCTCCGACACAGCACATCGCGCGTATGTGAGAATAGGAACGGATCCGAAATAAAAAGGAACAGGAGATTTGGTCGGGGACTCGATTCTCACCTCACGAATTGATCCGGCGCTGCCCCCAGCAATTTTCTCCGATTTGGGGATTTGGAAGTGGAAACGAAGGGAGATAATAATGCCCTAGCAAGCTAGAGAAGAAGAGCCCCGCGATGGGAGAGGACGAGGGGATAAACAACTCGAGAGGTTCAGTTTTGCAGTCTGCCCCTCGGTTGCTTGCTTCGTTTCTATCTGCCATCCCTGAGCTGCTGCACCGTCCGATCCGTCTCCGGCGGCGGCGCAACCGTTGATCTGTGGGGTCATTGACTCCTTTGATTTTGATCTGCGCTGTCAAGTGAAATCGGAAAAGTATCTGCTCACGTGGCATATGCGGCTATGGCCCACGTCGCCACGTCGGTCTCCTTGAAGCTTCACCCTCTTGTTTTTTACAAGGAGAAAATGCAGGAAATTCTTGCTAGCCAAAGGAACCATGATCTTTTAGGCCGTTCTTGGACTCTTCTTGGCGAGCTTTGAGTGAAGCTGAAGAAAGTTGGGTGACTAGATGGTGGATTAGGAGCATATATAACGAATTTCTTTCTTTATTTTTATTGTGCCACTTTGAGTAAACCTAAAGATTTTTTGGTAGCCAGTGGAAGGTTGTGGCTTTTACATCACCAAAAGATAGTCATTTTCATGAAAAAGGCGTTCAAATTGTTCATGTCTAAAACTTTTTGAATCACCAAAAAAGACAATGACACCAAAAATGTCACTTCGCATTGGCAAAAACACGTTCAGCCATTCCATATCACTTAACTGCCACTTGCATTCGAAGAATTGCGAAACATCTTAAACGACTCAATCATGAATTAAAACAAAGTTTGAGAAATCCTATAGACCAAATGAATATTCTCAGTACAGCAGAACCAGTTTTCAGGGATTATTGCATCCTCAGTTTCTGTGGTCACCGCCGTTGCCGTCCTTCTCCGGCAACAGCCGCGCGCCAGCCTCCGTGTCATCCGGCTTGGGCACCGCTGCGGCCGCCGCCTTCCTCTCGGCCTCCTTGGCCTTGAGCCCCTGCAGCTTGGCATGGTTGTAGTAGGCGACGCCGAGGAAGGCGATGCCGTAGCCGACGAGGTTGACGGGCGTGACGGTGTCCTTGATCACCGTCCACGAGAAGGCGATGAGCAGCCAGTCCTTGACGACGCCGGCAACGTTCATGGTCAGCGCCGACGTCTTCCCCACCAGCAGGAACACGGCCAGGTTCAGCGCGAACGCGCACAGCGAGTTGGTCCCGAACACGAACACGTCGGGCCCCGCCGCCGACGCCGCGGCGGCGCGCAGCCTGGGCAGCTCGACGGCGTACCACGGCACGGTGAGGAACGCGAGGCAGCAGGGCGCGATGTAGTAGAGCGAGGTGATGGGGTTGAGGGACATGCCCCTGGAGGTGAGCAGGATCTGGATGAGCACGAGGCGCGTGGCCTCGGCGGCGACGGCGGCGAGCTGGAGCGTGACGCCGAACACGTCGAAGCGGGCCTCGCCGTACGCGGCGACGGCGACGCCCGCGGAGATGCCGAGCATGTTGAGCATGGAGGCGCGGCGGAAGGAGTCGGTGCGGAAGGCGACGGCGAGGGAGTAGACGGCGACGGGCATGAGCGCCTTGAGCATCTGGATGAAGGAGACGGAGAGGTAGATGTAGGCGGAGTTGGAGAACCAGAGCGAGAGCGCGTAGAGCGCGCCGATGGGCACGACGGAGGCGGCGTAGAGGCGCGGCGTCATGGGCGACGAGGTGGGGACGTCGACGACGCGGAGCACGCGGACGAGCGCCGCGGCGAGGGCGGCGCAGAAGGCCATGTGGATCATGGTGAGCGAGATGGGGAAGGGCCAGCCGTACATCTTGGGGTCCAGGATGTACTTGTTGTACACGATCACCGAGAAGCTGAGGCTGATCCAGATGCCCACGTACGCGTACGAGAGCAGCACGGACCTGAGCACCGACGGCGGCGGCGATGGCGCCGTGGTGGCGGTCGACGACGAGGACACCTCCATGGCGGCCTTGGCCGGCGCGGTGTCGTCGGCGGCTCCCATGTTGAGCGGAGGCCTATAGGCTAGATAATGCTCGCTGGGAGTGATGGCTGGGCTGGGTGGTGGTGACTGGTGCGCGCGCGAGAGCAGAGCAGTGATGCTGCCTGCTGCAGGCTCTGCAGAGTGCTATGAATAGTATCTTGCGGGACTGATCGTTGACATTTAACTTGCCTGGGAGCTGCCACTTGGGGTCGCCATGGTGGATTGTCGTCGGTGCACGGGATGAGCTCGTGGAGCCTTTGCGTACGCTGTGCTTCAATTGTTGACGAAGTAGCTTCAGACTCGGAGATCTTCAATAATGGTGCAGCTATAAAAACCATGTTATTCACACAACAGTTCCACTTAATATCTTGTTAATTAGAAATTGCTGCAAAGAAATGGCTGGGGTATGCTAGGATTAATTGCTGTCCAGCAGAGAGAAGGGACTGATTCTGAATTTGCTGTCAGCTGTTTGAGTGTAGGATCAGGATCTGGGGATGATGAGATCAATAGGCTCAAATGGAGACCGTAGTGTAACCGACGTTGAAGCAAACGTTTTGGGATTCGAAGAAAAACACGTTACGAAGAGAGACTGAGCACCGACACACTTAGCATGCAGGGGTATCAATTGGTCACAGCTCTAATGACCCTTTACAATCATATTTTAGCCAAAAACACTATAAATTACAGCATGGCTCTTTTTGAGTATATTTCTATGTCAAGTTTTTAGTCCTTTACCACCCCTACTTGCATGTCAACACGTAGCATAAGTAGTTGAGTATTGATCTAACGGTGTAGGATGATGATTGAAAAAAAGAAGATGATTTTGAGCATTTGGAGAAAGAGCTAGCGTAGAGCTCTCTCTCTCTCTCTCTCTCTCTCTCTCTCCAAACAGGGGCATTCTCTTTTGTTACTCTAGTAGTCTGACCTGCTTAAAGCGCTAAAACCTGATCTAAAACTTAGTATATTCATAAAAGTGTACTCTTAATTTTTCTGAAAGATATATACATTTGCAAAATACACATAATTTCACTAGTAAATAAAACACCAAAGCTTAACAGGGTCATGCGTTTTCACCTTTTTTTTACGTAAAGCTAAAACGAGAAATAAAGCGCTTGGACCGTTCTATAAATAAACAGACAAGACTCATGTCCAAAGTCCAAACTTGTCTGGTAAACGCATTTGCAACTGAGGTACTATTGTTTTCCAGGGAAAAAAAAATACTCCAGTTTTCACTAGAGTACGGTTCTACAAACTTTGATTTTATTGCTCAAAGTTTGACTGCTCGTCTTTTATATGAACATTTGTACAAACAGATAGAAGTGTATCACATACTTTTGGTAACAAATCTAATGGTGCTTTTCTCGCTTTTATGTATTTTTGTATTTTGTAAAGAAATACTTTTGTCTAAGTGTGAACAAAAAAAAAACCAAAGTTTTCAATTTTGAGACAGGTCAGTATTTGGTTAGGCCATTTTGTAACTAAGGTGCTAAAAAATCCTGGCATATTGCCAATCTATGATCTGATTCATATCTTATGCAGGTGCATTAAAAGTGGCTGACATGTGGGCCCATGCTCATAATATTCTCTAGCTACTTACCTCTATCTATTAAAAATTAGAGTAAAGTACCCAGCGGACCTTAAACTTGTTCGGGTGTGTCATCTAGGTCCCTAAACTCTCAAAATGTATTTTCAGATCCCTGAACTTGTTCCAGAGTGTCACATAGGTCTCTAATCTCTCAAAATGCATTATTAGGTCCATAAACTTGTCCTGTGGTATCAAACAGGTCCCTAGACTCTCAATATACTATTTTTAGTTTAATAAAAATATTGTTTTGCCACTTTAAGTTAATGAAAAATTCTTTTGCTACTTTAAATTTAAAAAAATGCTATTTTTATTTTAATTGAGAATGGGAACAAATTATCTTAATAAAGTTATACAAAGTGCATGCAAATATAATTAGTTAGTGGGAAATATTCAAGATTAGCATTGATATTTCCATGTAAAATGAGAAAACTAATAATCCAATGGTCTTGATTAATCCATGGTGAGTATGATTAATAAGCAACTAATTCAATATTGAAATTGTCTTAGTGGTAAGATTTCCGTTTGATACAGATTCCGTTTGTTTTGAAAGTACTAACTCAGTCTTCATAATCTTAATATATCTGGAAGCTTTCATATATATTGTTTTGTTTTCTCGTCCTATAAATGTAGTGTTCAAGTCATGAGTTTCTTGATTTATCGGCAACTCAAAAGACCAGTGCTTGGTTGTGTTTCTTTCTTCTTTTCCCCCCAGAAACATGAAATACACCTATAATAGATTCACCATTTCCCTTGTATCTCCTGTACCTTCTACTCTCCTGTTAAGTATCCCATATGCTAATTTTTGTTTTCCATCTTTTCAGGACCCAAGGAATTTACTTCTGTGTTTTACAGTCTTCAGAATTGGAGAGTAAGAATACCTGCAACTTAATTTTCCTTTACTTCTATTCTATGTAACCAAACCAGTCGGTTCATATAATGAAGTAATGCTTATTATTGCATACTAATGTTTTACCGTATTGTTCAGGCAATATTTGAAAGGTTTGACCGTGATCGAAGTGGTAAGATTGACACATCAGAACTGCGTGATGCTCTTCTCAGTTTGGGATATTCTGTCTCTCCAACCGTGCTAGATCTGCTTGTGTCTAAATTTGACAAGACTGGTGGCAAGAGCAGAGCGATTGAATACGATAACTTCATCGAGTAAGGATCTTACTTCAATTCAACTGGTCCTCGTTTCTTGACAATGTTTGCCCAGCAATGATTTTGTTTCAGAATTTCCTGTTATGGATATAGTCCTATGGATCAAACGTTGCATGTTCAAACTCATTGATATCTACCTATGAAACTGATTGCAACTGGTGGCATAGCCCTCCTAGTTTGAATTTAAAAACTTATCTTGCCTAGAGAATGATCGAACTAGAAACTTGTGTGTTCATCAACTGACCTATGCTTTCTGATGCAAGATTATTGTGGTTACTGAAAAATGAATGTATCCTATATGTTTTCAGTTTGCCCAGTACCACAATACTAACCCTTTTTTCCCCTTTTTACCTCTGCAGATGTTGCCTCACTGTTAAGGTATTCCTGCATACCACACAAGCGCAACATTATCAGCATTTTTTTTCTGCGTCTTATTCCAGTATATCTTGTGCTCATTTGTATTGTATGGATTCGACAATTATTTTCAGGGACTGACTGAGAAGTTCAAGGAGAAGGACACCGCGTTCTCTGGGTCGGCGACTTTTACTTACGAGGCTTTTATGCTGACGGTGCTCCCATTCCTCATCGCCTAACGCCGTAGTGGGCAGTGTGTACTCCATAGTTCAGACTTCAGAGCATGCCAGTTGTGTAAAAATGGTTATGTTCGCAGAGTTGTTTTTTTACTGAGTTCTAGTTCTGGGATTTGGCTGGTGTTTGCTGCTTTGCGAATCATAAAGTTGTACTCTCAGGCGGAAAATAAAACTGCTGAATATGATGGGGTTGCTATGATTAGCTCTGAAAAATTCTGCATCCTATATAGAGCTTGATGTTCTGGCAACGTGGTTAGCTCAGAAAATGCTGCATCTTATGTAGAGCTTGATATGTTCTGTCAACAATAACCATTAGTCATTTCAGTTGTCATGCTTCGGCACTATAGCAACCACCTTTTCTTTGCCGATGAGACCGAGTTGTGGCTTAATCCGTTTTGTCAACGATAACCATTAGTCATTTCCTTTGTCATGCTTCTGCACTACATCTTCTCTTTGCCGATGCGTACGGTCGAGACCGAGTTTTGGTTCGGCGACACATTGTCGTGTGGTCTGTGGCATCATTAAGCTGTGCCATTTGTCAGTGCATTGTATAAAACTAAAAAAAAATGGAGCTCGCTGTGTAACGCTAGATAGCGATGGGCATTGCAACTCAGTCGCAGGTCTCTTCCTGCACCGTGACATATGGCCTGAGGGCTGAACACTGCTAGCCTCTCAGCTCCTCCAGTTATGCTCAACGGGAAGCAAGACAGTTCCACTTGCATTCTGTCCTCGATATCTGACAAAGTAAGAGTATTACATACTTGTAAAGGCAATATTGTGCCTGAGTTATCTAGTGAGAATTCTAATGAAGCTTACCTTGCCCTGGAACTTCCCTTGGGCTGGAGGACAGACAAGAGATGGCTGCTTCAAGCCAACTCAATATGCTTTTCCCGACTAAATCGGCAAACGAAGAATATTCATTCAATTCCAGTGGCAAAGGTTTTATGATGGTACTCATAACAAAGGGAAGAACCTGCAGACATTTTCTGTTTACTGTTGAGTCCAGAAAAAGATTGCTCAACAGCTGCTCAAAAAATACAAGTGCATCAGATTCTCTCCAAATACAATCCTTGGTGTTAGTAATAAATAACAAAGCCACAAGAGCACGGAGAAAACGATCTTGAATTTTCCCAATCTCGTTGTCAGAAAGATGCCAAGCATTAAAGAGTGCCCATGGACCAGTCTCATGCATAAGGGCGCCACCTAACAGTGTCAAGCAACACAGACTCAATGCTAACCTCAAGATGTGATTCCTCTTTCATGTTTTCAGTGCACTAGATTCCCCTTTCCATATCCAAGTGCAGAGTATCTCACCAGCCACCCATGCTCTAGATAAGGAAGAGAAAGGTGAAGTAATATCAATTGATTGTGATGTGGCACATCCTGGAATACCTAAAATCACTTCCCTAAAGCCAAGATTGAGAATAAGCCTATCGATGAAAGCAACAAAATGCTCGTGTTTCAGTTCCTGCACCAAAGGAATTATTAATTTAGTTCTCCGGAGCTACTACAGTGATCGAGAACTCACAAATAAAGTGCCATTTCATAATTTCAAAACACAAGTCAGATTGTTGACAGAACAACACAAATCAAATAAAATTTTGAGATAATACCGTCTATGACAGATAAGCAACACATTTAGCTAAGAACTACGCCGAAATTATACAACTCATCATCTCAAAGAAAGTGCTACTCAAATATCTTGTGCTAAATAAAAGGATTATGGGAGAGAGAGAGAAGACAGAGAGAAGAACTATTACTGTTTCATCTGTAAGAGCCCGCTCCAACTGGACATTAATAGATGCATGCCCATTTTGTAAACATGGCTTCAACCAAAGTGGCCAATATTCTCCCTCGGATAATTAATCTTTGCAAGTTTATGTCATCAGGAGAGATGAGCTTCAACATCTCCACCACCCATATGTTATGTATTATCCAGAATTTAAGACATGTTTTTCCTACATGAGAAAAAGATATGAATTATAACATGTTTTTCCTTGAGAATTCTTACTACAAGAACACAAGCGCTGCTGATACAATGACTGAGGAAAAAAAAAGGTAAGCAAAAAGAATATGACTAGCAGTCTGATCTTTGTTGTTGGATCCTTCCTTCCTAGTCTTTTTAGGTTCTGAAGCACTTCACCATCCACATCCTTCATACAATTATCATTATCAGAAATAAGGCATGAGAATGTCCATGAGCGCAAAGCCACAAACAGAGCAAACTAAAACAGAGCTAGTGAACTCAAATGCAGTTAGTAGTGTCATGTGGAGCTAGATGATGCTGGACAAAACAGATAATTATAGCGTGGGTGGGTTGTTACAAAACAACTATAATGAAAAACTCGGTACCAATGCTAAACCTGGAAACCAATTCGATTCTGGTTCCTTGTTACCACGGGGGACTTGGGAATTATTGCTACTGGTTATTATCACTTCATCTGATTTCGCTTGCGCTGAGAGCAAGTACCAAATTTGGGACCCGGTTCCTGTGTACCCCTCCCTAGCTATCCCCCAGCATGGCGCCGTTCGATCATGCTTCAGGATTCGCGCAAAATGACACTGTGGACCAGTGACATGGCAGCTTCGACAGCGTGGCGCAAGGTTAGCACGGACCGCTTAACCCTTTCCAAACGAGCCATGTGCGATGTCATATCCTTTGGTCGGCTTTGTATGTTGTGGAGTGGGACCAATTATCCTTAGTTTGTTCCCACTGCATGTGGCATATACTATCTTTGTGCTGCTCTAGAATTTAGCTTACGAATAGTACTGGAAACTGTAATCCAGGCAATCATGGGTTATGCACTGTTTTGGCCCTTCTACGTCCCAATTATGAAATCACTATGCACTCCTACCCCTTTTCTGCGTCCTCATTTTGCAATGACTATGCACTTAAACCCTTTTTGTGCAAATATGTACAAGCAGTAACTGATGCAGGATTTGTGCAACAATTCAGCAGAATTCCTTCAAACGGCCAGTTTCACACAACTAATATTCAAATTACACCATACTTCAATAGTTGCATCTTATTCCGAACAATCATAGAGAAAAGTTAATGTCTAAGATTCCTTACAATTCATAAAAACCAGTACATAAATAAGAGTAATACGGTGGCAACTCAAATAAGCAAGGGGGGCACCACGGGGGTCTTGGATGCATCATGCATCAGAGCTCGGATAATGGCCTCTTCTTTTTGCAAGGGGAGTTTTCATCTTCCGGCCAGTCATCAAGCGGGGTTCTTTCATCCCTTTTCTTCTTCTTTAACCAGTTCTTCAGTCAGGTCGTAGTACAAGGGCCTGAAGTACCAATCTTGCTTCTTTTGCTGTTTTCAGAAACTCATTGGTTGGATTCTCTCTCGCTGCAGCTACAGCCGAGATATAGGCCAACTTTGCTTGTTCTATCTTCTCAATATCAATTTCATAATCCTCGTCCTACCATATATCAATACGAGCAGCATGTAAGAATTCAGAAATAAAAAATAAATATACAAATACTTTAACCAGTCTAGAATACAAGTACAATAAACGAAAATGGTATTATACAAAAGGTTGACGCAGGACAAAGGAAAAAATAACTTACCTCAAATTGAATTGGCTCCCATTCTAAAGAATAGTCAGTTCTATCCCTAGGAGGAGGAGCTTTCTCTGCAATTTCCCAGAACAATTTCATTAAATCAGAATCTTCCATGATGGCATTTGACACCTCTATTGTTGCTTTGTTCTCTGGTAACATGATCTGCAATAAATAAAAGTCACACAACATTGATCTCCAACAGCAACAAAATATTTAACGAATGTAGTGCACTACAAAAGATACTAGGATCAATCTTAGGTAACATATTGAATAAACAAATAATGTCTCTAACCTTTGTTCCCAATCCTTCTGCCTCCATAATCTTTCTGAAAAGATCAAAGATTGGAAGAGATTGTCCCTTCCTGATTATTTTGAAATCCGCATCTTCTTTCTACAAAAAATGTTATATTAAAAATGTTAATAAATATTGTTGGAATGGCAGCAGCTAAAGGAGAGCCAAAAGTGAAGGAAGCTATCTAATGTATTATGAAAACACAAGCTTATTTTACAAAGGAGGGGTACATGTCCTTTTATAGGATTCTTAGGTCGGTGCTACAGTCACAGTCAAATTCAAAATTGACTACTTCTATATGCTGTTCCCTCAGCTGGCAACAGCTACTAAGCTTACTAGCTAAGTAAACAAGGTCCTAGAGATTTCTAGTAAAACACTAGGAAGATAAGCATAAAACACAAGGATTATTGCTAACATTCTCCCCCTAATCCTTGTGCATCTATTTTATTTGGACCATTCCAATCCTGGCCTTTAGCTCATGGAATTTGACTCGCCCAAGTGCCTTCGTTAGTATGTCGGCGAGCTGGTCCTTGGTGCTGACAAATTCAGCAGAGATGGTCCCCTTGTCCAAGCACTCGCGGATGAAGTGGTACCGAATGTCGATATGCTTGCTCCGCTCGTGGAAGACTGGGTTCTTGCTGAGTGCCAGCGCGGACATGCTGTCCATCTTCAGCTTCACGGTGGCAGCTTCCTTTCCTGTTAGGTCGCCCAGCAACCGTGCTAGCCAGGTGGCTTGGCTTGCCGCCGTTGTTGCAGCAACGTACTCTGCCTCGCAAGAAGACAGAGCAACAATCCGTTGCTTCGTCGATTGCCAGCTGACTAGGCTAGCACCGAGGAAGAAAAGAGCACCAGATGTGCTCTTGCGTGTGTCGATGTCGCCGGCAAGGTCGCTATCCGAGTAGCCAACCAATTTGGCCTCACCTGAGCCGCGAGGGTAGACAAGGCCATAGTCGATGGTGCAAGCGATGTAG
Source organism: Alloteropsis semialata (assembly GCA_004135705.1). Classification (NCBI taxonomy): domain Eukaryota; kingdom Viridiplantae; phylum Streptophyta; class Magnoliopsida; order Poales; family Poaceae; genus Alloteropsis; species Alloteropsis semialata. The sequence goes on along the minus strand of CM014272.1, from coordinate 89,457,358 downwards.
CGCAACAGCCGCTTGACGGCGCCCTTGTGCTCCATGGTGGGGCGCTCCATGTAGCGACTGACATATCCCACCGAGAAGGCGAGATCCGGTCGCGTGTGGACGAGGTACCGCAGACTCCCGATGATCCGCCGGTACGCCGTGGAATCAACCTCCTCCGCCGTGCTTTCACGGCTCAACTTCAGCCATTCCTCCATGGGTGTGATCGCGGGATTGCGGTCCTTCATCCCGGCGGCGTCGAGGATGCGTGCCGCATAGCTCTTCTGGCTCAATGAGATTCCTCCAGCATTCTGGCGCACCTCAATCCCTAAGTAGAAGGAGAGGAGCTCGAGATCGCTCATGAGGAATTGCGCCTTCATCTCGTCCTTGAAGTGGTTGATCTCGGTGGGATTGGATCCGGTAATCACCAGATCATCGACGTAGACGCCAATGAGCAGTCGTGCACCGTCATGGCCACGTCCATAGATAGCGTGCTCATAGGTGCTCTGCTTGAACCCGAGGTTCTTCAATGTGGCGTCGAGGCGCGCATTCCACGCGCGCGGGCTTGGCGCAGTCCATAGAGTGCCTTCTTCAGGCGCAGCACCTTATCTTCTTGCCCAGTGACGACGAACCCAGGTGGCTGCGTCACGTAGACCTCCTCCTCCAGCACTCCGTTGAGGAACGCCGACTTCACATCCATATGATGGACGGGCCACCCCTCATGGGCGGCGAGCGCGAGAAGGAGCCGCACGGACTCCATGCGTGCGACAGGGGCGAAGACTTCCTCAAAGTCGATGCCGGGCTGCTGCACATAGCCCTTGGCAACGAGCCGCGCCTTGTGCTTGATCACGGCGCCGGCCTCGTTCTTCTTCAATTTGAAGACCCAGCGCAGTCCAATTGGTCGATGGCCACGCGGTAGGTCCACAAGCTCCCATGTGCCGTTCCGCTCGACGGCATCCATCTCTTCCTTCATGGCCGCACGCCAAGCTGGGTCGTGCTCCGCCTCGGCGAAGGAGCTTGGCTCTCCTTCACACACAAGGCAGAGTGCATCATCGCCGAGCTCTCGTGTCGCCTGACCGGGTATTGGAGCATCCCCGATCACGTTGTCGATGCCACGATATCGTAGAGGCGTGCCGTCATGAGACGCATCCACTCGTTCGTCGTCATTGGGCAGTGGCGACACGAACTCTGGAGTAGTTGGTGACGAGGCCGGAGCTGGCGTCGATGGCAGAGGCGCTAGAGATGGTGACGGAGCGGACGATGTACGAGACGTGTGCGTGACCGCCGGTGGTGTTGAAACAGGGGATCCAGCTCCCCCTGCAGCTGCAATTGGCGCCACCGAGACTGCTTGCTCGGCCGTCGTGATGACGAAGTCGCTGCAAGGTGGATCCGCACCGCCAGCCTCCCAGTCCCAGCTCGCTTCCTCGTCGAAGATGGCATCTCGGGTCACGTGCACACGCTTATTCACCGGGTCGTAAGCGCGATACCCCTTGACGCGCTCATCGTAGCCGATGAAGATCATGGTGGAGCTTCGGTCGTCGAGTTTGCGGAGCTGTGGGCGCACGTCCTTGACGTACACCACACACCCGAATGTCCGCAAGTGTTGCACGGCCGGCTTCCTGCCATGCCATGCCTCGTAAGGCGTCATACCGTCTAGACTCTTGGTGGGAACGCGGTTCAGCAGGTACACTGCCGTCGTGACCGCCTCCCCCCAAAATTCCGCTGGCAGCCTCCTCTGCTTCAGCAGCGCGCGTGCCATTGCCACCACGGTCTGGTTCCGCCGCTCCACGACGCCGTTCTGCTGCGGGCTGTAGGGCGCAGTGAACTGGCGTTGCACACCGTGCTCTTCACAGTGGCGTGCAAACTCATCGGAGGTGAACTCACGACCGTTGTCGGTGCGAATGAGGCGCAGTCGCCTGCCGCACCCTGCTTCCGCCATAGCTTGGATGCGACGAATTGAGGCTGCCGCGTCACCTTTCCCGGCTAGGAGGACCACCCACATGTAGCGGGTGAAGTCATCGACCAGCAACAGGAAGTAGCGGCGTCCACCGGGTGTCGCAGGCGTGATCGGGCCGCAGACATCGCCGTGGACAAGGTCGAAGCGTCCTTCAGCTCGGAAGTTCGCCTGCTTGGGGAAGGGCGTGCGTCGATGCTTGGTGGTGATGCAAATGTCGCAGAGCTGGTCCACATGCTCGAGCTCAGGCAGCCCACGCACCATCTTGTGTCGGGACATGCGCTGTAGCGTGTCGAAGGAGATGTGGCCAAACCGATCATGCCACCGCCATGCGTCGTCGTCGTGTCGAGCAGCAAGGCAGATGGGGCGCGCGACGTCAAGGTGCAGCACGTACAGACGGTTGGCACCGCGTTGCACCTTGGCAAGCAGCCGCTGTTGCCGATCCCAGATGCGAAGAACACCATCGTCGATGTGGATCGTGGCGCCGTTCTCATCCAACTGTCCAAGGCTCACGAAGCTGTTACGAAGCCGTGGGATGTAGTAGACACCAGTGAGGACCTTGTGCACGCCACGCTTGCCGGTGAAGATGGCGGAGCCACGGCCTTGGATGCTCACCACCGAGCCGTCGCCGAACTTGACGGAGCCGACCACGGACCGATCGAGGTCGGAGAAGACCTCCGCGCGGCCCGTCATGTGATTGGTGGCGCCTGTGTCAAGGTACCACCCATCAAGGTGCTCAACGTCGTCATCAGAAGTGCCGAGGAATGCCTGCGCACGCGGCTCTTCAAGGTGCACTCCCTCCGGCGCCACCGAGAGCTCGCAGACACTCGCCATGAGAAGCGTGGGCTCCTCGTCATCTTCGTCGGCTTGGGTGAGGTGTGCCTGTGCCTTCTTGGGCTTGCGGCAGTCCTTTGCCCAATGCCCAATGCGGCCACAGTTACGGCACCTCTCTTGTCGTCGTCGTTGCCTCCATCATTGGTGTCGGGCGCGCGAGGCTGCTTCTTGCGCGCGCCACGGGAGCGACGTCGCCCGCCGCTGCTGGACTTGGGCATCCTGGAGGTACCCTCACTGTCGTGCCTCTGCTTCGTCCGAGCGAGCCACTGCTCCTCAGTGAAGTAGAGCTTGCCGCCGGATAGGAGTGGCTGATCTGGGGCTGATGGCTGTAGAATGTCCTCACGATCATCGACTGCCTTCAACCGCCCGGTCACCTCCTCGATCGTGAGCTCCGCCGTGTCGAGCAGAGTCTCGATCGACATCGCGATCTGCGAGTATTTCTTGGGGACGACTCGCAGCAGCTTCTCAACGGCTTGTTGTTCGGTGACTCGCTCGCCGTAGAGATTCAGCGAGCTCATCATGCCGGAGAGGCGGAGCGCAAAGTCGTCAACGTGCTCGCCGTCGCGGAAGGAGAGCAGCTCCCATTCCCTACGCAGCCGTTGCAGGGTACTTTTGCGGTTACGATCGCTACCGATGTGGATGGAGCGGATCGCCTCCCATGCCTCCTTGGACGTCTTCTTCACTGCCAAGGTGCGGAACATCTCCGCAGGGACTGCGGACAGTATGGCGTCCAGCGCCATGCGATCCTCCTGGCGATCAGCATCGCCGTGCTCGACCGCGTCCCAGAGGCCGCGGGCCTCCAGCTTCACCTTCATGAGGAGGCTCCAATCCTCATAGTTGCTGCGTGTCAGCTGCGGAAATGGCGTGCCAGCCACCTCCTTCACCACGCGCTGGACGACCACCTGTGGCCCGTCTCGGCGCCTCCCGCGCCGTGTCGTGGAAGGGGAGCGGCGACGATGTGTGTCCCGCACGGGGCTGCGACTTGCGTCATTCCCAGCCGGAGCTGACGCCATGGATCAACAATACCAGCTCTTGATACCAAATGTTGGAATGGCAGCAGCTAAAGGAGAGCCAAAAGTGAAGGAAGCTATCTAATGTATTATGAAAACACAAGCTTATTTTACAAAGGAGGGGTACATGTCCTTTTATAGGACTCTTAGGTCGGTGCTACAGTAGTCGCCTTGCTACAGTGCAGTCACAGTCAAATTCAAAATTGACTACTTCTATATGCTGTTCGCTCAGCTGGCAACAGCTACTAAGCTTACTAGCTAAGTAAACAAGGTCCTAGAGATTTCTAGTAAAACACTAGAAAGATAAGCATAAAACACAAGGATTATTGCTAACAAATATAAACAAAAAATATTAATGCATATATTCACATTATAGAATTAACAGGTACCTCTTTCTTCGTCCACCATCCATCGTTCCTTTCCACCTCTGGAGTAATATACACATCATACAACGACTTTAGTCTCTTGTATTTGCTTGTTAACTGTTGATGTGTATATTGTCTTGTTAATTTATTGGACATTCTTTTTGCTATGATCTTGAATTTATCCTGCACACCCAACCTCTTGAAATCTTGACTTCCATTGAGCAGGTCGAGATAGCATGTACAAAAGACAGTCTCCGCATGTTCATTCCAAACTTTTGCCCTAATATTAATAAACATATATACATAAGTTGACAAAAAAAATAACATATAGCCAAATTTCAAAATATAAAGATGACGAAGGAAAATTTTGCGTGCGATAAAAAGCCAGTAATTTACGCTGCATCAGGGGCGAAGCCAGCATTCAGATATAGGAGGGTGTCCACGGAGAGCATATGTTTTAACACACATATTATGGTAAAAAGATTCATAGTGGTAAACACATAAGAAATGACCATATATGTTGGGATACAAAATAAAGGCCTTGTTTAGTTCCCACAACAAACTTCACTATTCATCCAACTTCACTATACATCAAAGGGAATCTTACATGCATGGAGTATTAAACGTGAGTTAATGATAAAACCCATTCCATAACCCCCTAACTTTGCGAGACGAATCTAATGAGCCTAATTTGACCATGATTAGACAACGTTGTGCTACAGTAAACAATCTCTAATGACGGATTAATTAGGCTTAATAGATTCGTCTCGCGATTTCCCGTCCATCCATGTAATTAGTTTTATAATTAGATCATGTTTAGTCCTCCTAATCTTAGGTTTAGAATTGCTACAGTAAAGGATTCAAAATAGTTGCACCAACTAAACAAGCCCAAAGTTAAATATTAGTTATCGAAAGAAGATATCATTTTTAATAGAGAAATGACCACTTTAAATTGGACTCATGATTAATGGCTTGATCAAATGCCTTCATAATATCATTAGAATTAAATATCGCTAACTCTTTCTAAATATAAACTGCATATTCTAAATATAAACTGCATATAGGGGAGTCAGAGTCTAGAGTAGCCTTCTATATCACGGACACTAGGCACTGGTATTTTAAAGTCCGGCCATCCGCTTTCCAACTCTAGTAAGAGCGTGGTGGTCGCGGGGATTCGAATCTGGGCCTCTAGGTCCAGAGATGGACCAGTCGACCAACCAGGATGAACAAGTAGTCTAGATTACAGTAATTAAATAGAAGTACAGATTGTATTAGATTGGATGGGAGTAGTGAGATTGGAGGGTGAACGGAGGCAAATTAAATGGCATGACGTGTAATCAAAGCTTGGAGTAGTATTGGCCTGGTTAATTGCTAACTTCCCTATACGATCCTAGGCTGAATTGGGTGTTAGTTATTTGGTTGGTAATTTCATGGTGTATATATGAATCATTAACCCTGTTCATTACGGGGCATCTTAAAATTATGACGACGTTGGAGGATAACAGGCCCCCCTCCGCACCCCCCTGGCTTCGCCTCTGCGCTGCATGCTACTAGTACACGGTAATTTTCTGGCCGCTGGTGGTAGCTTGAGGAGTACGACTACTTACTTAGAAGTGAAGCACTTGGCCTGCGCCTTCTTCTCGGCCGCCAGATCCAACCTCTCGCGGTCCGAGCCGTTCCCTGGGGTGCATGGCGAGACCTCTAGGATGTGATCCTCTCCTGCCTGTAGAGCCCCAAAACCAAAGCAAACAACGGAATTCAGCAACAGGAGGCGCCGGAGATCTCAAACCATTTTTTGAATTCAAATTCTAGGGTTTCCCATATCTCACCTCAGCGGCGTCAGAGCGGCAGGCAAGGCTCCTTTCCTGACACCCCACCACGTCCACCGACAACCCCGTGCGGGAGCAACGTGAGAGCTCGGCCGCCAGCGTCGCAACCTGGTCCGCACCAGCAGCCTCCGTCGGCCCTGGATCCCTCGGCGCCAAAGGCTGGTGAGGTGGCGTCATCAACAGCTTGCGGCTCCGAAACTTCATGTAGCAGCCTTCGCCATGACCTGCATCATGATCCCGTGCCGTCACGTTCAGTGGCGTCAGCGCCAGCTTCTTCCCCTTCGGAGGGGCGACCTTAGCAACACCTTTGCTCGCCGCCCGCGCCACAGTCCGCGACCTCGTCCGGACGCCGACGACCTGCGTGACACCATCATTTATCAGGCTATCAACAAGTTCATACAAAATGAGCTGCGTAAAGAAGCACTTGACACAGGAGGGTTGCGGTGGGAGCATAACTTTTTGTGCAAAAATTTAACGATGCGCCAAAAGGAAGTATGGCAAGACATAGATGTAAAAATTCATTTAGATGTAAACATAACTGCCACAGTGCTTAACGATATCTCACACTAAATAAGAATTTACAAACATCAAACTGTTCGTGCAGTAGGTAAAATCAAATTGTGTAAAGTGTAAACATCATTTACCAATAATGATACTATATATAAAAATGACAACAGAAAGGAGAGAAATAGATGACTAACTTTGACATTTTGATGTTCATTCTCCATGCTCTCATAAGTGTTCAAATCAATGCCTTTGCTATTTTCAACCAACTACAAAGAACATTAATACATGAGTACAGATCTTAACATAAGAAAAATTACCTTTTCCATCTTAACTACAAAGAACCATATGCATGAAAAATTACCTTTTCCAAGTAAGACACCCTTTGCTCCAGTTCAGAGATACGTTCTTTGCCACGCCTCAAGGAGCTAGAAGATTCAGAAATCTCCCTTTCAAGCTGAAACACAAAAGTTACGTCAGGGCATGGCTTCTAATCCTGTCCGTCACATCATGAAGATCAGAAAGACTCACCTCTGCAATCCTAGCTGACATCCTGGCCTCCTCATCCATATTTATTTTCCTTAGTTCAGCTAAGTTATTCACTTTTGCTTTCAGTTCTTTTTTAAGCCACAGATTATGCTTTTCAAGCAGCTCCTTCTCCTGATAAAGAAAACCAAACCACATAAGAATCAACAGGTACACGGTACATGAAGATGCAGCAAGGCTTCTATCAGGCAGTATTAGTACGCCAAAGAGTAAAGGGACATCATGACTAAAATTCTATATCTCAGTGTTACTTCATCCATTTTATGAGAATACCTGGGTAATGCGGTTGCACATTGCCTGACAATGGGTAAACTTGGCTTCAACCTCTTGTATCCTAGCCTCTTTAATAGCAGAACTGTCTGCCAGATTTACCTGAAATGACGATAATCCAAGTTTTTCAGTAAACATGCAACAAAATATGCAGAATATATAACCAGCAGTCCCTGATGGCCAGAAGCATAAGAGCAAGTATAGTGGTGGGCGACGAGCGGGCGGAATCACCATGGGAGAGAGAGAAGCAAAGAGAGAGAAATGAGCGAGCGTCTCGCGACGCGCCCACTTAAGCCGGCAAAGAGGAGCTAGAGCAGCTGCTATTGGCTGCCATCCCTGCGTGAGACGTGGGGCCCCCAGCCACCGCTGGGCAGCTCGGATGAGCTGGAGCCTGAGATGCCAGCTCGCCGGCGTTTCTATTAGCCTTGCTCTAAGCAACCAATCCTGGGACGGCTGAATGGTGTGTGCTCATTCCAGTTCAGATTGTTAGCAAAATATAGCACTGCAATGTAGATAGATGCATAGTTCACGCCTTCATGGTGGTGTTGAAGTACCTCTTTCCGCCGATGTTGTATAGGCAGTGTGGGGCGTGCCTTCTTCCACTCAGATGCCTGCATTTTTGTTTTTGTGTTTATATATATATATATATGGTCCTTTCTAATGAGCAGATGCTCCTAGTACCTCATTTACTCTCCAACCAAACCATGGTTTGACTCAAAAATGACGTGGCATAAAAAAAATCTAAGTATTAACCGTGCAACTTTTCATGTTTTGTCCTATGGTTCTTAGAGTAAATATTAATTACACAATTTAAATTAAGAAAGGAAGCCGTCCCCGACTGTCAAACGAAATAATGCCACTCAGTCAGCCATAACATCAGTCTCTCGCTTATGCCAATACCAGTTTGTTAGATCCAAAGAAAAGAAAAAAATAACTCAAAAAAATCCAAAGAAAAAATAATTTTTAAATCCAACAAAAAAAATAAAAAAAAAAACTGATGTCACAAGATTTAGTTTAACGGACCCTCAGTCCAGTCCGGAATCTTCATCACATGACACCACGGTCTCGTGAAAAACCACGAGCGACCAACAAAACCAGGGAACCAAATAAACAAAGAAAACCAGCCAGGAAACCAAATAGACAAAAAAACCAGGAACCGGCGATGGCCTCATGCGCGTGGGAGGAGCTAGAGCGTGTGCGCTTCAGAGGAGGGGGGCTGGGCGTGGGTCGGACAGTGGCTCGGGTATGGAATATATATATATATATATATGTATATATATATATATATATATATATGTATGTATGTATGGTAAAAGGAGACTGCCTAATTTATAGCATAATATGCAGTCTTGAAACATGTAGGTCGTAACCATATTTCAAATAAAACTTTTCGAATGTATCCATGCATTGATACACAAGAACTATATCAAACTTGTCCAATATGAGTGCTGGCCATGTGATTGGAATTATTGTATCAACCTTATCAGTTACTTAAGACAAATGTGTACAAACCTCATAATCATACAATGATTTTACACAGTGTGGCTTGCAACGTTCCTCAAGGTAATTCTTCGGATCAACAGGTTCAGCGTCCGCCCTGATAGAAGATAAATCAAGTTGTTACAAAAAAAACATGAAATGAAGATAAGAAGATTATGTTCAAACAATTAGAGCATAATCCGAGAAAGTGAGACAATCAATCCATAATAAGAGGTATTACGAAATTCCAAAGCTAACAAGGTAAGCGCATTAAAATTCAATCCAGGACATTCTTTCCTTACTACTTTTTCATTAGAACACAAGATCAAGTTATTTTCAAATTGTAAACCAGTATCAAGTAAGAATGCTGCGTCCATACAAGATCCGAATTCACACAAACCAAATATATAAACTGGCAACAGTTAGACAAAATTCCCTTCCCAAGATTGTGAACAATATGCACTGATTACACCACCACAGTGCTACAAGCAGCCTACTTCCACCATTGCAATCTGCATTTAGATGCAAAAATCCCAGTTCGTTGAACAATCTTAAGCCAGTGTATCTGACGTTCTGAAACCAGAGCAAATAATTGCACAACTTAATAAGCAAACTCTAGTTGCCACGCATGCGCCAAATCAGCAATTCGATTACACATGGCATGCTTAACTTATGCTCTGACCTAAAACAGCTGTCAATTGGGTATCCAGTGACACTAATTTATCACGCCTCTCATTGCCATACTAATCTGGATTACTAAATCCATTCTTGTGAAATTGATTACACATGGCATGCTTAACTAATGCTCTGACCTAAAACAGCTGTCAATTGGGTATCCGGTGACACTAATTTATCACGCCTCTCATTGCCGTACTAATCTGGATTACTAAATCCATTCATTTCAATCTGTTAACAAAGCCCATGGAATGAAGGAAAAGAAGACTGTTTTCAATCATTTCGAGCACAATCCAAGAACTGTATTATACCTTTCTTGTACAAAACTATTCAAAACTGAAGGCTACAGAACAAAGCTAACAACAACATTGAAATTTGGTTCCAGGACATTCTCTCCTTCCTCTTTTTTATTGTAAAACAAATCAAGCAATTTTCAAACAGTAAATCAAACCAAATATCTAAACTGAAAACATCGTTAGATAAATTCCCTTCCAAGATTGAGAGTAGTAGATACATTTATTAAATACGTTGCAAACATAAAACCCTACATAAATAATTTGCAATTGCATATGAAAATTCCAATCTGTCAAACCTTCTGAAGCCAGCTTATCTGAAGTTATGAACCCAAAGAACGAAACATTTGCATACCCTAAGAATGCATAATCAGCAATCCAATTACAGATTAATTTGTTCTGCGACTTATAGGAGCTGTTCCCTGGGTATGCAGTTACACACTAGCCTGTCATGCTTCTTTCATTGCACTAGTAGGTGACAATATAGAACGAGGAATTTATTCATATTGGTATGTCACAGCTGCTGGAACAAATTTCCCCTATCTTCATTTCACGAGAAAAAGAAAATGGAAGAGTTGACGAGGGAATTGCTAACATGAACACTGATCAGACATCCACACCCATACACAACAAGTGCAGAAAATCCAGTCTTGATTGAAATTCGTGGTCTAAAACACTTGGGAAGAAAATATCTAGTGATTCTAGTTGCCGTTGATACGCTTAACGGCGACACGGGCATTACATCACACATAGCGCGGTCCACGGGGATTGAAGTTTGAAATTGAACCGAATCAGGAAACGCACCGAAGAGAGGAATCCGCTCGCGGAGATAGAACGTATGGGCGAAAACAACAAATTTCTCTATGCAGCTCCACGAATGAATAGAAATGGAAGGGAACTGAACATACTCCTGAGTCCTAACACGAGCACGGGGATCACACACACCGATACGCAACAAATCTATAGAGGAAGGAAAAATACCGACATTGCACTCGTAGAATCGCGAGCGAAATCCCTTGTCTCGTGCGCCCGGAGATGCCGAGGCCGCCGGTGGGTGGGTTGTCTAGGGTTACGGGAGAAGGGGGAGACGCCGAGAAAGAAAACTGCAAGAGGGGAGAAGAAGGGAGGAAAAGGTTGGTCGTTTCGACTGGGCCTTTTCCAGAAGAACTGGGCCCAGATATTGGGCTTTACTCTGCTTCCGGAGCGGGATCAGCCCAGCCCAAATGAGGGAATTTAGCCCATCATCGTATCCGTGTGTTTCCTAAGGCTTTCCATTTTCTTAGCTGCTGTTTGAGTTCTACAGTATCATGAATGGATTGGAGACTTGAGTACTAGCGCGTGGTGATCTTAGCTGAGGCAGGTATCTCTGGGACACTGTGCCGTGGGGCCAGGGCGCCGTGGACGTGCTCAGCATGTTCGCTTGGCTGGCGGCTGGTGGCTGGTGCTGATTTGTTGTGAGAGAAAAGTACTGCTGACTGGCTGGTGGCTGGTGCTGATTTGTTGGAGAGAAAAGTACTGCTGGCTGGTGGCTGATAAGCCAACCGAACAGGCTGGCTGTCGCAACTTGCTACACACAGGATCCATCCACGGGAACAGTAGCGAGTACCGCCACGTGCACGCGTGTGCAGCTTGCCGAGCGAACATGGCAGCGCGCTACTTGCCACAGTAAGCAAGAGAACAAGAATGAAAAAGAGAGATAATTCCTTATTTGCCATCAAAATTTACAGTGCTTTCCTATTTGCCATCGCGAAAGTTTGTGTTCCTTATTTGCCATTGTACCAAACATGAGTTCCCTTCTTGCCATTCCCGTCCATCTGTTAGGATAACAGAGTTAGAGACCACGTGAAAGGACCATTTTACCCTCGGTGGAAACTCTGTTGTGAAATGTGGCGTTTCCTTTCTTGCCATCAACATATGTCAAATTTGGCTGACGTTTACTCTTGCCATTAGCATGTGTCTCACTTCTTGATATAATTAAGAGTGCACATGGAGCTGTTAATATTTACACAATAATATTTTTTCTCACAAGAATAATCATCAATAATCCATCCATAACACATCAGGTTCAAGAGACATGACCCAGACCAAGTAATATTACCTTATGGCCATTAAACAATGTACAAATCATATTACATCATGCGTTCATTGTGGCCAATCAAAAGGATTATGCTACTGGATGATGACATGCTAAGTTGTTCATGCATACATAAGGTCAGAATCACATTACAGCATATTTGCTCATGCAAAAGCAAAACACCACCAAAACAAGATAAATAAGCACCCATTCACAGGAGATCTTCAATCACAGACTAAGCCTTCTTTTACTTCTGGTTGACATTGCTGGGCTACTTGGACATATCGTTTTGCTTCTAGTGCCCATTGCAGGGCTATCAAGTTTCAGCTTCTTTGCCTTCTGTGTCTTCTCTTTCGCTACAGCTCTTTTCTTGCCTCTAGTTTTGGTTGGTGCCTTCTCTGTTTGTTGCCCAGAATTAGATAGAGCCACAGGATATTCAATGGAGAGGGTCTCAGGCTGATTGGATCCACATCTTGACATTGACCTGACATGTATACATCATTGATTACAAGACAGAAAATAAAAGTCAGAAGGTAGCACACAATATGTTGATCATTTACCTGACAGATTTTCCAGAACTTGAGGTGTCACCTTTTCCTTTTTTCTTAGATGAAACTTCACTGTTTTGGCTATAAAAAAGGCATAGAATAAAATAAGTGAATGTTACTTGGTTACTTGTTGCTACTAGTGTTTTAACATTATGAGGCCTAACCTTGGTGGAAAACTCATGCAGGGTGCTGGTGCATCATCCAATGGGACAATGCTTGTCTCAGTGGCTGCCACGGTGGTTTTCTTTGTCCTCTTCTTTGGTGGCCCCCTGCATAGGAATCATACAAACATAGGAATCATATAAAGTTATTTTATAAATTCTTGTAAGAAAGTAAACACATATGATCTGTAACCTTTCAGCCATCATGGCTGCAATGTCCTCTGGGTCCCCTTCCTTGCATTTGTACTAGCGATGACCATAGCCCTTGCAAGCCATACATCTGTGCTGCCTCTTTTTCTTCTCTACACATCCTTTGAACCTCTCAGTTCTAGTCCTACCACCAGCTACAGCCTTTAAAAGTGGCGGATTCATGAAGAATCCATGTTCAGATTTTGGCCACTGAGACTTGTCAACCAATGCAGGGATTAGCTGAGCATAGGCTGCTCTAAATTTCTCTATAGAGTAAAAGGGGTACACATAATTCTCTAGGGATGCATTGGTAAGTGAAGTAATGAATGCTAAAGCATGTACACAAGGAAGGCCCGAAACTTGCCATTGTCTACAAGTACATGTTTTATCATGTATGTTGACCACACACCTAAAGCCACTGCCAGACAATACGGAAACTTCAGCAACCCCATCTCCACATTCTATCACATCCAAGTCCAATTCCCTGCTCCTTTCATTCAACCTTTTCAATATGTGGGGTAGAATTAACCCTTCCATCTTGTTTGAGATTTTCCTCCTTTGGTTCCACTTTTTCATTAGCAATTGCCTAATTCTGTCCATGAGGTCATCCAAGTTCATGGACTTGTAGTCTTTTATCCACTTGTTGAAGCTCTCTGCTAAATTGTTGGTCACATAGTCCACCTTGCAGACCGTTGAGAATTGGCTTCTTGTCCACAATCTAGTGTGCCACTTCCTTAGATATTGTGTTGCAGCTGGTTTTGCTTCTTCCACTGCAGCCCAGTGTTTCTGAAAGATGTACGGATTCCATGCATATGCAGCTGGCCATAGATGGTCATCAAACACCTTTCCACGATGCTTCTTCTTAAAGTTTGTTACCAAGTGGAACATACACTCCCTGTGTTCTGCTTCTGGAAACACATCTTTCACTCCTGTCATCACTGCTTGCCCAGCATCAGTGCATATGGCTAAGCCTCTTGGTGAACCTATTACCTCCTTAAGCATTTGCATGAACCAAGTCCAGTTCTCATTGGTTTCTGAATCCATCACTCCAAAAACAACAGGATACATCCAGTTATGACCATCAACGGCACAAGCAGTAGCCAATTGTCCCTTGAACCTTCCTGTTAGAAAAGTGCTATCTATTGCTAGATACGGCCTACAACCACTAAGAAACCCCTCTATGCATGGTTTAAAGGCAACAAACAACCTCCTAAATCTGATCTTTCCATTTATTGTGTGATGGTCAATGACAACTAAACTACCAGGAGAGGACTTCTCAACTTCTGCCTTAAACTTATAAAGATTGTCAAAGCTTTTGTCCCAATCACCAAAAATCTGTTTCAATGCTAGCTCCTTACCCATATATACTCTCTTATAGTGAATCTTTACCTTGTAGTGCTCTTTGATCTTCTGTTGCAATACTGTTGGTCCCAACTTTGGATTCTCATGTAACCAGCCCTTCACCTTGTCACAGACCCAATGTTTGGATGCATTCTTCACTTTCTCTTTCCTTCTAGTGCTTGAGCAGACATGATCAAAAGGGTTCTTTTTCACCTGAACAGCAAGCAAATCATTTACAAATTGTGCAACAAGCAAACCATTCATAAATTGTACAGCAAACAAACATTTAACAATTACCTTTATAGTTTGCTTGTCATCCACCGTAGAAGCATGTAACCTCCAGGGGCAGTTATCTTCTTCCTTCCTTGAACAATAGGCCCTGAATCTGCCCTTATCGCTCTTCTCTGTGTTGTATTCAAACTCATGTTTGATAGCATGTTGAGCTAATGCCAACTTAAATACTTCAATATTTGGATATGTGATCCCAACATGCATTGGAGGGTCATCTTTATCATAATCTGCATCTACAGGCTCCATCCCTTCTACCTCATTTTCAGCATCCATCTGAGAGTCTGAACCTGAATCAGAATCCTCATCTGGCATATAGTCCCTATCCTTGTCCTTGCCCTTGCTTGAAACATCATCTGCAGGCTCCTTGTCCAGGTACATGCCCTCTTCATCAACACCTACATACTCATTCTCTGGTAATGGATTTGCTAGATAATTATCCTCCTCAGGTTTAGAACTTATTTTCTTCATATGCTTTGGCTCAGAACCATAATCAGAATCCACATCAGTGGCACCAGGCCACTCAGTGATAGGTATATATGGTTCCAAGGGATCAGTGTATGTAATGGCCATGTCAACAACCTTGTTCTCAGTGTGTTTGTGAAACATTGACAACAACTCTTGGTCTGTTCTAACTTCAGGAAAAGCTTTCAAATAACCATCATAATAGTGCACATGAACAACTTCCTGGTAACCTGGGGGATACTGGTCTACAATGGACTGAATGAAATCCTTAAAATTTTTCTGTGTCTGAATCAACAACCTTCTCAAACATGAAACAACTGAAATCCTTCCTAACCTTTTTTGGGTTGCCAATAATTCTAATTTTCAGTAAGTAACTTGAACTAGCATCCATCCTGTCAACCAATGTAACAAAACTAACTCAAATTTTGCTGGATATCTACTATTTCTACTGAACTAGCAACATCTGGGAACAAAAGAAAAGACATTGTCTAGGAAAACCAAGCCATTCACGAGCACTCACCCTTCCAACAGCCACGCACGGCAAGGTGAACCTGCAGGCCCCTGCACTCCTCCCTCCGTCGCTCCTGCTGGGGCAAGGCTCGGCGCCCGTCCCTCCTGCTGGGGCGAGGCCTGGCGCATGGTGGAGGCCAGCCCGCCGCTCCTGGAGGGGCTAGGCCCGGTGCTCAGCTCTTCCCTTGCTGGGGCACACCATTCCCACAAAAATAAATGGCATTAACACACCCAGTATACAAATAACACAAAAATCACACAGTCTGCACGAGAGCACACCAGAAAATTCGAATCCCACCTTCAGCAATCGCGCCACAACGGCCCAATCATTGCGCGAATGAGGTTCATAGATGGGCCGAGGCACCGGAGTTACCTGGGGAGGCGTGGCTTGGAGGCCGCTGCGGACACCACGCCATCGTCGACGGTGGACGCGCAGCACCGGAGCTGCTGGGGTGGCAGCGCCATCGGCGGCGCGAATCGGAGGAAGCCGGCCCGGAGGCCTCCTCCTGCAGGGCCGGGCGCATGGCGTGGCTCCCGCCGGGGGCCAGCCCGCCACCTGCGGCTGCTCCCGCAGGGAAGGGGGGCGTCCTGGCGCTCGTCGATGCCCCCGCCGGCGCGCGACCCACCGCCTGTGGGAGACCCACCGCCGACGCTCGATCTAGGGTTCGTGAAGCGAGAGACGGCAGTGGCAGACTCGATTTGGGGAGACGGGAGAACGTTCGGTCCGACTTGAAGTCACCGAATGCACAGTAAATAGTAAATTGAGTCTTCATGAACAGTAACCTGATGTAACACTGTAGCAAAACACTGTGCCGATTTCCACTGTAGCAAAACACTGTAGCACACGATCTGGATCATCCATCAGGAAACGAACGGTTCACAATCAGACAATCAGAGAGGGAGAGATAGGCAGAGAGGTAAGGGCAGTTTAGGGAATATGAAAAAACGTTAGGTTCTCTGGTTAACGGATCCAGATGGAACGAACGGCGATGGCGAGAAGGGAACTCATGTTTGGTACAATGGCAAATAAGGAACACAAACTTTCGCGATGGCAAATAGGGAAGCACTGTAAATTTTGATGGCAAATAAGGAATTATCTCTGAAAAAGACGGTGGTGTCGTGACCTCCAATTCTCCTGGCGACACACGCATGCACGCACGCATATCGGCATATGTGTTTTTCTTTTTCTTTTGCGTCGTATCCGGGATTAAAGCTGCCAATGGTTCGGTTCAGAACCGGTTATTACGGTTTGGATTCTGATGGTTAGATTTTAGTTTGGCGAGAATGGCGTGGCATTGGAAAATGGTTCAGTTCAGTTCGGTGTTTTGATCAAAACAGTCCAGAGTAGTCTGGATTGGTCGAAGTCTGAACAGAGACTCCTCGCCTCGTCTGAGTTTTCTTCTGCCGCGTCGCTGCAAGGGGCTCGTCAGTCGTCATTGTTGCCTGAGCTGCGTCCCCGGCAACTACAGCCGTTGGATGTGCTCTGAACGCTGGATACGAGGCTCTGGCTGCAGAAGCTAACAGGTGCACTTGTACGCCGTCGTGCCCTGAATGGTTTTATTCGGTGCGAAGGTACTGATTAGTTCGGATAGGTTTGGTTTTAACAGCAGACGGGTTGGTCTGGTTGAGTTTACCCACAGGGCTTAACTAAAAATGGTTTGACGCAGTTTTGGTCTGGACTTTAGACCATTACCACATTTACGCGGAGGTCGGGGTGGCCGGGGTGGAGGCAGTGGCCCTCGGGGAGCATCATCCAACGGCGCGGGTGGAAGCGCGGGTCGGCGATGCCGCGGCCGTGCGGGGAGGCGGCGCCGGACCGCCAGCTGGTGCAGACGGCCTGGAAGCGGACGTAGTCCAGTAGGTCGCCGGCGGCCAGCAAGCGCGCCGCCACCACGCCAACCAGGTCTTGAGGCAGCGACGCCCAGCGAGATCCGGGGTCCGTGGTGCGGCGGCGGCGGTTACGTGTACTGGGCCCCGGCGGCACCGGAGGAGACGACATCTATTCTTGAGGGATTAATTGCAG
>CM014272.1:89409917-89429403 GCA_004135705.1 Alloteropsis semialata | reverse complement strand
CGGGGCTAACTTGCAGAATGACAGCTGCACCAAGTTGCAAAACGGTGTCAGTAAGTTGCCAACAGCCTTCCCACCAGCGGATGCCATGGTTCCCTTATCTTGGCAAGCCCTGCCACTGCAGCTACAAGTATAAGAATGGCTCTTCAACGGCGTCTGCTCCACACCGGATGAAATTCTGCTCATCATCAATCAATTAAGCAGGAGGTTCAGCTCTGGGTAGTCCCTTCAGTTTCTTTTGGTAGCCGTTGTTTCCCTTGCAGTGGCCCGGGTGCTGCTGCTAGGCAGTTTCTGCCGTTCCATGGTTCTGCTAAATTGCTAATGATGCTGCTACTGCATCGACAGGGGAGCGGGTTGTGGTGGTCTCCCACGGTGGAATGCAGGCATACTGGAGCTGTGCCGGCACACCGATCCACCCAACAGCCCCATTCGCAGGAACATTCCCAATACTTTGCTGAACGTTTTGCGTATCTCCGGCGTCACCGGCCAGTGGATGCTTGAGAGGTGTGGGGACGTTGGCCATCTCGGCGGAGATGGCTTTCTGGAGAACTCATTTGGTGGCGATGGGGCCTCTGCGTAACGCGTGCACTGAGGGTTCATCATGGAGATGGAGTGCACCCAATCGTCGTTAGATTTAGATTTATGCACGCACGGCTGAAGAGATTTCCGTGCTTCATTTGCTGTTTTTCTTACCGTGTGCTTATAGTACATTAGCATATATGATTGTCAATTGCCTTTCTTTTGCATACTTGGATAGCCAGCCAATCGTCAGCAAAGCTGGTAGAACAAACTTGGAGCGGAGGTGCGCGTTTCTTTGTTAATTGGCAGGTCACCATCTTTCGATATTAAAGTAACGAGACAAGACGAGATTAAGGTCAAATCTGAGCACTAGGATAAGACGCAGCGAGTTTCCTGGAAGCTAAATGCTTGCTGCTAACCCAGACCCCCTCCCTGCAGGGATCGACTCCGATTGAGCAATGTCTATTGCATCGCCACACGGCGAGCGCTTTGCGGAGGTGGTGGTGGTGCGGCATGGAGAGACTGTTGGGTTGATCATGTCGGCAGTGACGTCAGCATTGAGATAAGGATCACTGCTGACTAAACAGCTGTTAATATACAAGTCCAAATTGGACTTGGCCCTTTGTTGGAGGGCTCAAGAAACCTCTACAGGGTACTGTCCCCCTGTGGTGCTGTGCATATAAATACAAGGGAGGAGAGGCCGCAAAAGGGCTAACCTAGGCACACAATTTCACTCTCTCCCATATGCCCTAGCTGCCCAACTTCAGCTCAGCACAGAAACCACAAGAAAGATCACCTTCATCATCAACAGCAAGACAAGAACAAGAACAAGATCAAGATCATGGAAGGCCCTAATGACCAAGGTATGGCTTAATTCAATTGTCAGTGGTTCCAGTTTTGTGCTTAAGATCCTAAATCCTCTAACAATGGTATCAAGAGCTTGGATAGCATCAAAATGGAACCCTATCAGTGCTATTAGCATGCTGCTCATGCAAAAATTTGAAGTTCTTGTTCAAATTCTTCATTAATCTTATGTCTTAAGGTCACTGTTAAGTAGAATTAAGCCCAAAAACATGCAATTCTCATATCAATCATGCTTAGCTAAGTTCTTATGTGCCTCTGTTCAATGAATTCATGCTCAAAACATATTGTTCGGCCATAAACGAGAGATGAAGGGCCTAGGGTTTTCGGTTCAAGCACTAACGATGAAGGGGAAGTCCATTTTAAGCAAAACCTAAGTTATTTCCCCAAAATCCGAAACCCTAAGTCAAGCACAGCACGGCCAAATCCCCAAATCCCCTTCAAATCCTAACCCTAATGATCAAGATAGGAGGGATGGCCCTTACCTTAAGGCCATGGCGGCCATGGACACCGCCGTCGGCGCCACCTCACGGCGAGTGCGCGCTCGCGGACCACCTTGGCCGGCTGGCTCGCCCGTGTCGGTCCTCCCTCCCCGCCGCTGGCGTGCGCCGCCGTGAGCCGAGGCCGGCGGGGCCCCTCAGGGCACAACCGTGCCATGCTCGACGAAGCTGCGCGCCGGCCACGGCCGCGCGCAGCCCCGGCGAGCAAGGCACGGCAGCGCCGCGCCATAGCGCCTCCGCGCCGGTGCTCGGACGCTGCCGCGCCGCCGCCGTGCGGCCGCCGTCGCCGTCGCTCGGAGAGGAGAGAAGAGAAAGGGGGAAGGGGCAAGGCACCTAGGGTTCGGGTGCCGCGGCCGGCCGCCTGGCTTAGTGGCTCGCGGGAGCCGCTGCAGCCGTCGGATTTGATCCGACGGCGCGCGTGCTCCGCGGCCGTAATGGGCCGGCGGCAGGCCGGGCCAGGCGGGGAGGCGGTGTGGCCTAAACGGGCCACGGCGAATTCGGCCTGGCTCCGGAAGTTAGGCTCGGCCCGCTAAATTTTAAGCTTTTCTTTTG
This sequence comes from Alloteropsis semialata, assembly GCA_004135705.1. Classification (NCBI taxonomy): domain Eukaryota; kingdom Viridiplantae; phylum Streptophyta; class Magnoliopsida; order Poales; family Poaceae; genus Alloteropsis; species Alloteropsis semialata. Next base: position 89,426,974 of record CM014272.1, on the reverse strand, counting down.
TTTTTTCCATCACGACTGCATAGTAACGGGCCAAACAATATTGGGCTACAATCAATGAAGGGCTAAAATGTGTAATGAAATTAAGAATTAAAGTTTTCTTTAAGACTTTGATATATGGCTACATAATAACCAAAATCAATGTTGGGCTAAAAACAATATGAAGTTTATGGGCTTATTTATGTTAATTGCTCTTATGATATTCAATTAAGGCATGATTCATTAATGTGATTAAAGTTTTAAGTTTAAGCCAAGTAAACTTTAAAAAGGGTATAATTTAAGCAAAAGATTCATTATGAATACTTAAGTTTTTAGGCTACTTATGTTTTACTTCCTAATAAAGTAATTATTATGTTCCCTTTTTGTTAATAGCAATATATATAGCCTAAAATTAAAGTAATTAATGTTATGTGGCTCAAAATGATGTATTATTGAATAATGCTTTTATGATTAATGAGCCCCCATATTTAACTAATGATTAATTCTTAAGAAAAATAAGTGGGCCCTTATGATTAAATTAGTCTCAAATTTTGATTTGGATTATTATTATGTTTATCCTTACGCTTTTAGCTTATGATTAATTCATTGTATACCTTTCTTAAGGTATTATTTAATGTTTAAGTTGTTTTGGGCTACAATGTTTTTAGTTGTGAGAATAAGTTGAGTTTTGCTCTTATGATAAGTTGTTTAATCATTTACTCTCTTTATGCTTAGTAATAAGCATTGTTAATAATAAAATAGTTAATGTTTATTGCCCAAAATAATGTTTTTTGAATAATGTCTTTAAGTTGTTCTTCAAAATGAAACTAATGATTTAAGCCAAGTTTCACATGGACTACAATTAAGTTTTGGGCATTACACTTAATGTTGACTTTTCAATCATGAATTATTACTATAAATTGCCCATTGATGAAGATTTTTGTCCATAAGCCATATATATTAAAAAGTTATTTTATTAAACATGTCTCAAAATAAATAAGTGTGGTTTGTATTTATCATTCTGGCCAAAGCTGATTGATAAATACTTGTCCACAGAATTTTATTGTTTTTGTCCATTTCTGGCCAAAGCTGATCTGGACTAGTTCAATAAAAGAAGGACATAGAGACATGTGATTTCAATTAAGTGTGGCTTATATTCGTCATTCTGGCCAAAGCTGATTGATGAATATTTGACCACAGAATTTTGCTGCTCTTGTCCACTTCTGGCCAAAGCTGATATGGACTAGATCAGTAAAAGAAGTTGAAAGTCAAATAAAGTGTGACTTGTATTTATTATTCTGGCCAAAGCTGATTAATGAATACTTGTTCACAGAATTTTGTTGTTCCTATCTACTTCTGGCCAAAGCTGATGTGGATTGGATCAACAAAAGAAGTTAATGGTCTGGAAAAATGCTAATGCATGAATGGCTTATGAAATTTTCTTATATAAGATTACAAAATGACTGATGTATAATTGGGGAATTATGCTAAAGGAAAAAGGTTCAAATAACCATAAGCAAATATTAGCAATTAATATTTACGCTTCCGCAACTAAGTGTCTCTGGTTAAAAGTATTCTTGAGACTTGATAGGATTTATAATTATATATGTGACTTATGGCTGTATTCTGACCAAAGTTGTTTATAGCCATGTGTCATTGTTTAATTCCCAGATCAATTAAGTGTTCAAGCCTCAAGCATGACCAAAAGTTGATAATAACATTCCCTGAGCATTAATGTTTACATAAGAATTCTATGCCTATAATAATAAGATGAAGAATTATTAATGTTTATTTTATGTTAAGTCCTACTTTGTTTCTGCCCAAAGGTGATGCAAAGTAGAATGATTAAAGTCTTGTCAAAATTATCAATTAAAGTATCCCTATTGATGATGTTTTGAATTTAGTCATAATTTTTGCTACTATAAGTACCCTCAATAAGGAATAAGTTAAACTTATTGACAAATTATTATCTTTTGTGAGGTCATAAATATTTGTTGCGTGAATAAAGGCAATAAGCTCCTATTAGAGAAATCTTAATGATTATGAAAGTAATCAGAAACCTTAATAGACTTCTTGTCTATTTATATCTAATGGGAGCAACTTAAAGAAATGTACCTTATGATCAATACCAGTAAAGACCTGGGGGAGCAAATCCCTTGGTTTAATTATGTTAAGTTTTTGTCTGGCATTAATGGAGAAGCAATTCTCAAAGATTATAAGAATAAAGCTTAGACATAAAGAATTATGGGAACCTATGAGTTCATTTTGCCAATCATAAAGCATTAAGATTGAAGCTCAAACAAATTTATGCCCATAAGAAAGATTGGCAAAGTAAGATAAGGAATTGTGGATATGATAATTATTATGGCCTCATAAATCAGAAAGTTTAAGGTGAAAGTCTTATAAAGGAAATGAAATGTGGTATGGAGATTAATGTTAGAGTATTGGATATTGTCTTCCATCAGCACAAATTGAACTTTTATTCTCCATTCTAATAATGAAATATTTGTTGTGAAGTTCCATCGAAATGTGACACTATCACTTAGTCCACATTTCGAGGGGGAGAGTTGAACTTCCCATTAAAGAATAAAAGAATGAAATATTTCATCAGGTATGTCTATATTTTTACATAATCCTTTTTACGTAAGTTAAGAATTATTAAGACATTTATGCATATATGGAGTTCTCATTTAGCACATGATTTTATTAAGATTATTTTGCTTCAATCCCTTGCTTCAATCCCTTTATAAAAAGAGTATTATTATTGATGTTGTTTAAAATGAATCAAAATTTAGTTAATGGAGTATTAAGGGTCATTGAGAATAAATGGTGATTAAAGAATAATTAGACTTATCTTTAATACTAATGGCCTTAATGACTTATGTCTCAATGATAAGCCTCACTTAATTGCCTCCTAAGTGAAATATATAAGTTTTAAGGATCCTTTCCATTTATTGGAATGAAAGTTTGTTAGTTTCTGATATTTATGTTAAGTTTTTCCTAATAGAGACAATGTCTAAATATGACTGTAAAATGAAATAATGAAAGGCACAATCTTATGCTCATTGTTTTGAGGGTATAAGTTTTTTGAATAATAAAATAAAATTCAAATAAGAAATTTGGACAAGTCAACATCTTGTTGACAATAAGCAATAGAAATATTATATATTATAAGGAATGAGTCTTATTCTCAGGAAATTAAGTTTATTCTTGGTGATGTCTCTTATGTCTTTTGAGTATTAAAGATTCACCGAGATTGGTTCAGAAATTGGGAGTGTTAACTATTATCCCCAAAAAGGTTATGTTTACTCCCATTAAGGGCAATTAGTGCGCTTATTTGTGGCAAACATAAGTGATATATGCTTAAGTTATGACATGCCCTTAAAATTCTAAAGACCGGGATATCTGGCAAACATAAGTTCAGGACTGGACCCCTGGAAAATTGTTCAGAATGCATTGCTTTGTTGGCATAAATGCTAAAGTAATTTTGTGCTCTAAATATAGCACTAAGGGATACATGCTCACATTTGAGGAAGTCTGTGACCACCAAAGTTATGGGGTGTTCAGACAATAATGTTCTTTTAGCAAAGGTGCATTAATATCCACAAAAGGATGCACCTTTGTGTTGGAGCCATATTGTGGAATGGCTTCACCCAATTCAAGACATCATTAAGGATGCAAATTAAGTTGTGGCATATTTAATCCCAAAGTTTTAAATATGGATTTATGTCCCTAATCCATATTATTTTAAGAAAATAAGGAATTTCTTAAGAAATTTATCCCGGAACTTATTATGTAAAGAGTGCAGTTCTATTCGAGTAACATGTCAAAGGTATTGTCAGGCCCAAGACATTGTGAAAGAATGATTCCAGAATCAAACATTATATGTTTCAAGGCCTTAATGATGTATTGAGTTTTTAAGTTTTAATGCTCAACAAATAAGTATTAAAGACATAAGTGTTGAGCATCATATTAAGTTTCAGGGGCTTGCCTTCTGACATTGCCGGCATAAAGATTAAATGGCAGCCTATGTTTTAAGGGACAAAAAGGTGTGATTCTGGAAACATATTCGATTTTCAATCTTGAAGTGCGCACATAAAGTTTATAAAGATATATGAATGTATATGAAAACTAACTGCACTCTGGGACTATTATAGCACCGTCTCCCCAGAAGCCTAAGAAGAGTCCATTTTGCGATGGAATGAAGTATTGTAGATAATTAGTTCAACGGTACTTAATTGACTGTTGTAATTTATTATCTCTATACAAGTTCCAACAAGAACTGGGCTCATAAGTTTCAATTAAGTATTAAGATTTATGGAGCTCCTAAGTTAAAGAAGTTCATTTTGAAATGAGGTGACATACTGTAGTAACTGGGTTCTGCGGAACATAATTATCCGTTGCAATCCTTTTGTCTCGGTATGCCATTTCATTGAAAAGTGGACTTATAAGTTTAGCCTTATGATCAAGGGGGAGAATGTTGGGTTNAGGGCTCAAGAAACCTCTACAGGGTACTGTCCCCCTGTGGTGCTGTGCATATAAATACAAGGGAGGAGAGGCCACAAAAGGGCTAACCTAGGCACACAATTTCACTCTCTCCCATATGCCCTAGCTGCCCAACTTCAGCTCAGCACAGAAACCACAAGAAAGATCACCTTCATCATCAACAGCAAGACAAGAACAAGAACAAGATCAAGATCATGGAAGGCCCTAATGACCAAGGTATGGCTTAATTCAATTGTCAGTGGTTCCAGTTTTGTGCTTAAGATCCTAAATCCTCTAACAGAGACGTCGTGGAACGCCTCCCACATCATCCAGGTCGGTTCTCTTCTAGTCCTCCATCTGTGCCTGCGGCATTTGTAGCAAGAAAGAAAGAAAAAACAAAAACCCTCCTTTTCAGGATAATTATTTGGAAACCGTTTTGTGATTTCAATGATATAACTTGAAATTGCTCCTCCTCAAGTGAATCAGGTGTGGGTGTGGCTGCTGTTAACAGTAGGAAGTATCAGTGTGTACAGAAGGCCCTTCTCAGTTTCACCATTGTTCCATTAAGGTTTCTGCTCCTGGACAGAGGCTAAGAATTGTACTCTTTTAGCAGGGACAGATGGATCCGGAGCTAAATGAGACTGGTAGACAGCAAGCTACCATGGTAACTATACTTTGTGTGGTCATGACTCGGAATTGTGATTTCATGTTTTATGGACTCCTCTGATTTTATTAAAAAAAGATGAAGCTTGCCCGTCGGCTGTCCAAAGAAGCCAAGCCAGCTGCTATATACTCCTCTGATTTGAAGCGCGCCGCCGAGACTGCGCAGACCATCGCAACAGCTTGCGATGTATCCAATGTATGAATACTCTGCAACAGCTTGAGTTACTGTCAGCTATGTGTCCATTAGTTTGTGCTAGTTTTTCTCACTTCACGAATTGCTGTTCTGTTATCCGAATAAATGGAGTACTGTTTGTTTCAGGTGGTATTTGATCAGGCACTGAGAGAAAGGCACATGGGAGAACTCCACGGTCTGAAGTTTGATGATGCTGTCAGAAGCAAACCTGAAGCTTACAAGGCCTTCTCATCGGATGACAGGAACCAAGAAATCCCTGTAACTAACTTCCATTCTCCTGCCCCAGTCGTAATTAGTCTTTGTTGGAGTAAAGCATTAGCGTTTATCATTTCGCCACAGCCAAATGCTTCCTGCAAATTATGCGTTTGATAAAAACGTTGAGTCATTCTGGATCAGCGACAATCATTTTATTCCTGCTGGTTGCTGTATACTAGTTTCTAGCACGTTCCCATTTGTAACAGGGTGGTGGGGAGAACCTTGATCAACTTTCCAAACGTTGTGTTTCCTGCTTGAACGCAATAGCCGAGAAGCACAAGGGTAAGCACCAATCCACACAGAGAGGTTCAGATTACACTTAAAACTTTTCTTGTGCTATCTATCTCTATTCGGTACAGGCGTACAGCACAGCAGATAGAAATCTAAATCCAGTCGGATAGTAATGGTACTAACTCTGTTAGAAGGTTACACCTAATGTCTGTAATCATGGCTCATGGGTGGCATTTTCTGTCAACTTCGTTCGGCAAATTTCCGGTTCATGGGTGGCTCATGGGTGGCATTTGCGGTTATGCTGACGGAAATGTTGCATTGGCAGGGGAGCGTGTGGTTGTGGTCTCCCATGGCGCGACCATAGAGGAAATCTGCGGGCATGCCGACCCAACGAGCTTGGTGCGCAGGAGAATCCCCAACACTTCAATCAGTGTTATCCATATTTCCGGTGACAACAGCCATTGGATCCTGGAGAAGCTCGGGGACGTCGGCCATCTCAAAGAAGATGGCTTTCTGCAGAATGCATTTGGCGGCGATGGCGCCTCAGCGTAACCTTGTGCCTGCCGCGAGGCAAGAAGAAAATATGCCATTCTTCTTGTTCATAGGGCAACGCCGTTGGCGATTGCGACATGTAAGATTGAAGCGAGCGTGCCTCAGTTCTTCCGTTGCTAAAATGCTCTCGATTGCCAGTGCATTAATAATGAACTTATATGATCACTGAATCACATTGTGACCTTTGGATTGCAACTAGCAATTTGCTCAAGCCTGTGACGGCCCTGTCCTGCCTCCCCGTACTCTGCCGTTTGCCGCCTTCACGGGCGTTCCGTGGACGGTTGGATGCGGCCTTGGGGCTTTACAACCTCGCCGTTCAACGGCCGAGATGCCACCGGGCTCTTCGAGGTCCATCAAATTCGCGCCGCGTTCGCCGCCGCCTCCGCCCTCATGCTCGCCCCCCGCCCCGCGGCCACCCGCCGCCGCCGCAGCATTTGATGTCAACGAGACTCCTGCCCCGCATCACCCCGCTCCCGCGCCGCCGCCCCAACCCGAACCCGCCCGTCACCCCGGCCCTCGCGGCCTCGCTCGCGCGCGTCCTCGCGTCCCGCTCCTCCAACCCCACCTGGGCACGCTCCCTCGCCGCGCTCCTCCCGCCCCCGCTCTCCGACGCGCGCCTCGTCGCCGCCGTCTCCTCCCTCGCCGACCCCGACCTCGCCATCGCGCTCCTCTCCTGGTCCCAGGTCCACCACAACCACCATGACGCGCCGACCCCTCTTGCCCACTCCACGCTGCTCCGCCTCCTCGCCCGTGCCCACCGCTTCGACGCCGCGGACGCCACGCTCCAATCCATGGCCCCCGCCACGCCCACGCGCGCCTGCCTCGGCGCTCTCGCCGCCGCGTACGCTGACGCCGGGATGGACGGCAAGGCCGCCGAGGTGTTCGCGCGCGCCAGGGAGCTGCACGGCGCGCTCCCGGAGGCCGCACACTGCAACTGCCTGCTAAGGCTTCTCGTCGAGCGCCGGCGCTGGGAGGACGCCCGGAGACTGTACGACGAAATGCTCGCCGAGGAGGGCGGCGCGGATAACTACAGCACCTGCGTGATGGTCCGAGGGCTGTGCCTGGAAGGGCGGGTGGAGGAGGGGATGGAGCTGATTGAGGCCAGATGGGGAGCGGGGTGCATTCCACACGTCGTGTTCTACAATGTGTTGATCGATGGGTACTGCCGGCGCGGGGACATTGGGAGGGGATTGCTGCTGTTGGGTGATATGGAGACCAAGGGATTCTTGCCAACTAGGGTAACATATGGTGCCATTATTAACCAACTCGAGAGGAAAGGTGATTTGGAGAAGATTGGGAGTCTGCTTGGGGAGATGAGGTTGAGAGGATTGTCCCCCAATCTGCAGATTTATAACACTGTCATTGATGCATTGTGCAAATGCCAGTCAGCAACACAAGCAATGGCTGTTCTGAAGCAAATGTTTGCAAGTGGGTGTGACCCAGATGTTTTCACGTTTAATACTTTGATATCAGCATTTTGCCGGGAAGGCGATGTTCGACAGGCTGTGCAGCTTTTGAGGGAGGCCATTAGGAGGGAGTTAGAACCAAATCAATTTAGCTATACTCCCTTGATCCATGGCTTCTGCGTTAGAGGAGAAGTGGTGGTTGCATCGGATTTTCTTGTGGAAATGATGGGAAGAGGGCATACTCCAGATGTGGTTACATTTGGTGCCTTAATTCATGGGCTTGTTGTTACTGGGCAGGTCCGTGAGGCCTTGATTGTCCAGGAGAAGATGGCAGAAAGACAGGTGATGCCTGATGCTAACATATATAATGTACTGATTAGTGGTCTATGCAAGAAACAGATGCTTCCTGCAGCTAAGAACCTTCTTGCAGAGATGCTCGAGCGAAATGTGCAGCCTGATAAATTTGTGTACACCACTTTGATTGATGGTTTCATTAGGAGTGAGAACCTTGGTGATGCAAGGAAAATATTTGAATTCATGGAAGAAAAAGGTATCTGCCCTGATGTTGTTGTCTACAATGCTATGATAAAGGGATATTGTAAGTTTGGAATGATGAATGAGGCAATTCTGTGCATGAGCAGCATGAGAAAGGTGGGTGTATCCCAGATGAATTTACATATACTACACTTATCGATGGCTTCGCTAAACAAGGTAACATAAGTGCAGCTCTTAGGTTTTTATGTGATATGATAAAGCGGAGATGCAACCCAAATGCTGTTACATACTCATCACTAATATGTGGATACGGCAAGATAGGTGATACAGACAGTGCAGAAGATTTATTTGCAAATATGCAGTCTGAGGGTCTATTTCCCAATGTTGTGCACTATACAATTCTAATTGGTAGTCTGTTTAAGAAAGATAAAGTAATCCAAGCTGCAGTGTACTTTGAACATATGCTGCTTAACCATTGCTCTCCTAATGATGTTACATTGCATTATTTAGTGAATGGGCTCACAAACTGTATGCCGCGTATAATCAACCCAAACTGCAGTAGCACTGTTAAGGCTCACAAGAAGAGCACCCTTTTAGATGTATTCAAAGGATTGATTTCGGATGGATTAGACACAAGGATTTCGGCATACAATGCTATTATCTTCAGCCTGTGTAGACATAATATGCTTGAGAAGGCGCTGGATTTGAAAGAAAAGATGGCTAATAAAGGCTACTCACCAGACTCTATCACATTTCTTTCACTTCTTTATGGCTTTTGTTCTGTTAGAAAACCTAGTGGTTGGAGGAGCGTCCTTCCTAATGAATTTCGGCAGGTTGAAGTAGAGATAATCTGTAGGCACAAGACACTATACGATCAGCATGTAGTTAAGTCAGTTAGCTGTGAAGTTTCTAGGGTTTTGCAGTTATATGTTGAGGAGTTTCACTTCATACAACAACCAGAGCTATTTGCTGGTTCTTGATTCGTGGAGTCATGGTTTGCCTTGCTTTTGGAAACAAGGTGGAGCTATTGTTTGAATGTTGACTTGAGCAAATGGATATTGAGCAGAACTGCATGATCTGTAGTACCAAGCAAAGTTGCTGACATAGAATTTCATCTAGCACTGAATTTAAAGATCGGCAGTAACAATAGGCAATATCAAGGCAAAGTATACAGCAGAGATCTTCCTTGACATCCATTATGTTTGTTCTTGACTCACAGAGTCATGGTTCGCCTGGCTTCTGGAAACAAGGTGTGGCTGTTATTTGGAATCTGAATTCAGCAACTGGGTACTACTACTGGGCACAACAGCATGATTTCTGACAGAGAATTTCATACAGCGTTGAATTTGAAGACTGGCGGTGCTATTAGCAAGACAAGATATCCAGTTGAGATATTCTGAAGGTAATAATCTTGTCTTAGTTTCAGAGTGACTGTTCCTGTTCAATTTATGAAATCTTTTTTCTCTTGTAATTGTTAAGTCGGTTTCATTGTTTTAAAGAAACTTTCGTCTCTGCTCCCTATATAGTGGCAGGCATTGAAATGTGAAGTCACGTACTGATGGATCCGGAGGGAGGTAGTTTTGCAAGTGTGAAAGCTCAATAACATTGAAATGCCTTGATGAACCAATTACAAGCAACTCTATGGTGCTCTTGTTATGGACCCATCTGCTTCCTGCTTTTAGTTTTTTTCTCTGGAAGATACACTTGTAACCCTGGGATTGTTTTGCAGGTAAGAAAATTGTTCTAGAAAATTGTTCTGCTTCCTCATATCACCGGAACTAGGCATGCAGGACACCTGATACTTCCCCATGTAGTGTAGGACATTAGCCTAAATATAATTTGTATATAGTTGATGAACATACTGAGTACCTGACTGTATATTTATAGTAGAGGCGCTACACAAATTGTTCGTCACCTCATCATCAGAAGAAGTAGGAGAAATGCATCTCAAATTGTCAAAATCTTTGGTTGTTTTGTGGTAGAACTGTCTATTGGGGACAAAAGGAACCTGGTAAAAGGCATAAACTGATTTATACAGTTCTGATTATTTTATCGTTGATGACAACTTGAATATTGTTACTGATCTAAGCATGTGCAAAGTTTGCTGTAATACCTTCAGTGCGGTGGAATTTTGCTGGGGTTATTCGGTTATAGGTGTGGGAATTGTTTTTCCCCAGCAAGAGAGAAATATGTTCCTTTGTAACTTCTCTTAAGTAGTCAAGCATTCATTTTATTGATTGAATATTTGAATTTAGCTTAACGGTCACAAGAGATGAATCTTAAAAGAAAAAAGAGAGAAAAATAACATAACACAACCTACTTACAGATGCTATTTTCAACCCAATGAGACATGAAAGTATGAAACTGATGATCCTCTTGGTCACTGAGCACTTCCGGTTCCAGCCTCCTCTCTTCTCCTCACTTGCACAGGCAAGCCCCCTTTCATTCTGAGCGTCACGGAGAGCACGTGCTCCGGCACGTCGCCGGCGGCTTCCTTCTTGACGTCGACCACGAACTCTTCGAGCACGGTCGCAACGATCGACTTCATCTGCATGTACGCCATCTCCTTCCCAAGGCACATCCTCGGCCCGGCATGGAACACGGTATACCGGAACGTGCTCTCCGGCCGGAACGCGCCGTCCTCCCCGAGCCACCTCTCCGGCTTGTACTCGGCGCAGTCGTCGCCCCATATGGCGGCGAGCCGCCCCATGGCGTACGCGCTGTACGTCACGGACCAACCGTCGCCGACGTGCGTGCCGTCGGGAAGCGTGTCGTCCGCGGCGCACGACTGCGAGTCGATCGGCACCGGCGGGTACAGCCGCATCGACTCCGTGAGCGCGGCGTGCAGGTAGGGCATGTCGCGGAGCGCGTCGAAGCCGAACGGCTCGCCGGGGCGCGTGCCGGCGGACTTGCGCACCGCGCGGACCTCGTCGGCGATGCGCGTCACCACGTCCGGCCGCGAGGACACGAGCCAGAAGAACCACGTCAGCGCCGACGACGTCGTCTCGCGGCCGGCGATGAGGAAGCTGAGGACGATGTCCCTGAGCACCTCGTCGCTGTGCTCGTCGCCCGCCACGAACCGTGACAGGACGTCGTCTCTATCGTCCAGCGACGCGCTCTGGCGCCGTGCACGGACAATGCCCATGGCGAACGCGTGGATGTCGGCGATGGCCTTCTTGAGCCGACGCTCGGTGCCGACGTTGAGCCACTTCTTGATCTTCCATGAGACCTCGATGGGCTCCAGGAACCGGCCAACGACGAGATCCTGCACCTCACTGTCGGATTTATGAACCCGGCAGTCCACACAGGGTAGCCTACGTGGTTGATCTGTTGAGGGACAGATCGAGGATCAGAAGTCGATGGTAACACAAGACGCAAGGATTGAACAGGTTCGGGCCGTCGAGATGACGTAATACCCTACGTCCTGTGTTGGGGGTGATTGTATTGCTGTGTATGAAGTTCCTGAAGGATCTCCGTAGTTGAGTTCTGCTCTAGGTTGGATGATTGCTCGTAATGTCGTGTTCTGGAGGGGGGTCTCAAGGCGCCTTATATAGTCCGGCTGCCTTAAGTTACAAGTCGGCTAGAGATCGTAACCTACCCGAAATACAAGGATTCGATCCTACAACGATTACAGATATCTTTCCCTATAATTCCGGCTAGTTTATCTTGATCTACGAGCTTCTTGCGGGATACGCCGTCTTCTTTCCTTGCCGCGCGCGCCGTCGCGCCCATCCGGTTCGTCCGACTGGTGGGCCTCCCGAGTGATGGGCCACCCAGTCTGACAAACCGGTCCAGTTGCACTCAGATTGGGCCGCCCCTTGCTGGTTGGGCCAATCCGCCTGCTGGGCACCCTTGGGGGTCTACCCCCGAGTAGTACGTGGTTGAGAGACAAGTCGGCGAGGTCGCTCTGTCTGATGAGCGTCAAGCCTGCTGCAGTTGGAAGCGAAACCGCGTGATATTGGAGAGAAAAAAGCCGTTTCCCAACGGATGCGCCGCGAGGTGCGTCCGTTGGCCGTAGCCCCCGAGCCTTGAAGCGATTCCGAAGAAATCGGTCCAAGAGTTAGTAGCCTTCTTCTGAGGTCGTCAGACAATCAACGGATGCGCCGCGAGGTGCGTCCGTTGGCCGTAGCCCCCGAGCCTTGAAGCGATTCCGTAGGAATCGGTCCAAGGGTTAGTCAAGGAGCATCTGGCTAGATCATCCGACGTTAATTTCGGCGCCCAGCCCCCGAGCGTGAGGGCCGAGCACGCCGAGTGGTCGTCCCGGCGCCAGCCCCCGAGCGTGAGGGCCGAGCGCGCCGAGTGGTCGTCCCGGCGCCAGCCCCCGAGCGTGAGGGCCGAGCACGCCGAGTGGTCGTCCGGCGCCAGCCCCCGAGCGTGAGGGCCGAGCACGCCGAGTGGTCGTCCCGGCGCCAGCCCCCGAGCGTGAGGGCCGAGCACGCCGAGTGGTCGTCCCGGCGCCAGCCCCCGAGCGTGAGGGCCGAGCACGCCGAGTGGTCGTCCCGGCGCCAGCCCCCGAGCGTGAGGGCCGAGCACGCCGAGTGGTCGTCCCGGCGCCAGCCCCCGAGCGTGAGGGCTGAGCACGCCGAGTAGTCGTCCCGGCGCCAGCCCCCGAGCGTGAGGGCTGAGCACGCCGAGTAGTCGTCCCGGCGCCAGCCCCGAGCGTGAGGGCTGAGCACGCCGAGTGGTCGCCCCGGCGCCCAGCCCCCGAGCGCGAGGGCCGAGTCGAGCCGTCCGAGGCACGCCGAGTAGTCGTCCCGGCGCCAGCCCCCGAGCGTGAGGGCCGAGCACGCCGAGTGGTCGTCCCGGCGCCAGCCCCCGAGCGTGAGGGCCGAGCACGCCGAGTGGTCGTCCCGGCGCCAGCCCCCGAGCGTGAGGGCCGAGCACGCCGAGTGGTCGTCCCGGCGCCAGCCCCCGAGCGTGAGGGCTGAGCACGCCGAGTAGTCGTCCGGCGCCAGCCCCCGAGCGTGAGGGCTGAGCACGCCGAGTAGTCGTCCCGGCGCCAGCCCCCGAGCGTGAGGGCCGAGCACGCCGAGTGGTCGCCCCGGCGCCCAGCCCCCGAGCGCGAGGGCCGAGTTGAGCCGTCCGAGGCACGCCGAGTAGTCGTCCCGGCGCCAGCCCCCGAGCGTGAGGGCCGAGCACGCCGAGTGGTCGTCCCGGCGCCAGCCCCCGAGCGTGAGGGCCGAGCACGCCGAGTGGTCGTCCCGGCGCCAGCCCCCGAGCGTGAGGGCCGAGCACGCCGAGTGGTCGTCCCGGCGCCAGCCCCCGAGCGTGAGGGCCGAGCGAGCCGAGTGGTCGTCCCGGCGCCAGCCCCCGAGCGTGAGGGCTGAGCACGCCGAGTGGTCGCCCCGGCGCCCAGCCCCGAGCGCGAGGGCCGAGTCGAGCCGTCCGAGGCACGCCGAGTAGTCTTCGTCTTCCTCGTCATGCGGTAGCGCCAGCCCAGTACTCAAAAGCACTCAGCTAGCGATCCTTGTGGAGTGTAGCGCCAGCCCGAGTGCTGTAAAGCACTCGGCTAGCATCCGTCGCGGAGTGTAGCGCCAGCCTGAGTGCTGCAAAGCACTCGGCTAGCGTCCGTCGCGGAGTGTAGCGCCAGCCCGAGTGCTGCAAAGCACTCGGCTAGCGACCGTCGTGGAGTGTAGCGCCAGCCCGAATGCTGCAAAGCACTCGGCTAGCGACCGTCGTGGAGTGTAGCGCCAGCCCGAGTGCTGCAAAGCACTCGGCTAGCGACCGTCGTGGAGTGTAGTACCAGCCCGAGTACTGACTGACTCGAGTACTCAGCTGGCGGCGATGCCAGAGTGGTCCAGCCCCCGAGCGTAACAGGCAAGCTCGGGATCCAAACCTGTGCCCTGCAATGAAGATATGAAGGATAGGTAGTATATGGTGTAGCAAATACTAATTCTGGAGAAAAGCATTCGGCGTTGTATGTAATAGAATTTCTACTTCCAACTCTTTAAGTCTATTAATTTCCTCGGGTAGTTATCCTGTTACGTTTATGCACCTGATCCCCGATAGCCGTAATCCATAGCGCAGGGAGCTGGGCCGCATGCACGCGTAGGAGCGTAGGCGTACGGAAGAGTCGAGGTTTCACGGATTAAGGCGTGTGCTTCCCAAGTACTTTAGCGACTTGTACAAGAGTGGAAAAAGAAATAAACGATGGAGAAAAATGCAATATACGTCCGTTGGGTGTAGCCCGACTGCTCGTGTAGCGCTCGGGCTGTATAAGCAGTCGGGAACAAACCAAGGGTAGTCGGCGATGATCATGGAGACATGTATGTGGAGATACACGGTGACCGAAAACTATTATGAAAATATTAAAGTATGACTTAGCTTGATTCGTAATTGAGTCGGAGAATCAACGTGTCGACGAGGTCGTTGGTGAGCCGTAAAATATTTATACGTTGGATAATACTTAGCTAAGTATTATTTTTGCAGGCCGTCAGGCACTGAATAATACTTAGCTTGTTGGTGAGGTCGTCAGCAACGTCGCTGGTGCCGCGGCTGTCACGGTCGCCGCTTCCAGTGCTTGCGCACGAAGAGGACTCGGTCATCATACATGCATGCACGTAAACAACAGTGAGATAGATTAGAAAATTATTGGATACTTAATGCAGGAGCATGCATATACAAACGAAAGAGAAGATTAGAAAATAATTAGTAAGGGCCATGCTCGTCTGCAGATCGGCGGTGCTGCGGCAGCAACTTTTGCGGCCTGTAGATGGATTTAGCTATCGCGATGCAGCAGTTTTCCCAAATCGATCTAGGAAACCAGCCGACGTGTGGAGATTTGATCCACGCAGGGACGCGTAGACATGGAGATTTTGCAGATGTGTTGGGCGCCGCCATGTGCTGCACTGGACGGCGCCAGACGCCGCTTCATGCTACCGCAGCCGCCCTGCAGTATGCATGTACTTTTTGTTGCCGACGATGATTGCAACCCGGTTGCATGGAGAACTTGCGCCGCCGCCGAAGATGAATTGGATTCAGGTTTGGAATCTGCCATCGAGCTTGTAGATTGATCTCGTCGATCAACCCCTACCTGGCGCGCCAACTGTCGGATTTATGGACCCGGCAGTCCACACAGGGTAGCCTACGTGGTTGATTTGTTGAGGGACAGATCGAGGATCAGAAGTCGATGGTAACACAAGACGCAAGGATTGAACAGGTTCGGGCCGTCGAGATGACGTAATACCCTACGTCCTGTGTTGGAGGTGATTGTATTGCTGTGTATGAAGTTCCTGAAGGATCTCCGTAGTTGAGTTCTGCCCTAGGTTGGATGATTGCTCGTAATGTCGTGTTCTGGAGGGGGGTCTCAAGGCGCCTTATATAGTCCGGCTGCCTTGAGTTACAAGTCGGCTAGAGATCGTAACCTACCCGAAATACAAGGATTCGATCCTATAACGATTACAGATATCTTTCCCTATAATTCCGGCTAGTTTATCTTGATCTCCGAGCTTCTTGCGGGATACGCCGTCTTCTTTCCTTGCCGCGCGCGCCGTCGCGCCCATCCGGTTCGTCCAACTGGTGGGCCTCCCGAGTGGTGGGCCACCCAGTCTGACAAACCGGTCCAGTTGCACTCGGATTGGGCCGCCCCTTGCTGGTTGGGCCAATCCGCCTGCTGGGCACCCCTGGGGGTCTACCCCCGACACTCACCGAACGTGCACATGAAATCGGACTTCGCCTCGGCCATTACCCCGCCGTCGGCGTCGGCGAGGCAGCACGGGTCGTGCCCGAACGCCACCATGCAGATGGTGTCGAACGCGAACCGCTCGAGCACGTCCTGCATGTCGAGGACAACGGCGCCGTCCTCGCCGTCGCCGCTGGCATTCCGCCGCGGCAGCGGGAGCAGCCTGTTGGCGACCTCGGCCTGCACGACATCGACGACGAACTTGCGGAGCGAGCGCTTGCTGAACTCGAGGCTGGCGTTCTTGCGCTGCCAGAGCCACTGCTCGCCGTCGGAGTTGAAGAGGCCGCCGCCGAGGAAGTCCCGGAGCATGGAGATGGCGTGCTCGCCCTTGGGGTAGTTGGCGAAGTTGGCGCGCAGGACGTGCTCGACGTCGGCGGGGTTGGCGGTGACTATGCCCGTCCGCAACCCGGGGATCCAAAAGCCCATCCTGTGCTGCGGGCTGGCGACGATGAGGTCGGTGGACCAGTCGAGGAAGCGGTGGCGGTTCCTGAGGAACGCCGGGAGGTGGCCGAGGAGAGGGTGGGATTTGAGGCCATGGGTGGTGGGTTTCTTCTTGGTCAGGGTTCTGGCGAGGTGGTAGAAGATGTACAGTGTGGGGAGTAGCAGGATCAGCAGGGAGAGTTGCATTCCAGGGACGGCCATTGCCGTTGACTTGCTAGATTTGGATTTTGACCTGTGGATGATGTGAGGGAAGAGTGTGGGTGCTGGTTTTATACACCGCATCTCATAGTGGAAAGTTGCGGTATCCAAGCCAAACTTGTACTCTGAAGTCCGAAGATAATGATATTCAGAAGAGCGTGCCTAGCACGGCCATGGATGGCACATGGCATGTTGTTTGTGCTTGTTGGGCAAGGTAGGACCTTGCATGGAAGGGCAAGGAAGGCCAACTTGGTGTTTGTTTAATCCAAATAAGGATAAGAAATGTTTCGGCAGGAACCTTCGGATGATCGAGGGGACCTAGGGGCCGGGATCCCGGGACTTGGACAGTCACATTATTCCAAGTTCCAACTCAGATCATATCAGCCAGCAGTAGATTGAGCTATCAGGTCAATTTTTAGCTGGTGCGTGAAATTCAAGTGGTGAGGTAAAGGAAACCTCCGATTTTCAAAAGATCGACAAA
>CM014272.1:89378176-89408917 GCA_004135705.1 Alloteropsis semialata | reverse complement strand
ATCCAAAAAAAAAACGAAGAAGATACACCATATATTACTATACACACCTTATAGGCCATCTCGATAACCTAAAGATTGAAAAACCTGAATACTACATGGGGATTGTAAAATTATAGATTTTGTACAGTAATAATCTAACCTGTTTGGATCTTCAGATTATAATCCAAATACTAGAAATGTTGTACATGTCACATAGCTCTTTGCAACCAATAATCCTCAAAAAGGTAGTTTGGATAGGATTCTAGATTATGGGTTGGGATTCTGAAAATATATACTACTATCTAGTCTATTAGGATTGGTTTGAGATTATGTTTCCTGTATACATTACTTTGTATCCAATCCAAACGGGCCCTTAACCATGGAAACATACTGCAGAAATAAATCATGGAGAAGAAAGAAAGGTCAGCACTACATCCACATGCCACAAATGCAAGAGCAATGAACGAAGAACAGACATTAATAGCCACACCAATTGGCCCTTCAGTAGGGCAACCAAACATAAAGGACATATTCATAGCAGTGGAGAAGCAATGCGGGCTTGAAGCCATACCAACTCGGATATACCACAATCATCCAGAATATATGCTTCAATTCGATACAGCAGAGAACACAGCGAAGGTAGAGCAGTGCAAGGTGCTTAGAGCAGAAAACTTCACACTATCACTTACCCGATGGTCAAGGTACTATAAGAATCGCACGTACCCATGGAATACAGCAGTGATAATTGAGATAACCGGCCTTCCTCCAAACGGTTGCAACCCAGAGACAGTGGATCCATTACTGACACCATACTGTGACATAATAGAACACAAATTCAACAAGGACGAAGGAATTTGCGTTGTAAGAGCATACACAGCAACACAGAAAGCAATACCAAAGAATGGAACAGTCGGTGTTAAAACAGAAGAGCATAAGCTAGAATACAAAGTGGAAACAGTCGATGTGAAAATATGCACTGTGAATATCATTACGAGTGAAGACGTGAAACAATTCATGCAGGAGCACAAATTATGGGGCTACCATCCAGGAATGGTCCATACAGGTAACATACAGTAGCATCATTCATATGATCCTAATACCAACAACCAATTTGTTCATGCATAAATAACTAACAAGGTCATCCATTTGAACACACACAGCACTGCAGTTCGAAGTGGACCCAGAAATTCTCCAGGAGCACTACGCATACCACGAACATGGTAGGTTCTTAACACATGACATATTGTTGGAAAATTTAACAATTGTGAAGACAGCTTATGTTACTAACTTCGTCCACATATTGGTAGCAGCAGTAAATAAATGGATCATAGGCGACAACGAAGAATTCAACAAACACAGCACAGGGACAAGCAACGAAGACTACGACTGTAACGTTTAATACATCTCCTTCAATTACCGACCCAATAAATAAGCAGAAAAATACATGCACCTACTCATCTGTGTATCCAACTCGCAGGTTTCTACGCAACAAGGCAATATGAAACAGACACAGAAAGCGAAGGGCTATCAGATCGTGAACCATCATGCTGGCGAGGAAGAGCAATGTAGACTGATTTCAATACTATAAGAGTTATGAGTGTTTTCAGTAAGATAAGCAGAAGCAGCAGCACCAATATTTGATATAGTTATGAGTTATGTAAAAGTCAGTGGAAACTCGACCAAATTTGGAGGTAGTGAATAATCATAGAAGGGAAACTCATGTATAATATTACCCTTCTAAAGTCCAGTAAATGGTACCTACAAATATTAAAGTACTATGATTATTTACTAAGACGTTTTCCTGTATACAAAGTTACTAAGATATACACACAATTACCATGTATGCATAATAACATCAGCTAAACCACAATTCCAGTTACATGGTATAGGCCTACAAGTTTGCATACACAAAAAATAAAAAATAACTTGTTATATAACGTAACAACTTTCAAAATGCATAGAAGAAAGCCAGAAATGATACCTTTTCGATAACAAACAGCTAAACTACAAAACAGCAGCCACAGAACAATATCCTCAGCTCACAAGATCAACAACATCGAAACATCCTACACAACACAACCAATTATTGTATGAATAACATGCATAATAAGGACATGCCTGAATTAAAACATACACATTCAATCTACAGCATACATTACCTGTAATAATCGGATGCTCCAATTAGAATACATGGTAAGCCTCAAGTCTCCCGATCAGTATAGGAAGTCACTGAATCAACCAAAGTAATAAAGAAACAGCCCACAGTCAGTGGCATACTAAAAATCATGAAACACGGCATCATAAAAATGTAAAAAATTATATGAAGTGAACGGATTTTGACAGCACGGTTATGTCATACGAACACACGCAAATACATAGCCATATGTATGTAGTGTATATAATAACTTAGCATTACGTAACACAGTATAATAAGTACAATCTGTTAACATTAAAGCACATTAAGACCCAGAATATAAGCAATCCATTAAAAAGGTTCGTAACCTCAGCAAGGCTTCTATCCAACCAGTACAACAACATGACCTGATTATAGATACCATATACAGAATATGAATCCCGCGCTAATTCTCAATATATTACCTAACCAAATAGTGTGTATAACATAAGCAAAAGAGAACAGAGGCCAACCATTATGTGCTTCATCAGAACCACCTCCCACACACTACCAGAAACTCCTCTCGAACTCAGAATCTCTGTAAACATTGCCAAAAGCTCGAGCAATTGATTACAGCCATATTCGAAGAAACCCAACCAGGCGGCGGCATCAAGCAACAAATCTAAGGAACGCAACCATGCCGCAGTAGCACACAATGCAAATCGATCCTGCACAACCAAACAATATTTTACAATCGTATCGCAATCATAACAGATCATGGAGAGCATAGGATTCTCACCCGAGCAAACGGATCTGGCTCCTTTACTCGACCCCCAAATCCCTCCATCCGCAGCTACCACAGACCCATCGAAATCTCGAACGAATCGACCAGCACACTGCGCAAACATCAGATCAGGATCTAAATCTAACAAAATACTGCATCAATCGGATCCAAATCGAACAAATGCATATCAAACTGAAACGGCACTAAACCTGACGCAAAACAAGAACACATGGAATCGGAGATCCTCGCCAGCAGTTGCATGACGCACAACAAGCCCAAATCGACGGAGAAGTGGGAATCGAGGCGAATCCATGCGCCGCCGGCCGAAGGAGACAAAAGTCATCCTCCTGCCCCGGCCGCAGCGGCTGCCCGTCGGGTGGCAAGAGCGGATCCGGGAGGTGGTCCACGAGGCGCCGGCGTCCTCCCGCCGCGCCCAGGATGGGCTCTGTCGCCATCTGTCCTCTCTCGCCGGAGACGTAGCCTCGCCGCCGTCGCTCACCACTGGACTCCTCCTCCAAGAACAAACACAGGACCCACCCGAACACACGCGTCTACCTGCTACAGTATCGCATAGGTATGAACAAGTGTGAACGCACACCATGCTTTGCTCCTAAAATCACAACACAACCGCATGATTATTACCATACCATTCACACTGACACCCCCTATGCACGAATCTTGAAAAAAATCGGACAACGCCTAAACGGGGGGGTACGTACCGACGTGCGCGGAAGAACATTTGTAGTCTCGTTGACATCAAATGCTGCGGCGGCGGCGGGTGGCCGCGGGGGAGAAATTTGTAATTTTGCTATTGTCAAAAGGTAGGTTTCGTCCGAATGCCATTCCGCAAATAGGTTTCGCTAAATTACCATTATCAATCCACCGGCCACAATGCCTTTCGACCTTTTTCTATTTCATTTTGAGATTTCAACCATATTTTGCCATTTGAACAGACTATTATGCCCCTCCCTGGTGTCACTGGGGTTTTCTATCTCATTCTCATCTTGCCCCCCTTCTCTTTTTCCTCCGCTTGCGCACCGTCGGGCCAGGCCGGCGCCGCCACCCCGAGGCAATGCTGTTGGGGCACACCGCCCCTCCAAATTCCGCCCAAGAACGCCCGCCCGGGGCCGTTCGCAGCCGCCGGAACAAGCCGTGGCAAGCTGTCTGCCCCGCACGATCCCCACGACCCCCACGCCATCGAGCTGCAGTCCGGCTCCAACATGATCGCGCTCTGCCTGTGCTCGTGTCTCCATCGGCGTCATGATCGAAGTCCTTCCATGTTTTGGCAGTGGGGCACGACGCCTGCCTTCGTAAATACTTCTAAATACTTCTGACCTCTTTGCCGGAGATACATCCAGTCGCATGGAATGGGGCCAAGCATCGATGGTACTGGATTTGCACATGGGACATGGAGCAAGAGTCCATCTTGAATATGCACGGGAGCCATTGGTTCCAACAACTACCTCGGCAAGATTTCCATTCGCCACCGCTGGCCAAAACTTCTGTAATCTTGAAGCATCTGCTAGCTCGTTGCTTGCCTGTGGCACGCCGGTGACTTCACGGTTGTAGGCGCGGCGCAGCAGCGCACTGTTGGCGGCTTGGCCTTACGGGCCATCGGCCGAACGAGGAAGATAGAAGCTCGCGACGAAGGACGAGCGCACGGCGCGTCTGAGAGGCGGAGGACATCACGACCAGAGCCTTATCCTCTCGGCCAGGGGTATATTGGTCTCTTTACTTGACAAAGGATGGCTAAAATCATGGAATGAATTAGATAAAGCAAGAAAGGCATTGTGGCAAATGAACACCGTTTCATAATGGCAATTTGGCGAAACCCAAATGCGGGATGGTATTTGAGCGAAGCCCACTTTTGACGATGGCAAAATTACAAATTTCTGGCCGCGGGGCGGGGGCGAGCATGAGGGCGGAGGCGGCGTCAAACGCGGCGCGAATTTGATGGACCTCGAAGAGCCCGGTGGCATCTGGGCCGTTGAACGGCGAGGTTGTAAGCCCTCAGGCCGCATCCAACCGTCCACGGAACGCCCGTGAAGGCGGCAAACGGCAGTACTGTTCGTTTGGCTTATCAGCCACCAGCCAGCAGTACTTCAGTCTCACAACAAATCAGCACCAGCCACCAGCCAACCAGCAGTACTTCAGTCTCACAACAAATCAGCACCAGCCACCAGCCACCAGCCAACCGAACACCGTGTGTCACAATGTGATTCAGTGATCATATAAGTTCATTATTAATGCACTGGCAATCGAGAGCATTTTAGCAACGGAAGAACTGAGGCACGCTCGCTTCAGGTCCTGTTTAATTCAGCAAGATAAGTTTAGGAAATTTACTGTAGCAAAACTAAATCAAAGATTAGGAGGGCTAAATATAATCTAATTATAAAGCTAATTATACGGATGGACGGAAAATCGCGAGACGAATCTATTAAGCCTAATTAATCTGTCATTAATTCATGTTTAATACCTTTAATTAGTGTCCTAATATTTGATGTAATGGGATGAATAGGAAAAACTTATGGAATTAAACATAGCCTCAATCTTACATGTCGCAATCGCCAACGGCGTTGCCCTATGAACAAGAAGAATGGCATATTTTCTTCTTGCCTCGCGGCAGGCACAAGGTTACGCTGAGGCGCCATCGCCGCCAAATGCATTCTGCAGAAAGCCATCTTCTTTGAGATGGCCGACGTCCCCGAGCTTCTCCAGGATCCAATGGCTGCTGTCACCGGAAATATTTTTTTAGATAAAAGATAAACATCCGGCCTCTACGAAACGTATACGGCCCAAAATTATTACAAAGTTTATCAATCCTTTCTAGTGAAAGAGAGAGCGACAAAAGAGAAACATCTAAGCCAGCCTATTATTATTTTTCCATCCAAAGTTGGCCTGTTCTAAGGCGATGATCTCCAAAGTTGAGCTCACCTTCAAGAACAATTCTTTTGTCACTTCATCCTGCTGGAGCCGCGACCAGAAACGCAGCCAGTAAGTTCCCCTGAAAATGGCCTGCAAAAATGAGGAGTACCTGGATTTGTTAAAGACAATATCATTACGACATCTCCAAATAGCCCAACATATCGCTGATATCCCCACCAAAATATCACGCCTGCTTTTACTATCTTGAGCAGCTAACCAGTTACCAAACATATGAGAACTGGATCTAGGTGGAGACAAACCAGTAGCCAAAAATATCAAGCGCCAAATTTCCTTCGCATGATGGCACTCAAAAAAGAGATGTTGTATTGTTTCATTCATATTACAAAAACTACACATTTGGCTTCCCCTCCAATTTTTCCTTGCAAGGTTATCCTTTGTGAGAATCACTCCTTTTTGGAGGAACCATAGGAAAATTTTAATCTTAAGAGGGATCAGTTTCCAAATCAACTTGTGACGAACAGGTACAACTTGATCTAACAAGTGGAGATACATGGAACGTACTGTAAACGTTCCATTTTTATGTAACTTCCAATTGAAGGTATCAACTCCCTGTTCTAAGTTAATCTGGCCAATTTTGTCTACCAGGTCATGCCATTTTCTAAGTTTGTTACCTACCAACGCTCTCCGAAACCTCACATTAACAGGTTCGGTACCCATCACATCAGCTACAGTAGCGTGAGGGTAACGAGCAATATTGTAAATAGATGGAAACGATCCTTAAAAGGAATCATGCCTACCCATGTGTCTTCCCAAAACCTCGTTTGAGTCACATCCTTTACATTAAAGGATCCGCAAGATAAAACCTCATCCTTAATTTTCATTAATCCCCTCCAAAAGTGGGAATCATTAGGCTTGGCTTTAACTTGAGTTAGGGATTTTGAACTTAAGTATTTATTTGAGAGCATCCTCTGCCATGTCCCTTGTGTATTAAGTAAATTAACAATCCATTTACTTAAGAGGCATTTATTCTGAATCTCAAGATCAATGATCCCGAGGCCACCTTGATCTTTAGGATGGCAGAGAATCTCCCATCTTGCAAGGCAGTATTTTTTCTTATCTTTATCACATTGCCAAAAAAATCTTGATCTATATTGATCAAGATTTTTTAGGACGCCTTTCGGTATCTCAAAAAAGGACATCATAAACATAGGTAAGCTGCTAAGGACTGAATTTAGGAGTACTAATCTGCCTCCATACGATAAGTGCTTAGCTTTCCAACAACTCAATTTCTTCTCAAAATGCTCCTCTACTTTACGCCATTCAGCATTTAATAATTGCCTATGGTGCATCGGAATACCCAAATATCTAAAAGGGTATTCTCCAGCATTACACCCAAAGAGTTCGATGTATTCATCTTCAAACTCCTTAGCTTGCCCGTAGCAAAAAATTTCGTTTTTATGAAAATTGATTTTGAGACCTGACATTTGTTCAAACGCTGTAAGCAAAAGTTTCATATTTTTTGCCTGTTCCATGTCATGTTCAAGGAAAATGATAGTATCGTCAGCATATTGCAATATCGATAAACCATCATCTATAAGGTGTGGAATAATGCCACTAATCTGCCCATCTTCTTTTGCACGTCTGATCAATATTGCTAGCATATCTGCTACAATATTAAATAATATTGGTGACATAGGGTCTCCTTGTCTCAGCCCACGTTTTGTTTGGAAGTAGTGACCAACGTCATCATTAACTTTGATCCCTACACTTCCTCCTGTAACCATTCCTTCTATCCATCTACACCATTTTGGGGAAAACCCTTTCATCCTTAGTGTTTGCTGAAGGAATGACCACTTTACTTTATCGTAGGCCTTTTCAAAATCAATTTTGATAATGACCCCATTTTTTTTCTTGGTATGTAACTCGTGGATAGTCTCATGGAGGATGACAACCCCTTCCATAATGTATCGCCCTGGCATAAAGGCTGTTTGAGAGGGACTAACAATCGTTTGAGCTACTTTGTTCAATCTATTAGTGCCAACTTTTGTAAAAATTTTAAAGCTGACATTCAAGACACAAATTGGCCTATATTGTTGTATCTGCTTAGCATCATTTATCTTTGGAATTAGAGTTATCACTCCAAAGTTCAAGCTGAACAAAGAAAGGCGCTCTTCATGAAAATCATTGAATAGCGCCATCAAGTCATTCTTGATAACTTCCCAGAACACTTGGTAAAATTCGGCTGGAAAGCCATCCGGACCAGGGCTTTTATTATGTTCCATTTGGAACACGGCCTCCTTAATTTCCATCTCCGTGAAAGCGGAAGTGAGTACATCATTCTCAGTGTCAGACACCTGTGGGATGTCCTCAATCCTACTTTCAATAAGAGAGATGTTTGATTGATCTGGCTGGCTGAAAAGGTTTTTATAATAATTTGTTATATACCTTTTCAATTCAGCATCACCCACTATTATCCCATCTTCTTGCTCTAATCTGAAGATGTGTTGTTTTCGGTGTTTGCCATTGGCTACCAAATGGAAAAAGCGGGTATTGTCATCTCCGTGTAACAGGCTATTAACTTTAGCCCTCTCATACCATTTCATCTCTTCCTCCCTGAGGAGGCGAACCAATCTCTCCTTTAAATAATGCTTAAGGTTAATCTCATTATCAGAAAGCATGTTGGTTTCCGCTTTTTTATCTATAGTATCCAGCACCGAGATCAGTTTTTTCTTTTCTTTTTTGTATGTCCCCGCAACATGTTTTGCCCAACCCCTCAGGTGTTGTCTAAGGCGTCTGATTTTGTTTTGCCATCTTTCAAGCGCCGTAAAACCATAGTTTTCTGATTGCCAAATATGTGCAACCATATCAAAGAAACCATCCCTGAGGAACCAGCTCCTTTCAAATTTAAAGGTAGGCTGTTTACTAGAATGGGTAGAAGGGCCAGTATTTAAAATCAAGGGAGTATGATCAGAAATATTTCTATCCCTTGCCTCAACAGTTGACTTAAGGTATTTATCTTCCCAGTCAGTGGTTACCAGAATTCTATCTAAAGTCTCAAATGTAGGATCATCCCCTGGTCCTGCCCAGGTAAACAATCTACCTGATAACTGATAAGGTTATTTCTCTGAGATCCAAAGTCTCAATAATCGAGTTAAAGATATTTGGCCACTTATAGTCAAAATTATCTGTACTCTTTTCTTCTGTCACCGGAAATATGGATCACACTGATTGAAGTGTTGGGGATTCTCCTGCGCACCAAGCTCGTTGGGTCGGCATGCCTGCAGATTTCCTCTATGGTCGCGCCATGGGAGACCACAACCACCCGCTCCCCTGCCAATGCAACATGTCCGTCAGCATAACCGCAAAAGCGAGAGCTTCAATTTGCTGAACGGAGTTGACAGAAAATGCCACCCATGAGCCATGATTACAGACATTAGGTTTAACCTTCTAACAGAGTTAGTACCATTACTATCCGACTGGATTTAGATTTCTATCTGCTGTGCTGTACGCCTGTACCGAATAGAGGTAGATAGCACAAGAAAAGTTTAAGAGTAATCTGAACCTCTCTGCGTGGATTGGTGCTTACCCTTGTGCTTCTCGGCTATTGCGTTCAAGCAGGAAACACAACGTTTGGAAAGTTGATCAAGACTCTCCCCACCACCCTATTACAAATAGGAACGTGTTAGATAACTAGTATACAGCAACCAGCAGGAATAAAATGATTGTCGCTGATCCACAATGATTCGATATTGTTTTGTCAAACGCATAATTTGCGGAAGCATTTGGCTGTGGCGAAATCATAAAAGCTAATGTTTTACTCCAACAAAGACTAATTACGACTTGGGGAGGAGAATGGAAATTAGTTACAGGGATTTCTTGGTTCCTGTCATCCGATGAGAAGGCCTTGTAGGCTTCAGGTTTGCTTCTGACAGCATCATCGAACTTCAGACCGTGGAGTTCTCCCATGTGCCTTTCTCTCAGTGCCTGATCAAATACCAACTGAAACAAACAGTACTCCATTTATTCGGATAACAGAACAGCAATTCGTGATGTGAGAAAAACTAGCACAAACTAATGGACACATAGCTGACAGTAACTCAAGCTGTTGCAGAGTATTCATACATTGGATACATCGCAAGCTGTTGCGATCGTCTGCGCAGTCTCGGCGGCGCGCTTCAAATCAGAGGAGTATACAGCAGCTGGCTTGGCTTCTTTGGACAGCCGACGGGCAAGCTTCAGTTTTTTTTTTTAATAAAATCAGAACCACATAAAACATGAGATCGCAATTCCGAGTCATGACCACACAAAGTATAGTTACCATGGTAGCTTGCTGTCTACCAGTCTCATTTAGCTCCGGATCCATCTGTCCCTGCTAAAAGAGTACAATTCTGAGCCTCTGTCCAGAAGCAGAAACCTTAATGGAACAATGGTGAAACTGAGAAGGGCCTTCTGTACACACTGATACTTCCTACTGTTAACAGCAGCCACACCCACACCTGATTCACTTGAGGAGGAGCAATTTCAAGTTATATCATTGAAATCACAAAACGGTTTCCAAATAATTATCCTGAAATTTCTTCTTAATGCAATGATGCGCAGTTCTCCTGCGCATTCTCGAAAAAAAATAATTATCCTGAAAAGGAGGGGTTTTGTTTTTTCTTTCTTGCTACAAATGCGGCAGGCATAGAAGGAAGACTAGAAGATAACCGACCTGGATGATGTGGGAGGCGTTCCACGACGTCTCTCCATGCCGCACCACCACCACCTCCGCAAAGTGCTCGCCGTGCGGCGATGCAATAGACATTGCTCAATCGGAGTCGATCCCTGCAGGGAGGGGGTCTGGGTTAGCAGCAAGCATTTAGCTTCCAGGAAACTCGCTGCGTCTTATCCTAGTGCTCAGATTTGACCTTAATCTCGTCTTGTCTCGTTACTTTAAGATCGAAAGATGGTGAGCTGCCAATTAACAAAGAAACGCGCACCTCCGCTCCAAGTTTGTTCTACCAGCTTTGCTGACGATTGGCTGGCTATCCAAGTATGCAAAAGAAAGGCAATTGCAGGGTGTACAATCTTGTTTCAAGATGAATTGGCAATCATATATGCTAATGTACTATAAGCACACGGTAAGAAAAACAGCAAATGAAGCACGGAAATCTCTTCAGCCGTGCGTGCATAAATCTAAATCTAACGACGATTGTGTGCACTCCATCTCCATGATGAACCCTCACTGCACGCGTTACGCAGAGGCCCCATCGCCACCAAATGAGTTCTCCAGAAAGCCATCTCCGCCGAGATGGCCAACGTCCCCACACCTCTCAAGCATCCACTGGCCGGTGACGCCGGAGATACGCAAAACGTTCAGCAAAGTATTGGGAATGTTCCTGCGAATGGGGCTGTTGGGTGGATCGGTGTGCCGGCACAGCTCCAGTATGCCTGCATTCCACCGTGGGAGACCACCACAACCCGCTCCCCTGTCGATGCAGTAGCAGCATCATTAGCAATTTAGCAGAACCATGGAACGGCAGAAACTGCCTAGCAGCAGCACCCGGGCCACTGCAAGGGAAACAACGGCTACCAAAAGAAACTGAAGGGACTACCCAGAGCTGAACCTCCTGCTTAATTGATTGATGATGAGCAGAATTTCATCCGGTGTGGAGCAGACGCCGTTGAAGAGCCATTCTTATACTTGTAGCTGCAGTGGCAGGGCTTGCCAAGATAAGGGAACCATGGCATCCGCTGGTGGGAAGGCTGCTTGTTTGGCAACTTACTGACACCGTTTTGCAACTTGGTGCAGCTGTCATTCTGCAAGTTAGCCCCGGCCCCTGCCGGAGGGGATTTCGGGAAACTGCATGCCAGAACGCCCTGCTATCTGTCGGTGACTCTTTCCTGCTAGATAATATAGTTACAACTGATTATTTTGATGCACAAGCTGATTATTAACACCTGGGGAATTACCAGGACTGTGAGTTACGAACTCAAGAATTTCATCGCTTTGCACTGAACCTATGCATGCAACAGGAACCAACATTTGAAGGGCATAATGCAGTGCTGGAACTTTTCTGTTTTGACTGACGGGATAATTGGCATATCAAAAACATGTGCATAATTAAGTACTATAAGAATGGCAATGAATGAGGAGGGTTGGCGAGGGCGACCGACCTGGACGATGCGGGAGGCGTTCCAGGAGGTCTCCCCGTGCCGGACCACCACGATCTTCGTGAACCCCTCGCCGCCGCTGGGCGCCGGGGTGGGCGACATGCCTCGGCTGGTGGACTGGTGGTGGTGGAGGCCCCTGCTAGCCGCAGCCGCAATGGATAATCAGTGCGAGATAACGTTTTCCTTCGGCAACATTTCCTTTGTGATGAAAAGGAAGCTTCAGCAGCAACACGACACTACTAGGCTTTGTCCAAGTCATACATGAAAAGTTGGCACTTTACGAACAGACAAGGCTAGACTTTGTGGATGCCTCAAGCGTTGGGCTGAGCTTCTTTCGGTGACTGGAGCGAGCATCAGCCACCAACTTGACCATAATGCAAAGCATAAAAGGTGCAGTAAAGCTCACGCTTTTCTCTAGCAAATCGTGCCATCAAGATATTATGGACACGTTTGGATGCAGGCCGTCACGTGCCCTGCCAATCCATTGGCCGGCCAAACTTTGGCGGCCGAATCTGCCGCCCAAGAATCGGCCGCGCGGGGCAGCAAAAAATGAACTGCGCAGCAGGCAAGCGAGCAGGGCGCGGCCAAACTTCGGCCTTAATCCAATCGACGTGCTCGCCCGCAGTCAACGGCCAATATTTGGCCTGGCCGACGCTAGCTTCCATCCAAACGAGCCCATACTGTTGAGAGAGGACGACTAAACGCAGATGAACACTGATTTGTTCAGGATGGGACATGCCAAGTCGAGATCGTTGGGTCAATGACGCTAGTTAGTGCTAGCTGCTAGGCATTGTAGTGGGGGTCCTTTGTTGGGTAAGCTGTTCCCGTAAAAGATTATAGGGAAGATTATACTACATAAACACTGATTGGTTTGGTGACAATTTTTTTATAGCTATTCTGGTTGTTGGACCTGTTCTCGCGTAGCACATGACCATCAGTTTTGTGGCATCTACTCTACCGGAAGAAGATTAGGGAGAACTGAATAATCTAGGCAGCTACTCCTAGCTTCCACCGGTTAGACCAAAACCATTTCCCACTCGAACGCAGCAAAGCTCTGCCCAAGTTCAAGCCGATTCAAATACGTCGCAAACGACGTGCAGTTTCCTCAAAATTCGTATCAAGCAACTGTTAATTTTCGGTTCATTTCGAGAGAGAAAAAAAAACCCATAATTTTCAGTTTTGAAACCCCCGTGATTCCATCGCATGCTGGTGTGAGGGAACCAGCCCAGTGGCGAAGCCCAACGGCTCGTCTCCCACCTCCCGCTCCTCCTCCATGTCCAATCAGTCAACCCCGAGCATAGAAGATAGAACCAACGAAATCCAAACAAAACCGCACGCAAAGCCGAGCAAAACTGTGGCACCCGTGGACTGCTCCAAGGGACAAGTGAATCCGCCCAATGCAGCTGCGAGGACAGAGCCGCGGGAGGGGGACGCAGTGACTGAGCTGCGAGCTCCCGGCTCCCGATCTGGCAGCCATGGCCACGGAGAGCTGCCACCCCCGCGGCCTCTCGTGGTTCGCCAGGTCCTGCATCCCCGCCGACCCCGCCCGCCACATCGCCGTCCCCGTCCCAATCTCCGCCTCCGCCACCACCAACCCAGTCTCCGACACCGACGAGTCCCCCATCTCCGCGCTCCCCGACGACCTCCTCCTCGAGTGCCTCGCCCGCGTGCCCCGCGCCTCCCTCCCGCCGCTCCCCGCCGTGTGCCGCCGCTTCGCCACCCTCCTCGCCTCCCAGGGCTTCCTCCACCTCCGCCGCGCCCACGGCCGCCTCCGCCCCTGCCTGCTCGCCGTCTCCGTCTCCTCCGCCCACGGCGCCACCACCTTCGCCCGCGCGCTGCTCCAGCTCGGCGATGGCGCCTCCACCCGGCCCGAGCTCGAGGTCGCCGCGCTGCCCCTGCCTCCGCCGCTCCTGCAATGCGCGGGCTCCTCCTCCTCCTCCGCGTTCGTGCACGCGCGCGCCGTCGCGCTGGGCCGCGAGGTCTACCTCATCGGCCGCGGCGCCACGCTGCGGGTAGACGCGCTCACGGGCGCGGCGCGCGTGTGCGCGCCCACGCTGTTCCCTCGCAAGAAGTTCGCGGCGGCAGCCGTGGGCGGGCGGATCTACGTCGCGGGCGGGTCCGCGCGGACCGCGGCGGTGGAGGAGTACAACCCGGCCGCCGACGAGTGGCGCGTGGTGGCAGAGGCGCCGCGGCGGAGGTACGGCTGCTCCGGCGCAGGCGCGGGCGGCGTGTTCTACGTCACCGGCGGGGTGGCGGTGTCCGGTCACCCCGGCGGGGACGGCGCGCGCGCGCTCGAGGCGCACGCGTGCGCCGGATCGGTGGATGCGCTGCACGTGGCGTCAGGCGCGTGGGCGTGGTCGGCGCGGCCGCGGTCGGTGCCCGGCGGCGGGTGCGTCGTGGGCGCGTGCGGCGCCGGGGACGGCCACCTCTACGTGGTGGCGAGCCACGCCGTGGACCTCTCCTTCTGGCGTTGGAGCGGTGGTGGTGGCGCGAACAGAGTAGGAGGCGCGTGCGGGTGGGTGGCGCTGGAGGCGCCGCCCGTGCCCCGGGGGTCGGTGGGACTGGGCATGGCGGTGCGCGTGGCGATGGCCGGCGTGGGCGTCGACAGGGTGGCGGCGGTGGTGAACGTGGCCGCCGTGCGGGGTCACAACGCGGCGGGCGGCGGCGCCCTGGAAGGGATGGTGCTGGTGTACGACATCGGCGGCGGCAAGTGGAGCCGCGCGCCCGACCTGCCGCCCGGGTTCCGGCGCGCCGCGTGCGCGCCGTCGAGTGCTGACAGACACTGACCTTTGGTTGGAGATGTGGACCCTGCAGTTCCGTCGACATTTTTATTTTGTTGGATTGCTCGTTGATGCGATGTGAAGCAACATCGTCATCGTGGGGATTGTTGTTGAGAAAGAAATCGATTGATGCTGCAATTGTTTTCTTGCTGCTCTTGAGCACCAGCAATTTGCTCTCTGCCTGTGTGTTCGTGATGGATGGAATGGAATCCCTTGCATTCTACAGCACGCTTGGAATCTTTGAGATGATCGCAAGGTCCAATCCAAGTCCTCATTCATCTCGATCGTAGTGGGCTATGGATTACAAAACTAAGCTAGTAGAAATTAGTGGTGTTCCCTCATATTGGTCGCTGCATACTCATTCCTTGTTGAGTTCTTGATTCATCGCGCCATGCTTGTGTACACCATCATAGTATCATATTGGCTCGACATCAGAATCGGAGGCCCGGGAGATGATGGATTGCAAGCCCATGGGGTCCATGCGCATAGCCCAAGCTGCAAAAATGCGGCGATGTAGGCATGCACCAGGGCCGAACAAGAGGCAGCTCATCGCCCCCCTTGAGTTCAAAATTCAGAACAAAGGCTCAGGTCAAGGGGCTCAAGGGCATAGGATGCCACTATGCCAGAAGCACACCACGTGGTTCATGGCGCCACAACCCAGTCGAACACCAGCAAACTAGTCACACAACCCCCCACCCCATGTCTCGATCCTTGCTTCACGCTAAAAAATTCTAGATTTCAGAGAAGTTTTCTTCTCGATCAAACACGGGAAGCATGAAATGCAGTGCGCTAATTCTTCCTCTCCATTCAGACGTTTTATACTACCACCGATGATCCCCTGCTCGACTGTTGCCATGCTATTTCAGGCGCGAGCGCGAGCCTCCGACCCTCCGCCATTGATCTGCTCCATCACCTCTTTGTCAGTGAGTCAGTCTACCAGTTGTTCACCCCTCGCTCCATAGCCCATACACTACGCTCGCGCGGGAATGCGCGCGTATCTACGTGCCTCGGCCATCGCTACCGCACCCGCGCTTGCTCCTGCCGCCGTTTCCACCCCCAACGCAGCCGGCGGCGTAGGCCTTGGCTACGGCATCGCCATCGCGGTCGGCGTCCTCGTCCTCGTCTCCACCGTCATGCTCATCTCCTACCTCTGCGTCCTCACCAAGGCCGGCGCCGCGCACGCCGCCACGCTCCTCGCCGCCGCCGACGCAGCAGCCCCGCCGCCTGCCGTCGTTCCGGGCCTCGACGTCGCCGCCATCAACGCGTTGTACCCCAAGCACCTGCACGCCGGCGGTTCCGCTGACGATGATGATGGCGGCGGCTCGTGCGCCATCTGCCTCGGCGAGTTCGCGCGCGGCGAAGCGCTGCGGCGCGGCCCCGGGTGCGGGCACGGCTTCCACGCGGGGTGCGCCGAGCGGTGGCTCCGGGTGAGCGCCACCTGCCCCGTGTGCCGCGACTCGCCCGTGCCGTCGCCGGTCGCCACGCCGCTCGCGGAGGCCGTGCCCCTCGCCGCGCACGCGCGGTGACACGAAGCACGCGCACGTCCGGATCACCCTGCCGAGTAGTATGCACAAATTAGCAAGGATAGAGCAGGGAGCTTTGTTGCAGAGTTGGGGGTGTTCAATTCTGGTGAATTGGTGAAAAGTTTATGTATTGGTCCACGTGAACTGACACGATTCTCGAGGTAAAAACTTTATGCAAAGTTTGCAGAATTAAACAGGCCAGAAATCGGTCTCTCATTCAACTAGATCTTGGACCTAGCTTTGCAGCATTGCAGTTCGAGCTGAACCTGGACTGCATTTCACGCGCGCGGTACTCAGGCAACAACACATGCTAGCTTTCATCCAAGCCCATGGCTAAACAGTTAAATCGACGAACAGCTTGTTGTTTGAAGGATTCATGCGAGCTGAGTTTCTTTTTTTTTTCTCTGAGAGTTATGCGATGCTTGATTGTTCACCATCGATGGCCGCACAAGGCCCATTCTTGTTCGTCTTGTCCACCAAAATCGCGCAAGACGGGGGAGCAAGCAAGGCAACGAGCAACGAGAGTCGGACTCGAAAACGGGGCAGAAACTCGAAGTGTCGGATTCCAAATTTCCAGTCTGCACCCGGACACAGCCAATCCGATTGCTAGGGAAACGAAAACAGAATCGACTACAGACAGACCGGCAATCCGAACCGCGTACAACTCCGCCTGCGCATCCTTAGCCTATAAATCATGGCGCAGCCCTCCCCCCGATCTATCGTTCATCAAGTTCTCCCTTCTGCCACCGCCCTCCTTTCCCCGCCTACGTCGTGGAGATGGCGGCGCTGGGCCCGGAGATCTTCAGCCGCGGCTTCCGCTTCAACCCGTCGCCGCTCGAGGCCGTCACCTTCTACCTGCCGCACCTCGTCGCCGGCGCGACGCTGCACGAGGCCGTGCGCCCCGTCGTGCACCACGCCGATGTCTACGCCTTTGAGCCCGCCGAGCTCGCCCGCCAGTTCTGGCCCCTGCCCAGGACCGGCCACCGCTTCTTCTTCGCCTCCTGCAAGAAGGGCGTGCGCGTCGCCGGCCCCGGATCCTGGAACCTGCAGAGCACGACGGCCATCAAGGACGGCGCGGAGGCCAAGGTCGGCGAGATCAAGAAGTTCCGGTACAAGAAGCGCGGCGTGTTCACGGACTGGCTCATGGATGAGTTCTCACGTGCTGCCTGGAGGACGCCGTCGTCGGCGACAAGCAGTACGTGTTCTGCAACATCTACGTGTCCCCCAGGGCTGCTCCAGACTCCGCGGCGCACCAAGAATCTGCAGCCTTCTTCGCGCCACCGGCGGCTGCGCCCATGGTCGAGAGCACGCAGCCAGCGCCCAAGAGAACTGCGCCGCCGCAGAGTGCCGAGCCGCCGTGCGCCAAGCGGATGCGGGGTGCCGTCCCCATGACCCCTCCGGTCGTGCAGCCGGCCAGGTGCATGGCGTCGTTCGCGCCACAACGGCCGTGCGTTCCAAACCATGGCATGGCCCCTTCGTCGACTCCGTCGGTGATACGGTCATCACCCGGTTCAGCTCAGCCACCGGCGCCAGCTCCGGCCGTTCAGCAGCAGATGCCGTTGCGGATTCCGTCGGTGGGACGTACTTGCGGCATGGCAGTGCAACCGTGTATGCCTCAGCGCGGCGTGGTTCCTTCGTCGACTACCTTGGTGACACGACCACTGCCTCCGGCGCCAGCTCCGACCACTTGCCACATGGCGGTTCAGCCAGATCACTCGCCGGCGCCCACACCACCGCAGCCTCATTCGCCACCAAAGCGACAGATGCCGCCGCCGATTCTCCCGGAGGTACATGCCGTCCACATGCCAGTAGTGACTCTGCCGTCCGTGCAGACGAAGCGGCGCATACGTGATCCGTTTGAAGCCGCTGAACTGAGAGACGAAGAAGCAGAGGAGGGAAGGATTGCAGCGCCTGATCACAAGGAGCCCCCTGCGGCGCCTCAATATCAAGATGGCGACTTGGCAAAGTCCATAGAAGATACCGTGCCGATGGCCGAGGACTCAGCGATGAGTGACGACGAGATGGACCAGCATCTAGCCTCGTTGTTTGAGAACGAAGCAGAAGAGGAAAGGATCGCAGCGCCTGATGATCCAGCGTCCAAGGCGTACCCTACTGAGCTTCAAGATGTCGACTTGGACGAGCTCGCCAAGATGCTAGAAGACCCCGATGATCCAATGATGACTGATGGCGAGGTGGACGAGTTTGCAAGCTTGTTGGAGAACGAAATTGTCAAGTTGCCCAAGGAAGAGATCCCGGATGCAGTTGCATAATAAAATCAATGGTTCCTTACACATGCAAGAGCAGTAGGACGTGCTCAAGAGCTCCATCCAGATTAGAAGAGGGCTCCATGATTGTAGTAGGAATAGGATCACAACACTTGCTAATTTTACTGCATGTGAAATTTTATCCTTCCTGAATGTAACAAAGTTGTATGTTGAATCCAATAAGGGCAGTCTTGTGGTAATATAACAGCTGCTTGCTGACTGTTGCGTGTTTATATGTATTTGCAAGCTGTGATTCTAACTTGTTTCTGTGGATCAATGCCTTGCCAAGTTCTCTAATTTTTGTACAGTGTGCCAACCGGTGATGAACGGCAACAGTTTTTATTTACCGTGACAAGTAAAATCTGGAAACCAAAACTGTGAAAAACACACAAACTAACAGCAGCAGAAACGGTCGGCAAGTCCAGTTTCCATCGTCAAAAAGACAGTTCTGCTTCGAGAGAGCATTTCTGCACAATCGGACAGACTGAAAAAAGACTATATATACTGAACTCTTTCTCGTTATTAACACGGCATGGCATGCCAATTCCAGGGTTGTTGTCATAGGTTTTCTGCAGCACAAGCTGTGTTGCTTTTTTTTTGGGGCATGCTGTGTGAGTGAAAGAAAACAGTCAGAGCAGTTTACCATCAAAACTTCACAAGGACTTGTGTAGCCTAAGCATGAGATGGTTGATCGTGCTTGCCACGGTGAAATGGCCACATACCAGTGAAGCACCGGCAGCGTTGCAAACTTGCAAGGCAAGAACCTGTTAGGAAATTACATCAATGCCATCGTCGTGGAGGTAGGCCAGGCCACGGGCTGTGCCCCCCGGCAATTGTCATCAGCGTCGCCGAGTCCAGGGGACGAGTTGGGAACACGAGCTGCACCAATTCCATTCATTAAGGAAACGTCAAGTGCAGTACACAAGTTCCGAGTTTCACTTTCACAAGTGTCAAAGTGCAGAGTTTCAGTTCACAAGGATACTAAGAAATAGAAGGAATGACTAACTGGCAGCAATTTTATCGAGAGATTTCATACAAATCAAATTGACACTGCTAATAAAGTACGTACTGAATATCCAATTCATCAATTGTTAGGCCCAGTTTATAGGAAACTCTGTCAGTACAACTTCAGAGTGTCAGTTCACAATTGTTGCTGAGTTCATTCAGTTCAGAGGGTACTGAATACTGAAAAAGGTTGAGTTAAGAACAAAATTGTCGACAGATTTCAAGTAACAAAGTTGAATAATGCTAAAAAGATTAGTACTGTTATGTACAGCTCTCCCTAGTCCATGACCTGTTCGAACCCAAATTGCACAAGGCGTTAGTTTCTTTCCACTGAACCTAGCATAAGCAGCTCTAGTTCATTCTACTGAACCTTTTCAGGCAACTTCGGAGTTTCAATTTGGACAAAGGGCAAATGCAGATTTTCACTTTAAAATATCGTCAAAGTGAAGAGTTGAAGTTAACAAGGATACTAAAAAGAAACCAAAGGTATGTAGAATTGGGAGCAAATTTATATCATCAATACATTTCAATTAATAAAGCTGAGTGATGGTGAATTGGTGATAAGTTGTGACTGTTGAAACAACAGTCTGCTATTTGGATGGACAAAGAATTTTATCAATGGCAGGTCCCACAATAGCACGAGGTAGTTCGCTTTAACTGAACATAACATGACATTTTGTTCTCAGTTTAGCTAGCGTTTCTGCATTGGCCATGATCAAAGAAGCTCTGAACTAACGCAAGATTTTTCAAATGTTAATGGTATGAATATGAACTGACAAGGAATTCAGCCAACGCACTGCAATTCGAACTTTAGTAATCTCAGCTCTCAGTCCTAACTGCTAACAGAACTACAGCTAACAGCTCTATCCTATCAGATTTGGCAATGTCTGAATTTGTAGAGGTTCAGACTTCAGAGACTGGGATTTTGCTAAAATGTACACTCAACTGCAGTACCGGTACTTGTGTTAATATATCATCAAAACGGCAAGCACATCACTAGTTTGACATGAACTGTGTCCCTTTCCTGCAATCTATCACCACATCATCGTCCGTTGCAAGTTTTAGGATCGTCCCTTTCAAGAGCTCCATCCAGAAGAAGGCTTCACGACCACATCTTGTAGTAGGAATAGGATCATAACACTCGCAAATTTTACTGTGGGTGAAATTTTATCCTTGTTGAATGTGAGAACGTTTTATGTTGAATTCAATTTGGACGTCTTGTGTTAGTACTAGTACAAGAGGCGTAGCAGTTTATATGTATTTGCAAAGCTCTTATTCAAAAAAAAAAACTGACGAGCAATTTCTTGCCAAGTTCTTAATATATGCACAGTGCAGTGTACCTTTTTTTCCCTACAAAGGGGGTGTTTACATCCGGTGAATTGGTGAAAAGTTTTGACACTGAAAAACGTGTCCTGTGAGAGGGGGTACGGTTGTGAGTGTGAAAACTTTTGGTGACTTAGAGGATTTAAACACGGCCAAAGTGCCATGGTGGTAAACTGACGGCATCGATACGACATGTACTGTAGTTTTATTTACCGTGACAAGAAATGACTGGAAAAAGGGTTTAACTCTAAGAACGCTACATAAAGCACAGCTAAATTTGACTTAAAAACAAATCTAATGATAAATAAAGTACCTTTTGAGTTTTGAGGAACATAATAAAAAAAGAGAAGGTCCTACGCATAGTTGTTGTCCTAACGTGGTGTGTTGTGCCATTGGTATTGTTGTTGTCGTGTTTTCTTTTGTTTGTGTTGTTCGTGTTTATAAACATCCTTTTCTCTTAATGAAATACGTGTTAAACATGTTTTTTTTAGAAAAAGACGTGCAAGTGGGTGAAAAAAGATCACGACTAAGAGTGAATTTGATAAAGATCTTAATATTGTAAAATACTGGTGGATGAAAAAAACGGACGCGTGCATAAGGGGAAACCCTTTTATTATGCCGAAGCTGAACACTTCTGTCCGGTCGAGTTGAACATCTGAGCCCGTGCCCAGTGCGGCATGGCAGGGCAGAAGTGGCTTGAAATCACATGCGAGTCGAGCAGCTGGATGATGGGTGGGTCAGTCACGCGTCGGGGGACCTTGTACTGGCCGACGGGCGAGCCATGGGAGACGGCGTAGTCCGTGAGCTCGTCGTAGGTACCCAACAAGACGACCCGGATCTCCAGTGGCATGATGGTGTAGGACACCTCGGAGGCTCGCGGCTCGGACGGGTTGCACATCAGCCGTCCCTGAATTACTGCAGCGGCGGCTTGCCCATCGTCTCCACCGCGTATGCGTCAGCCGTCCGTCTAGACGAAGCAGAGAAGCAGTGCTCCTGCTGAAGTTTTTTTTTTTAAGAAGACGACTGAAGCCGACGATGGCATGAACCAGCAGCACGTTGGAGCTAGCTGGTGCGTAAGCAAAAAGACACAAAGAAAGGCACCCGTTGGCAGCTGCATTCACGATCATTTCTACTTCTAGAGTTCTAGTAGGCTGCTGCCTGTTTGTTGCATTTTTTGTATGTAGTACATTGGCAAGCTCTAGTTCCGAACTGTTTCTTAGTTTCTATGCATCGATGCCTTGCCGAATTCACTCCATGAACGGTAACAATCTACTACAATTCACCCACTGGTGATGGGCATCAATGTGTCATGCATTAGTTGACAAGTAATACCTGCAAAAAGGTCGAAGCGTAAAATCACCAGAAACACAGCATCACGCGGACACGCACCTAAGAAGCACTGCATTTTGAGACAACAGATGGTACCAAAAGCTCAGATACGCGTGAGCCAATTGAAAGGCAACGTATCAGGTGCAAACCAACCTCCCCGTGCAAACTATGCAAACCTCAATCTGGACCACATGATCTTGATCCAAGGGGGCACGTAGAGAGAGGTGGGAGGGGGGATTTGCAAAATCACCGCCCACCCTTAATCACAGCAAGATCACTTTTAATAATTGGATATCTCGTCAACAAGATACAAATCTTTGCCCTTTCTCATCCAAGAATGCATTTCTGCAGAATCCAACTCTCAGACCAAAGAAAGACAACATACATGCCAGCAATGTCTCTTTCGATCGTTAATACGTGATTATTATGAGGGAGGAGCACAGGCACAACTGCAACAATCACCGACCCCCTAACACCTTAACAAGTACCTTGTCGCATATACTGAACTCGCAGCACAGCAGCTATAGATCAGGCATACCAATTCCAGCTTTCTCATCGTAGGTCTTCTCGAGCACAAGCTCAATTGGTGTATCCTTTGGGCCAGCTGCGTGATTGGAAGGAAACAGTCAGACCATTAACAGAAGAATCCACTCACAAAATGGATATGCAAACAATGCTTAGAACAAGAACAGAATGCATTTGCTTTCATGCAACAAGAAAATAGACCATAGAGAAAAGGCAAAAGAGTATACGGTGAAATGTGTAGTTAAAATTTATGCAATCTATATCATCCTTTGGAGCCTATTCATAAGTACGGCTCAAAACAAAACATCAGCGCCTTTTCATACCATACTTTGTTGAACTACTATTTTCATGCAGAAATGGGACAAAAGAATGTGCAGCATCTAAAAACCATATTTCACAGTTAGAACTGCAGTGGGGTGACTGGAAGAATCACTTGTCTAACATACACAAAAAATTATAGCATTCCAGTGCTGAGAAAAAAAAACTGAGCATCACGAGGGCAAAATATGCTAATGTTTGCTTTAATTTTGCAGGACATGTTCCATTTAGTTTATTTACACCTTTTTTAGGGAATTAAAAGTGCCATGAGAAGGGCCCTATAATAAGCATATAATATGTTTACAAGACATGCATGATGTGAGTCATCATCAGTGAGCGCAAAATAAGTTTATATGCGACATACGTGATTGAGGTCTCGGTTTTCTTCTCTCCTTCAGAATTTCTGGCCGGGGGATTACAGCACCAGATGCATTCATTCCTCTGGCGAACCTGACCTTAGTCCCATCTTCCAAATACTTATATCCAACCTTACATGGTTTCCTGCAGTAAATATTGTGTTGACAAATGATGTTATAAGTGCAAAAGCAATATTTCTATATATGTAAAACATGGCCAGGTATCATATTTTATTACATACCCAGTGACAGGATCAACCACTTGGACATTTGAAACATGAAGTGGAGCTTCAATCGAGAAAATACCACCTGTGTGCCCTTCCCCTTGCTTGATGTGTTTCTTAACCTGAAATGATGATAGCCCAATTAGATTCAGAATTTCTGGTGCGCAAGAGGGCATGCCGAGGCACAAGGCAATGAAAATGATGTTTTCCTTTGCTGGTTGCAGTTGATGGTGCCCAGAATAAACAATCAAATATGCACCGTATTTCTAGCAAATATATTATGATATTAGAAAGGTGAGAAAAGGACAGTTTCACCATTCTTGTTTGGTATTCACCACAGCTGATTGCACAACTGACAATACAGATCAAAATTATCAAATGGATTACCACATCATAAGCAAACTGAGCCATAGAGGATCTATTGGTTATGGGTTTTATGTTAGTATGCAACAGCTGATATGGTATACAGGCATTCCCCAAAGAGAATCAGTAAAGCATGTAAAAGGATACTGCAGTATGTACAACACAATAATGGTTTGTTACACAGCAAAAATTATAGTTTTCCTATGCTCCATAATCAACCAAACTATATGAACAATCGAAATTGGTGAGCTTGAGTGCCACTGCTACCTTTGACACCTAACCAGTTTGTAAAGTTGAAGGTCAACATCCACCTATAGAAACAGAATGTGCAAAGCTATACAGTTATCACTTACAAATAATATGTGGTCCCTCCCATTTTTGCCATCTTTGTGCCATGATGGACATGTGATACTCTTTGGAGGAAGGGATATATCTATCATTCAATAGTCACAGGCCGAACTATTGATCAGCCTCAAAGCAGTGCAACATGGATGAAGGCTGGGCATTATCTAGTCACTTACAACCCAAGATTAAAGATGTGAATGCAGCTGCAATGCTACTCTGAACTCCGAAAAAGCCATTTTAGTTTATGCTATGACGAGACGCTGGACTGGGAATTTCAACGAACACCTTGAGCACGATGACAGAGGGGTAGGTTTCTCCAAAAAAAAAAAAAAAAGACAATGGGTAGGTTTGTCCCAACTAAGTACATTACCCTCATTAAGGATATGTACAAGGATGCGATGACGTTTGTCCGGACATGTGATGGCGACACCACTGACTTTCCTATTAAGATAGGCTTGCACCAAGGGTCAGCATTGAGCCCGTATCTATTTGCTTTGGTGATGGATGAGGTCACAAGGGACATACAAGGTGATATCCCTTGGTGTATGCTCTTTGCTGATGATGTAGTGCTAGTTGACGAGAGTAGGACAGGGGTTAATGCGAAGTTAGAGCTATGGAGACGCACGTTAGAGTCCGAAGGGGTTCAGACTTAGCAGGACCAAGACCGAGTACATGAGGTGTGATTTTAGCGCGACTAGGCATGAGGATGGAGATGTTAGCCTCGATGGGCAAGTGGTGCCTCAGAAGGATACATTCCGGTATTTAGGATCGATGCTACAAAAGGATGGCGACATTGATGAAGATGTTAGGCATAGGATCTCAGCTGGCTGGTTGAAATGGCGTCAAGCTTCTGGCGTCCTCTGTGATAAGAGGGTGCCACAAAAGCTAAAAGGTAAGTTCTATAGGACGGCGATCAGACCGGCGATGTTATATGGTGCTGAATGTTGGCCTACTAAAAGGCGGCATGTCCAGCAACTGAGTGTAGCAGAGATGCGGATGTTGCGGTGGTGTTG
The DNA here is from genome assembly GCA_004135705.1 of Alloteropsis semialata. Lineage (NCBI taxonomy): Eukaryota > Viridiplantae > Streptophyta > Magnoliopsida > Poales > Poaceae > Alloteropsis > Alloteropsis semialata. The sequence continues at coordinate 89,383,634 of CM014272.1, read as the reverse complement.
CGGACACACAAGAAGGGATAGAGTCCGGAATGAAGATATACGTGAGAAGGTGGGAGTGGCACCAATTGAGGAGAAGTTGACCCAACATCGGCTGAGATGGTTTGGTCATGTCCAACGGAGGCCTCCTGAAGCAGCTGTGCGTATTGGAGTTCTAAGGCGGATCGATAATGTAAAGAGGGGTAGAGGTCGACCCAAACTGACTTGGGACGAGTCGGTGAAAAGAGATCTAAAGGAGTGGAATATTTCCAAAGAAATAGCTTTCGATAGGAGCGCTTGGAGACTAGCTATCAATGTGCCTGAACCTTGACCTCTGTTTATTGGGTTTCACCTCTAGCCTACCCCAACTTGCTTGGGACAAAAGGCTATTGTTGTTGTTGTTGTTGTTGTTGGGTAGGTTTGATTGAATGCAACAAACTAAACTGCCAATTATGCAATTGGTACCGGTCCTATGTAACCACAAGTTATTGTCTGCTACAATGATTCCACACTCAGGCCAAAGGGGAAGAATGTACAACAACAAATTACCAAGTTCTTGCCCTCGACGATAACGCGATTCTGCGACCGGATGACCCGCTTGATGAGCCCGGTCTCCCCTTTGTCCTTGCCTCTGATTATCATCACCTGGAAGTAAAAAAAAAAGGCGAATCAGCGAATGAGAGATCTTGCAATGAGAAGAGAGTAGAGCTAAAAAGATTAACTCGGGGATGGGCTGGAGAATTAGAGAGATTACGTTGTCGCCGCGGAGGATCTTCCAGTGCCTGATGAGCTTCTCCGCAGCCTTCCACCCCATCTTCCTTGGAGCTACCTCCTCTCCCCCGCGGGTTTGGGGTGGCAGATCAGGAGGGCAGAAATATGGCGCGCTGCGGTGAGGGATGCGGCGGCCGGAGAGAGATAGAGGAAAGGAGCGAGTGGCGGCGCGGGGCGCTGGGGCTGACTGCTGTGCTGAGAGCGTGATTGGGCCGGGGTAGGGAAGGAGTGAAACGCGTGGGCTGTAAATAAGATTGGGCTTGTTGCACTGGCTTGTTATCTCTGGGCTGAGCCCAAATTGACTTATAATCCACACACATTTGCCAAAATTTGTCCATGCTATCTCTCTCGTGGAATTTTATACCGCTGTTTCACAGGTGAGTGTGCGTCTGGGTATTTCGTAAGAAAAAAAATGTGCAATAGAATCTTCACTAATGTCGTCACATAGAGGCCCAACGCGAAGACGGAGTAGCTGACGGAGCAATCCATAGGTTATTAACAGAAAACAAATCTCTGTTCTCACCCTGGCTCCTCGATAGAATGGCAGTCAGTTGCCAAGCAGCAATTCATTAATGTGGGACAGTGGCTCCATGCTACAGGCAGTGTAGACCATCGGTCAGAAAGTTTGCGAAATTTACGGTAGCAATTTTAAATCGAAGATTAGGTTGACTAAATATGATCTAATTATAAAACTAATTACACGGATGGATGGGAAATCGCGAGACAACTCTATTAAGCCTAATTAATCCATTATTAGAGATTGTTTATTGTAGCACGACGTTGTCTAATCATGGCCTAATTAGACTTATTAGTTTCGTCCCGCGAAGTTACCCGGGGGTTATGGAATGGGTTTTGTCATTAATCCATATTTAATACCTTTAATTAGTGTCCTAACATTTGATGTGACGGGTGAATAGTGAAAAGTTGTAAAACTTTCCTCAACTAAACAAGGCCTAACATTGTACAATTTGCCACAATAAAGGCCATCAATTCACTAGTTCCGGGCGTGTTTAAATTCGGTGAAAAACTTTGCGAAATTTACTGTAGCAATTTTAAACCGAAGATTAGGAGAACTAAACATGATCTAAATATAAAACTAATTACACGGATGGACGGGAAATCACAAGAGGAATCTATTAAGTCTAATTAATTCATCATTAGAGATTGTTTACTGTAGCACGACATTGTCTAATCATTGCCTAATTAGGCTTAATAGATCCGTCTCACAATTTCAACGGGGGTTATGAAATGGGTTTTGTCAGTTATCCATATTTAATACTCTTAATTAATATATCCAAACATTTAAATTTACTGTAGCGATAAAAAATGTTGGCGAACTAAACGGGGATATTGCAAGAAGCATAGCCTCATAAAGCATATTGCAACACATAGTCATATAGACACCACACATGGCCATGCTCACCAATTGCCGTTGCAACACAGGTAAGATCGAGAAGCATAACCTCATATAGACACACACATGGGGTCATCCATTATTAGACGGGTAGGGAGCAACACATCTAGAGACAGAGGATAAATTGTTTATAGCTCTAAGGTATATGGCTAGATTATATATATATGTGTGTGTGGGTGTTACTTGCACTAGGAAAAAATCTGCAACTTATTACACAGGCTTTAGCATCCTTCTGGCAAACATGTCGACATAATTTTCATATCGCTTACTGCTTCTTTGCCCCTTGGAAATGAAGGCCCCTCTATTTCTGATATATGTATTTACTGTGGATTTTTGGGCTATATCTTCTCCTTTTTTTTCTCTCTTGTAATGATTTGCCCCCTTTTTTTTAACCAAATCTGAACATATATAACAATACGAGTTGGAAGTTGAGAGCATCAAATTAGATGCAAGAGAATAAGCACTACTACTCATATATTGTATAGTCAGTATATATGTAGGGTGTAATGCTGAAATGAGCACCAATGACGACGAAAAAACAATCTAGACTCTTTTTTTTTCCACCATCAAATTTGTTTCCCCGGTCATTTGAATCACATTTCCCCATTTATAGTATGACGTGCCTAGTTTTTTTTCCTTTCCCCCTATATTTTGCCAAATAACGGTGGAGAAAGAAAACTTAGTGTGACAAGGATGTTCATAAAAGCATTTTTAGGAAGCCACAAACTCCCTAAACAAGAAACTGAGATTATATTTTCGTTATATTTTCGTTCTTCTGATGCTCATCGTCTGTCCAAACTCAGAGCATGATCATCCATATTCCTACAAAGTCACCGTTCACATTTCAGATTTGCCGTTGGTACTATCTTAGAGCTATAATTTGTTACCCATGCAATGGAGAAGCACATATATATAGACTCTCACATGGTCATCCATTCCTAGTTTGCTACACAGGCAAAGGGAGGAGCAAATATAGACACTCACATGGTCATCCATTGGAAGTTAGAACACAGGTAATGGAGGAGCTCATTGCTAGTTCACATGGTCATGGAATATTATGCAAGCCCATGAGGCGCCATAGCGACCTTTTGCCTATAAATACACACTACTCCGGTAGCCTCCCTTCCCGTACCCATCTCTAACGCCGATCCATCGAGCAATACTAGCTTCCCTCCCACCGTACGTCCCTCTTGCTCGCGAGAGCGCCATGATGAAGCACGGGCACGGCACCGTCGTGCTGATCCTCGCGGCGCTCGTGCTCGCCGGCCACGTGGTGCTGCCGGTGCGTGCCGACGCGTCCAGCTCCAGCCAGAAGGGCGCCCTGCTGACCACCAAGTCCGCCGTGTTCGTCGAGAAGAAGCGCTCCGGGACAAAGCTGCCGCCGATCAAGTCCACCACCCTCGACGACGGCGAGCTCGCCAATGTAAGCACGGTCTCGTGTCCCTTGTACCTTCTTCCTTTCTTCATTTCCTGCGTACTTGTCGCATCAGAATCAAAATGCAGATACATACTTCACTGATGGTAGTAACTTTGTGTGTTTTGTGTGCATGGCCGCGGTACGCTGAAGCAGCTGGCGGATCTCACGGACGCCGGCGACATCAAGTACGGTTCCCTCTCTTGCCGGCCTTTCGTTTTCCGGTCCCGGGGCACTCGCTCCTTGATCTATTTGCGAGTCTTTTACCCCTATGCCATTAAGAAAGATGACGCTTACCTGTATGCCATAAAAAAATTTGAAGACACCTGTGTGCCATGAGCCCAACTTTCGTTTACCCGTGTGCCATTTTGGATGGATGGAGACTTAACAGAGGTGTTAGAGGCTGTGTAAAGACAGTTTTGCCCTTGTGTACAATAATGGGTTTAAAAAATCAGAAAAGTCAAAAATAGTTTTGAAAAAGCGTAAAAAATCAGAAAAAATGGAAAATAATTTTAAAAAAGGTTAAAAATCATAAAAAATGGAAAATAATTTTAAAAATTTAAAAAATCAGAAAAGTGAAATAAATTTTTAAAATGTTTAAAAATCCAGGAAATTTGAGAAAAATGTGGGAAAAATTAGAAAAAATCGGAAATAGTTTTTTAAAACCTTCCTCATCCACCTAGTGTGACATAGAGCAATCATTCCAACACAGTTGAAACTAATCGCCGGGTGACATCGACAAATTTGACATCCGCTGCTTCCAGGAAACTTCATTCCACCTGTGGTTTCAAACCTTCCTCATCCAATGCCCGACACCTCGATCAGAGAGCAGGCTGCGTCCAATTCCAAACGAGCGAGAGATGATCTAGCCTCAGCTCGTTACACGAGGACGACGGCGCGGTGTCGATGGCGGACGCCGTGGCGCCCCCGTCCCCGTGGTGGAGCTGGATCAACTCCGTCCTGGTGCTCAGCCTGATCCCGTGGCTGTCCGCGGTGGCGTGGCGGAGCCTGCAGCGCCTCCAGCCGCACCACCTCTTCGGGCGCCGGGTGGGCCGCCGCGTGCGCTGGCTCGCCGCGCTCGTCGACCCCTACCTATCCGTCACCATCGACGAGCACGAGGGCAGCGGCCGCATGATGAGGCGCGGCGACGCCTACTACGAGGAGGTCAAGGCCTACCTCGGCGCCTCGCGCTCGCGCACCGCGCGCCACCTCAGGGCCGAGGGCGCCCGGGACGCCGCCGCCGACAGGCTCGTGCTCAGCATGCTCGACGGCGAGGAGGTGGCCGACGAGTTCCGCGGCGTCACGGTCTGGTGGTCGGCGCACTCCGTCAGGACGGCGTCGCGGGGACCGGGGGGCGCGGGGCCGGGCGTCGCAGGACTGGGGGCGCCGGATCTGGCCGGCGGCGGCGGCGGCCTGCCGGCGGCTAGGGTTCGGGGGGGGGGAGGGCGGCGGACAGGCACGGGGGGGTGGACATGCACGGGAAGAAGCGAAGAGGGAGAACAGGCAGGCATGTAAAACACTCAGGGGCACTTTAGTCATTTCCATACGTGGATCCCACATGTCAGAGCTATGAAACCGTTAGGTTCTAACAAAATGTGAACGGAATGGCACACGGGTAAACAAAAGTTGGGCTCATGGCATACAGGTGTCTCCAAATTTTTTTATGGCACACAGGTAAGCATCAACTTTCTTAATCGCACAGGGGTAAAAGACTCTATTTGCCGTCTAGCTAGCTTTGCTTTAATATACGTACGCTACGCATAAATGAATGAATCCGCAGGGCGAGTGTGGAGGAGTCGTTCGACCTTGCAGCCAGCAGCAAGAAAGGCTACGCGGCGTTCCTAGCCGACTTGGACTTCCACGTGAACGCCACGGCGGCGCGG
>CM014272.1:89360023-89375434 GCA_004135705.1 Alloteropsis semialata | reverse complement strand
CCGCTGGGGGGCCATATAAGGCCATGTAATCTCTGTGTAAGAGTTGAGTCGAGTCCTTTGATCAATAGAACAGCCAACATACAGGCGTCCGTTGCGCCGGGGCGTTCGTCGCCATTTTCTTGTGTTCACTGTTCATCGTCTTCCTCCTCCGTCCGGCGTGAGTGAGTGAGCTATCCGAGGGTTCGGTTCCAACAAGGCGCCCTCCGCCTCCTCCACCCTTTCACGGGCGACATGGCCGAGCTCCCACCCCTAGGGACCCTCCTTCCGCAGCTGGGCTCACGGCTGCTTAGTTGTCCTGCACCATACAGGATCAGAAGCCTAGCAAGAGTTGTCTGTGCTTCTGTTTCCTTGGACGACGCTGGAGTTATGACCGTCATGCTTGCACTTGATGAGGTACGCCGGGTAGCCTTTGCTACCTCCCTGGACTCTGAATGGACTCTCTCAAGCTGGCCATGCCCATCGGCCTATCCACCATTGTCGTTCCAAGGCAAGCTATACATGCTGCATACTCCTAGATCATGTGGCCAAAATGTACACCAGATTCTCCAGATTGGCCCACCTGTGCAGGATGGAGCGGGCATAGATCGTGCGCTACAACCACCAAAGTTGATCGCCACAATCCCCGCACACAAACTCGTCTATCCTTACGGTCCAGTAGAATGTGGCTCAGAGATCCTGGTGCTTGGCAACAACGATTTGTTTGCGTCGCAAATTTTAGTGTACAAACTCGCGGACCTTGTGCTGCAAAGGTTTATCCCAATAAAGAGCATCGGAGACAATACCTTGTTCCTTGAAGAAAGGAGCATAAGTGTCTCCTCTAAGGTACTGCCTACAGTCAAGGGTGACAATGTTGTCTACATTCGTTCAGGACATCCCTATCTTGCGCAATACCACCTCAGTAGTGGCAGCTTGTCACCGGCAATTGATAACTGCAGCCTGCATGGCCGTGCATCCGGACCTAGTAGCCTTGTGCACTATGTCTTCAGCTGCTGCATTCGTAATCAGTGGTATGTAGCTGTATTTAATTTATTTTCTCTCTACCGTCAATTTTTTGTTTTCGGCAAGCTGTTAATTTTTGTGTCATGTGCTTCCAGGAGTAGAGGACTAGTATTCAGAAGGAATGCAGAAAACTGGCAAGATGAAGAGCAAGTTCAGTAATGAGGTTAGTACTCCATCCCTTGTTTTCTGTAACAATACCTCGTGCACCAATCTTGGGCTATAAGTTGCCTATACCCCTCTTTTTTTTTTACTTTTCTTTTCTTTTACTCCTATGAGCCTGTTTCTGTGCTACACGGAAGACTTGTTTTGTGCAGTAATTCAATTCGTGTGACGAATATAATCAACTGTTCTTTCCAGTCACATTGTGTTTCTTTCAGCTAGTATACTGTACACCCCACCCCAACACACACACACACACAAACAAAGCAGTTGCAATGTCCTTTATTGCAAAATTAATAATACGATGTTAATTGCAGACAGTTTTTGCCCGTTTGTCTGATCACCTACTGTTAAGTGCTACAACAATATAATAGAGGCGTGTTCATTCTTTAGTGTCAGGTTGGGTGCTAAGGCCTACCTGTCCACCAAGCAGGCATGGGTTGTTCCAAGTTCCAACACTCCCCTTTTTCCCATTCTCGTTAAAAACCGTTGATAATTGTACTCAACACAGAGGAACGTATCACTCACACGGTCACACCTTATCCAGCTGCAAACACTGTACCCCTCTGTCCCCATATGTGAATTGTTGGCAGCTTGGCCTGCATCAATGAGCAAATATCTGGTTTATTTAACACATTGATGCATGTCTGCTGTGTGGAGACTGAAATGAAGCATGAGACCTGCACATTTTCTTTTTAAAAGAAGACATAGGGAAAAATGGCTTTTCTATTTGTTGCTGCCCTGATACTTTTAAGCCTTAAGATGTTACTTTTTTTCCTCCTTTTCTATTCACATGGTGTATGCCTTCTTGTTGCGATTTGTTGATACTTGTGGGTTTTTATCCAGGCACTCATTTAGACAACGTGTGCCCATAGGAGATGGTGTTATGGTAACTGTGTTTGATTGCCATCCCTAATTATTGGTGCATTTGGTTTTCAAAATGTTCAAGTGGTGCTTTCCAGCAGTTGTGCCAATGATAGTATCATATATGTTTCGATCGGAGTTCAGTTTTCTTCTGCAGAAACTTTGAATGGCGATTTCTATGACAATATGCCATTTCTGACCAGAACAACTGTGCATTGAGAAAGTAATTTTTCTTCATGATGAACCTAGTGGCATGTTTCAAACTTATGTAATCATTCTATAATAGTGGTCAGTAATCCTAAAACAGTTTATATTTTTTATGGTATGCAGCAATGCATTTGCGCTTTTTATTTTCAGTAGTATTGATCCATTTGTCATAATCATCCACTTAACACAATCTTTTACTGATCCTTTTTCCAGGCATAAAACAAGACTGGCTACCAGTTTCATGCAAAGGACAAGAGATTCTTGGTTGACAAACATTAGCATTCCTTCCGTTGTGTTGTGCTTGTGCTATGACTTCTACTGTACCTTGAAGTATTGAGTTACATTGTTTACAAATTTTTATCAGTGTGCTGCATTCCTGCACTGCTGAATTGTTGTATGTGCATTTTTTGCTGATTTATTAGTATAACCTCTATCGGTATAAACGTCGTGTTCTGGTGGATACTGAACTTCTTTTTTTTTTCAAGTTCTGTCAAAAAATTGGCACTTTTTTCTGTGGCCTAACTCTTATGCTGATCTGATGCTGTAGGAGTATTAATTTATAACGGATCAGTAGGTAAATGATTCCAAATTTCCAATCATTTGAGCTTGAGTTGTACGTACGTAAATAGGAAATAATGGCTGCAACTGTAACAGTTCTTGTCTAATTAAGCCCGTGAAATTCAGAAGTTAAATTGGATAGCAAGTTGCTCACCTTTCCTTTGGGTCTCATCAAATAAAAAAAATACGAACATTAGTAAAGACAAAATAATATTTTTTAATAGACAGAGGCAAGTAGCTAGAGAATTTTATGAGCATGGGCCGACATGTCAGCCACTTTTAATGCACCTGCATAAGATATGAATCAGATCATAGACTGGCAATATGCCAGGATTTTTGAGCACCTTAGTTACAAAATGGGCTAACCAAATACTAACCTGTTTCAAAATTGAAAACTTTGTTTTTTTTGTTCACACTTAGACTAAAAGATTTCTTTATAAACACAAAATTACATGAAAGCAAGAAAAGTGCCATTAGATTTGTTACCAAAAGTATGTAATACACTTCTATCTGTTTGTACAAATGTTCATATAAAAGACGAGCAGTCAAACGTTGAGCAACAAAATCAAAGTTTGCAGAACCGTACTCTAGTGAAAACTGGAGTATTTTTTTCCCTGTAAAAAATAGTACCTCAGTTGCAAATGCGTTTACCAGACAAGTTTGGACTTTGGACATGAGTCTTGTGTGTTTATTTATAGAACGGTCCAAGCGCTTTATTTCTCGTTTTAGCTTTGCGTAAAAAAAAGGTGAACGCGCATGATGCTGTTAAGCTTTGGTGTTCATTTACTAGTGAAATTATGTGTATTTTGCAAAAGTATCTTTCAGAAATATTAAGAGTACACTTTCGTGAATATACTAAGTTTTAGAGCAGGTTTTAGCGCTTTTAAACAGGTCAGACTACTAGAGTAACAAAAGAGAATGCCCCTGTTTGGAGAGAGCTACGCTAGCTCTTTCTCCAAATGCTCAAAATCTCGACTTCTTTTTTTCAATCATCATCCTACACCGTTAGATCAATACTCAACTACTTACGCTACGTGTTGAGGCATGCTGTAATTTATAGTGTTTTTAGCTAAAATATGATTGTAAAGGGTCATTAGAGCCGTGATCAATTGCTAACCCTGCATGCTAAGTGTGTCGGTGCTCAGTCTCTCTTCGTAACAAGTGTTTTTCACTTTTTCTCCGAATCCCAAAAGGTTTGCTTCAACGTCGGTTACACTACGGTCTCCTTTTGAGCCTGTTGATCTCATCATCCTCAGATCCTAATCCTACACTCAAACAGCTGACATCAAATTCAGAATCAGTCCCTTCTCTCTGGACAGCAATTAATCCTAGCGACCTAGCGTACCCCAGCCATTTCTTTGCAGAAATTTCTAACAAGATATTAAGTGGAATTGCTGTGTGAATTACATGGTTTATTACTTTATATAGCTGCATTATTCTTCACCATTATTGAAGATCTCCGAGTCTGAAGCTACTTCGTCAACAATTGAAGCACAGCGTACGCAAAGGCTCCACGAGCTCATCCCGTGCACCGACGACAATCCACCATGGCGACCCCAAGTGGCAGCTCCCAGGCAAGTTAAATGTCAACGATCAGTCCCGCAAGATACTATTCATAGCACTCTGCAGCCTGCAGCAGGCAGCATCACTGCTCTGCTCTCGCGCGCGCACCAGTCACCACCACCCAGCCCAGCCATCACTCCCAGCGAGCATTATCTAGCCTATAGGCCTCCGCTCAACATGGGAGCCGCCGACGACACCGCGCCGGCCAAGGCCGCCATGGAGGTGTCCTCGTCGTCGACCGCCACCACGGCGCCATCGCCGCCGCCGTCGGTGCTCAGGTCCGTGCTGCTCTCGTACGCGTACGTGGGCATCTGGATCAGCCTCAGCTTCTCGGTGATCGTGTACAACAAGTACATCCTGGACCCCAAGATGTACGGCTGGCCCTTCCCCATCTCGCTCACCATGATCCACATGGCCTTCTGCGCCGCCCTCGCCGCGGCGCTCGTCCGCGTGCTCCGCGTCGTCGACGTCCCCACCTCGCCGCCCATGACACCGCGCCTCTACGCCGCCTCCGTCGTGCCCATCGGCGCGCTCTACGCGCTCTCGCTCTGGTTCTCCAACTCCGCCTACATCTACCTCTCCGTCTCCTTCATCCAGATGCTCAAGGCGCTCATGCCCGTCGCCGTCTACTCCCTCGCCGTCGCCTTCCGCACCGACTCCTTCCGCCGCGCCTCCATGCTCAACATGCTCGGCATCTCCGCGGGCGTCGCCGTCGCCGCGTACGGCGAGGCCCGCTTCGACGTGTTCGGCGTCACGCTCCAGCTCGCCGCCGTCGCCGCCGAGGCCACGCGCCTCGTGCTCATCCAGATCCTGCTCACCTCCAGGGGCATGTCCCTCAACCCCATCACCTCGCTCTACTACATCGCGCCCTGCTGCCTCGCGTTCCTCACCGTGCCGTGGTACGCCGTCGAGCTGCCCAGGCTGCGCGCCGCCGCGGCGTCGGCGGCGGGGCCCGACGTGTTCGTGTTCGGGACCAACTCGCTGTGCGCGTTCGCGCTGAACCTGGCCGTGTTCCTGCTGGTGGGGAAGACGTCGGCGCTGACCATGAACGTGGCCGGCGTCGTCAAGGACTGGCTGCTCATCGCCTTCTCGTGGACGGTGATCAAGGACACCGTCACGCCCGTCAACCTCGTCGGCTACGGCATCGCCTTCCTCGGCGTCGCCTACTACAACCATGCCAAGCTGCAGGGGCTCAAGGCCAAGGAGGCCGAGAGGAAGGCGGCGGCCGCAGCGGTGCCCAAGCCGGATGACACGGAGGCTGGCGCGCGGCTGTTGCCGGAGAAGGACGGCAACGGCGGTGACCACAGAAACTGAGGATGCAATAATCCCTGAAAACTGGTTCTGTTGTACTGAGAATATTCATTTGGTCTATAGGATTTCTCAAACTTTGTTTTAATTCATGATTGAGTCGTTTAAGATGTTTCGCAATTCTTCGAATGCAAGTGGCAGTTAAGTGATATGGAATGGCTGAACGTGTTTTTGCCAATGCGAAGTGACATTTTTGGTGTCATTGTCTTTTTTGGTGATTCAAAAAGTTTTAGACATGAACAATTTGAACGCCTTTTTCATGAAAATGACTATCTTTTGGTGATGTAAAAGCCACAACCTTCCACTGGCTACCAAAAAATCTTTAGGTTTACTCAAAGTGACACAATAAAAAAGAAAGAAATTCGCTATAAATGCTCCTAATCCACCATCTAGTCACCCAACTTTCTTCAGCTTCACTCAAAGCTCGCCCAAGAAGAGTCCAAGAACGGCCTAAAAAGATCATGGTTCCTTTGGCTAGCAAGAATTTCCTGCATTTTCTCCTTGTAAAAAACAAGAGGGTGAAGCTTCAAGGAGACCGACGTGGCGACGTGGGCCATAGCCGCATATGCCACGTCCACGTGAACAGAGACTTCTCCGATTTCACTTGACAGCGCGGATCGAAATCAAAGGAGCGGCGCCGCCGGAGACGGATCGGACGGTGCAGCAGCCTCAGGGATGGAAGATAGAAACGAAGCAAGCAACCGAGGGGCAGACTGCAAAACTGAACCTCTCGAGTTGTTTATCCCCTCGTCCTCTCCCATCGCGGGGCTCTTCTTCTCTAGCTTGCTAGGGCATTATTATCTCCCTTCGTTTCCACTTCCAAATCCCCAAATCGGAGAAAATTGCTGGGGGCAGCGCCGGATCAATTCGTGAGGTGAGAATCGAGTCCCCGACCAAATCTCCTGTTCCTTTTTATTTCGGATCCGTTCCTATTCTCACATACGCGCGATGTGCTGTGTCGGAGCGGGAGCTAGGGCGGGCGGCACTTTTTAGTACATAGATTCAGTTACTCGATTGTGAAACAGTAAAGTGGATTGATTCACTTCCCCTTTTGATCCCTCTCTCGACGAACCCATCATCCTCCAAAGGGCCAAGCCGCCAGGGGGAGCAAACTAGATATTCCTAATCCTGTAGGAGGATGCCTAGGTAAATAGGAGGCAGCCTTTACACTATCCAATCAGAAAGTAAGGCGAGCACACACACACACATACACACCATATATTCCTTTCAGTGGCCATTATTTTTCTTTTTCATTTTGTCTGACAGAGTGACAGTACAAAGGGGCTCTGTCACGTTTTTTCATGAAAACAACAAATTTTAGGGCCTGTTTAGTTTGGAAAGAAAGTTTGCGAAAGAAAGTTTCCAATTCTAAATCGAAGATTAGGAGGAGTAAACATGATCTAATTATAAAACTAAATACACGGATGGACGGGAAATCGCGAGACGAATCTATTAAGCCTAATTAATCTGTCATTAGAGATTGTTTACTGTAGCACGACATTGTCTAATCATGGCCTAATTAGGCTCATTAGATTCGTCTCGCAAAGTTACCGGGGGGTTATGGAATGGGTTTTGTCATTAACACACGTTTAATACTCCATGCATGTAAGATTCCCTTTGATAAATAGTGAAGTTTCAAAGTTTCAAAAGTTTCGTGGTGATCTAAACAGGCCCTAGTCCAGCTTGATACCTAATACCTATATAGAATGCCATGTGTAGTCTGCTGGTGGATACCATTTTTTTATCATTCTTGTCTTCTTTGCAAGGATTAGGGTGATTTTAATGTATATGGGCAACATAATTTAGATAAAATCGCATAACTAACCTTTCAGGTAGATACAAGGAGAAATGATAGTTTAAGAAAGGTAGATACAAGGAGAAATGATAGTTTACATACTGTGTCTATGATCATAAGGAATTTTCGTCCATAATGATTCAATGAATAGTGCATTCATCGGCAACACATGAGTTATTTCAGAATGCATAAAGTAAAATTCTAAGATAATAAGTACATGAGAGTATTTGTCTCCATGGAGTGACCATGCTTTACATGTCTAGTCACTCTTATTCTTCACTACTGAGCTATTTACTTAGGTTCAGATTTTATTTTTAGATTCACACATTATGTACATTGTTCTCTAATTCTTATTTTGTTTTTCCCTGTTCCTTTTCCTTCCCTTCCATTCATTAAATGGAAAATATTGATACCTTGCAATTACTCCAGCCTGCTCAATTATACCTCAGATAGCATCTTCTTTGCCTTTCCTCTATAACATGCACTTGTTGACGGTGCTATCGTATTCTTGAGAACCTTCCCTACTGCCCATCTGCGCTTACTGCTATTTCTGCATTTGTTCCTTAACAGTCACTTGCTTTGAGGCATTTTCCATTTGGATTCCCATGGCTGAATCCATTTTGAGATTATTACATATCTTTTGTTCTAGCTGTTTCTGTTGTTTTTCTTCCTATCCATACATCATCACTTTGCTCCCCCAATATTGTTGGTTCCTGTGCTCTTTCCAAAGTTTTCTTGGAACTTTGAGCTTTGGAAGATGCCAAGGAGGACAGAAAATGCTGTCAGACAAGAAGACCATTTGGAGTTTGATGATCCCGATGAGGTAGATGAAGAGGAAGAAGTTGAGTATGAAGAAATTGAGGAGGAGGTTGAGTATGAAGAGGTAGAGGAGGACGAGGAGGAAGAGGAAGAAAAATCTGAAGGTGCATGTGAAGTTGATGCTAAGCATGACAGTAAAATGGCGGATGTTGATCAAAAGGATGAGGAAGGAACAGAGAAGCATGCTGAGCTTCTTGCTCTTCCTTCTCATGGATCCGAAGTGTATGTTGGAAGCCTCTCCTCTGATGTATCTTCTGAAGATCTCAAAAAACTATTTGAGTCGGTTGGAGAAGTCGTGGAAGTGAGTACTGCATACTTTTTCTGGGTTAGCTTCTGCATTTGTTTTCTTCGGCACTGCAATTGAGAGTCTGGTTTTCTGCAGGTGCGAATGCGAGGAAAGGGGGATAACAATATGTATGCTTTTGTTAATTTCAGAACTAAAGAGCTTGCTTTAAAGGCTATCCAAAAGTTGAACAATAAAGACCTAAAGGTTTGTTTTCACTTGAACTCAGAGTTGATCTTACAACCAGTGATTTATTGACATTATTTATATTATCTCTTACAAAAAGATGGGTATATGTGATGAGTAAATATTTGATAGCACATAATCTTCCCAAGATAGTAGTAGGAAACTAAGTTGGAAATTGTGTTTTCATATACTTTATGTTTAGTTTCGTGGATCAGTTTAGACGGCAAAATACAAGGTTGCATGATTACTGTCACATCCGCTAGCTATGAAAAAAGGTTGCAGCAGTTGCACCGTTCAATTTAGTTGAATTTAAAATACAGAACCTTGCAGTCAGTCTGAGATGTAGCAAAGTACAAGGTTATATGATTACACTTACATCTGCTTGCTATTTTTCAAAAAAGTTTCCTGCAGTTCGACTGTCGGGTTAGAATACAGAACCTTGTGACTGATTGCAAACACCTATGTTCAGTCACACTTTTAGAAATCAGAATTGTGGATGGAGATATATTATATTTTCAACAATAATTTTTTGGGGGGACCTTTCCAAAATATTTGCGACTCCATATTATCCAAACCTCGTTTTGCAGCCCACGGAACATGATTACATGCTAGTGCTTCCTGATTCCTTGTTACACTTGATTAACTTATACATCTTGTATATTGGTACTAAATAGATCCAATTATTATGGTTTGTAACAGGGAAAGAAGATAAGAGTTTCTTCCTCCCAGGCAAAGAACAGGTTATTTATTGGGAATGTACCCCACGATTGGACACAAGATGATTTCAAACACACAGTGGAAGAAGTTGGTCCTGGAGTTTTAAAAGTTAATCTCGTGAAGGTATGGATAGAATACTACTATACTAGTACAGTTCAACAACTTTAGTGTGCATCATTGTTTTTTACACTGAATGTATCTTTGTCATAGGTACCACATTCAAATCGCCATAAGGGTTATGGCTTTATTGAATACTACAACCAGGCATGTGCGGAGTATGCTAAGCAGAAGATGTCTACCCCAGAATTCAAACTAGATACAAATGCTCCTACTGTCAGCTGGGCAGATCCTAAGAATGGTGGTGAATCTGCCTCTACTGCACAGGTTCTTTTGATCACCGCATGCCAAAATGTTACCTTTATTTTATCCTCTGCACTGATGTTTTATATGGATGTGCATTTTTGTCTTCAGGTTAAATCTCTGTATGTCAAAAACCTGCCCAAGAATGTTACTGAAGAGCAGCTGAAAAAGCTTTTTGAGCACATTGGAGGAGTTACAAAAGTTGTTCTTCCTCCTGCAAAAGCTGGTCATGAAAATCGGTATGGTTTTGTTCACTTTAAGGAACGGTACATGGCTATTAAGGCTCTGAAGAACACTGAGAGATATGAACTTGATGGTGAGTTTCTTCTCTAGCATCCTTCTATAGCTTGCCAATTTTGCTTCATGTATCCAAAAGGTCATAATTTTTTTCTCTCCATCAGGTCAGCTACTGGATTGTTCACTTGCAAAAGCTGATAAGAAGGATGATACTCTATCAGCACCTACTGCAAAAGGAGGTCCATTGCTGCCAAGTTATACTCCACTTGGATATGGACTAGCGGGGGCTCATAATCCACTTGGAAATGGATTGGCAGGCACTTATAATCCACTTGGAAATGGACTGTCAGGCACTTATAATCCACTTGGAAATGGACTGGCAGGCATTTATAATCCACTTGGAAGTGGATTGGCAGGTGCTTATGGTGTGCTTCCTGCTCGTGCTGCACAGGTACATGACATCTTCTGTTATGCACTGAACAATGGATTGGATATATTGTATATGCAAAAGAGGTGATGTCCTTCTAATTGTATGTATGCTTGGCATTCTTTGCACTTTTGCAGCCAATTTTGTATGCTCCAGGTGCTCCTTCAGGTTCGACAATGATCCCAATGGTTCTACCAGATGGCCGTCTTGTATATGTGTAAGTAATTTGACCTATTCTAAGTATTCTTTTAGAAAGGTCATACAACATACATTCCACTGAACTAATGCAATTCCAACACCTACATCTGGATTCCATTCTTGTTTCGATGTTACTTGTTGCTGCAAACGGTTGATGAAACACTTAATGGCCAATTCATAAATTAGGTAACAGAGAAGAAATAGTTTGGATCAGTGTGAACATAACATCCAGCTATTCATTACATGATAAAAGTAGTACCTGAGAAATGTAAAAGTGACGCATCTGTCAAACACATGCTATTTATTTAGTATTTGCATCTCTTAAATTTGATGACATACATAGGACTTGAGTACTATTTATTTATATGAAAAGAGTCTCTTTTATAGAATAAAATTGTTTTGCAAAATTTTCAATGGTCCAATATTGTGGTAAAATGAGGTTGATATATCCTCACATCACTTTTGTTTAATTTTTGTTTCTTCATGTTACATCTTAAGAGCAGCCATTTGAACGGTGGTGGTGATATTTCCATTGTCGATTCATAGTTTCCTTTTTTTTTTGGCAGACCACAGCCTGTAGGGCAGCAGCCTGTGCATGTGGTTTCGCCTCCGCCACAGCAAGGTGCTCGTCGTTATGGTGGCAGCGGCGGCAGTGGTGGATCCAACTCCGGTGGAAAGCGGCAGAGAGGCGATGACCGTGGTAGTAATAGCAACAACAGCCGCAGGGGCCGACACCGTCCGTACTGATGTTTGCAAAAGTTGCTGTTAGCACTTAGAAGTTAGAACCTAGCAGAAAGAATGCATCTGGCTACCAGCTAAAGCTGGAAACTGTACTCTCTAGGGACTAGGGGTATTTATTTTGGTCGGTCTGTTTCAAACTGCCATAGAACTCATAATACTGCATACCACAGATGTAACTTGGGCCTTTGGATGCAGCTGCAGTCCTATTTATTCATCCAGTTTCAAGAATAGTCGTGTTGTGTTCGCTATGGTATACATTTTTGAATCTTTGATCAGTCTGCGGGTTTAGCTTGATGAATTGAATGTCGGCAGATGATGCAATGGAGTGTGTATCAAGATGATACGTGTTCACTAAGCAAAAAGGGGTGCCCAGAGTTGGATGTTGTTGGATGAACGCCAAGCAGGTAGCAAGAAGAGATGATAACAGAGGTGATTGAATTGGTGATCCGCTGCTGTACTATTCATAGTGTGGTGAAATGAGATTGTTATATCCTTGCATCTTTTTTGTTTATTATTTGTTTCTTAATCTTACATCTTAAGAGCAGCAGTTGAACAGTTGCAGTGATATTTCCATTGTCGTTTCATAGTTTCCTTTTTTCTTCGGCAGACTACAACCCGCAGGGCAGCAGACTGTGGATGTGGCTCTTCGCCTCCGCCACAGCAATGTGCTCGTCTTTATGGTGGCAGGGGCAGCTGTGGATCCAGCGACAGAAAAGCAATGACCGCAAGGGCCGACACTGTCCTCATTGATTTTTGGAAAAGTTGCTGTCAGCACTTAGACGTTAGAACCTAGCACAAAGAATGCCTCTGTCGCAGTACATGCTTACTACTTTGTAGGGTTATTTATTTATTTTGGTCGGTCTGTTTCAAACTGCGTAGAAATCATAATACTGCAACCACAGATGTCGCTTGGAATGCAGTTTATATTCATCAAAATTCAAGAATAGTCGTGCTGTGCTCGCTGATATGGCCTACATTTGTGTCTGTTTGTGGCGACCAATAGAATTCTGGTGGGTAATTATTTGACTCTGTATCTAGTCAATTTCTATTGTTTGTGGAATGGAACATGTTGATCCATCACCACCTTTAGTTTAAGATGGGAACTGTTCGTTAGACTATGAGGGCCGGGTGCCTAGAATTGGAGGTTCTACGGTGAACCCCAAGGTTTAGTTGCAAAGAATATATTTATGGGCAATGCAATCAGCAGAGGTTTTATGTCGAGGCGATTGAGCCAGTGAACTGTGCACTGAAGCATCGGTTTTTTTTTCCCAAATAGTGGGAGCAGTCTCTGCATCCCCTACACCGCTTCACTGCATCACCACTTCACCAGCCATTTGGAAGTCCGAACCGATTTGGAAGTCTGGAACCAGATCGAGGCTGGCTGACCAGAGACCCGTGGCCATCCATCCTCTCCCTCGGATGCCCATGAGACATGAGAGTATGAGACCTGCGACACAGCGGCGCATGGCTGTGACTGTGATGGCCTTGGAGACATGACGGCCTCCGTTACTCCGTCCATGCACCTCCAAGTACAGCACAGGAATTGAAGGTATAATTTTAGTCCAAATTCTGAAGAAAAAGATGCAGCGATACGACATGACTTTTGAAAAATTAGACTTCAATCCTAATGTTCCTTGACCACTTGGCCCGGTGGACCTGATCAGAGGTAATGTGAGAATTGCATGCCTGCCCGTCTAAGTTGCAGTCTATAGATAAGTCGTCCACTATAATTGCAGTTTTTAAATCGATATGATTTATGAGATAGTTTTAGTTAGTCTTATGGACTTCACTCAGTTAAGTAATAAATGGGACGGAGACTAGAGAATTGCCTGTTCGGTTGGTTGGTGGCTGGTGGCTGGTGGCTGGTGCTGATTTGTTGTGAGACTGAAGTACTGCTGGCTGGTGGCTGGTGGCTGGTGCTGATTTGTTGTGAGACTGAAGTACTGCTGGTTGGTGGCTGATAAGCCAAGCGAACAGGCTGAAGGAATGTGGCAAGATATTGCAAGGAAAAAATATGTTAGGAAGTTATGTGTGACCCAATTGAAATACAAACAGACCAATTCCCCTATGTGGAATGATCTCTTGAAAGTCAAAAATTTGTACTTGAGAGGAAGAATAATGGTGGTGGGTAATGGGAAAAGAGCATCCTTCTGGGATGACTCTTGGTGTGGTACAGTTCCTTTAAAAGAAAAGTTTCCAGATTTGTATGCAATCAACAATGAGCAAACTTAGTCTGTCAAGTGGCACAAAAGAGGTGGAGACTATCCTTTAGAAGATGGTTGAATGAGGAAAATCAGACCAGTTTGAGGAAACTAAATGATAGCATCAGGGCTTTTGCGATTTCTGATGAAGACGACTCCCCAAAATAGATCTGGGGGAAAAGAAGTTTTCTCTGTTAAATCCATGTATAAAAAATTGTGCGGGTATCAGGTGGAAAACCCAAACAGAGAGATATGGGAAGCAAAAAATCCCTTTGAAAATAAAATTTTTAATGTGGCTAATAAAACAAAAAGCGATTCTCACAAGTCACAATGGTATTTCGTGAGGTAGTTTTGCTGAACCTGATGTAATTTCGTTGCTGCATAAGTATTAAAATTCGGGTAAAGTCCCATGATGAAAAAATGTAATAAATGGTTTAAGCGCAGGGCACGTGCATTATATTATAGGAACTGAAATACCATCTAGAAAAGGTAAAACACAATAGTATACTTCACCTCCCTCGATTATCATAAAATCTAATTTTCATACTCAACCACATTCTGTCTGTTTGATCATTATCAACCATTAGCACCGTACAGATTAACCCCCTCTGTTCCATATAGGGCATACTGAAATTAGGAAAAAGGTTTTAAAAAAGTGGCATCTTCGTAGATAAATTTATCTTGTAGAAACTTCACTGAATCGTATCTCTAATCCGAAACGTATCATGTTTAGGACATTGAGATGGCCCATATCATTGACTCTTTTAGTGAGTATAACGCCCGTTATGGGCCCATAAATGCCCGGGCCTAGCCCAGTAGAGCATCGGACCGGGCTCACCCACGGGCTATTATGGCAGCCCAAGACTGGACCCACGAGACTATTTCGGGCCGGGTAGCCTGGCTAGTGCAACAAGCCAGGTTGGCTCATAGCCCGACAATGCAAAATATACTTCTTTTCAATATTTTTAGTTTCAAATATCAATTTACGTTACATAAAAAAATAAGTTCTAAACAATACATAACATATCAAATTTAACAAACGCATCACAAATTCACAAATGACAATTGAGATTGACAAACACATGACATATTATACATTGGAGATGCGAGAAGAGGAAGACAGGACTACAGGAGAGATGATGATCAGGCCGGGCCGAGGCGCTTGACGGGCCGTGGTGGTGGCCCAAGCCCGGCCCACACTACCAGGGTCGGCCCGAGCCCACTAGTCACCATGTCGGGCCGGGCCAAAAAATAAGGCTCCGTGTCGGGCTGCGGGCCAAATGACCATCCATATCCACTATACATGAAGTTGTGTTGTTGCTTTATTTTTGTCCAACAACTATCAAACTTTGCACCACTGTACACAGATTTGTTTCACTTTGGTCCAACAAGTTCTAGACATTGTCCCCACCATAAATGAAGTTGCACCATTGTTCACTTTGATCCAAACAAAGTTGCATCCATAATACATGAAGTTATTCGTTATGTATGTACAGTCCAATATATACCACACTATATATTCTACAGACGTGGATACTTCAGGGGCGGAGGCACATTGATGCCTGGGGTATTCCAGGAATACCCAATTTTTTTTAAAACAAATCAAGTATTTATCATGTTTATACACTTATACATGCTATATTGGGCTCTAAACATCGCCCATCATTCAACTCTGCGCAAACACAACTCTTCCCAGCAGACCACCGACTGGCCCACAAGCATCTGGCCCAATACCAACCTCTCCAAGCCTCCACTCCACCCATGACCCATCACTTACTTGCGAGGACAT